>JABCMI010000087.1:872211-1219194 GCA_026261945.1 Hirschfeldia incana | reverse complement strand
GATAGATCTCCGCAAGCACGTTGGAGCAGATGACGACGGTTTCCCTCTCCGCAACCGCTCCTCCACGGTTATCTTCTCTCACTGCTTGGGATCAATTTCTTGCCGCGTGCCTCCGTCACAAAGTCCGACTGGACTCGCAAAGGCTCAAGCGCCGCCAGGTTCGTCAAGCCGCTGTCGAGGCAGCAGCGTGTTACCTACTCTCCACTCAGATCTGACGACTCTGAGTTGATGAGGTATGATCGATGATGATTTTCATTTCGTTTGTGTGTTTGTTTTGATTCAGCTTTCCTATTATGATTTCGTACGTACGTTGTGTGTCTGTGTGTTTTCGATCTGTGTGATCTTTTGATATTATATGCTTTTATGATATGACTTTGTAATATGCATGAACTTTTGTTGATTACTTGTCACCCAAGGAATGCTATAACAGATAGAGTCATTAAACACATTTACCAATAGTGTGACTTGCTTTAAAACAGTTATAACGATACAAACGAAAATTAAGATAAGCTCATCAACATCGCTAATTAGATTTTCATATCATAGCAAATGAAAATGGAAAAAAAAGGTATTTTACTTTTTGTTAAATCATTAATTGGAAACCCGAGCTGCTGCGGCTTTACATTCCGGCAGACTAAGCCGCGAACCGCCAGAGGAGTTACCGGAGTTCTCACAAGCCAACACTCCCGGGCCTTAGTTAAGCCCATATTAGAGTTATGGGCCAAATTGCGTTGCTTTTAGTTAACCATTAAAATACGTACAGTAACATCTTTAGGCCTACCCGTTTACTGCAGTTTCACGCTAACGGGCATGAAATGATATTTATCCACTGCAGTTGTGTTCATAATAAATTCTCTTTTTATATCTCATCTTGATCTATTTATCGATGATGTCTTTTATATTGTAGACGTTCGACAGCTGAGAAACATTCAAGAAAGAGCACTTTTATACCGGATTAAACCGGAATTTTATTAGCTGACATCGAACCATAAGACAGAACGGCAACGTTTCATGAAACTGTTGCTAACGGCGGCATTTAAATCTACGGAAAAATATTATCCAGTACGGTTCGGTCCATGATTACTCCACTTGATAACCGTTCATCTCTACTTCATCTAGTTATAATCGATGTCTATAATAAAATAGTGTATAGATTACACCGAATAGTTCGCGAGCTGCGAAACACTCGATAATAAGCACTCATAACTTGTAACTGACAAAAAGTTATTTTTCTTTCCCGGGAATTTTTTAATTTTTCTTTCTCCTCTGAGAAGATCTGAAGAGCGAGAATGAATTAGCTGATGAACTGTTTTCTTCTCTACACTGTGATTCTTCTTCTTCTTCGAGCAGTTTCCCCGGAAAATCTCTGTTTATGCTTGAACATCGACGTAATTAGATTCTTGTAGATAGCGATTATGCGTGATATTATATATTTATAACAATATCCGATTATTACCATAGACATTATTTGTAAGAGATTATAGAGATTGACATGGAAACATCCACCTTCTCGTCTCGTGGTGTGCAAACCGTCTTCGTCAAGTAAGTCTTACTCGTACCTACTTGCATGCCATACTGATAAAACTATTACCTTAGCAAGAAATAGTATTACAGTTAAGACGTACCAAACTCAGAATAACTGATCATTATACTAATTTAAGCATCAACATGATTAACGCAAATGGTTTTGAAGTTCTATCAACTCCATGCCAATACTCAAATTGATGAAACCATACAATAAGATCGATCAATATGAGATTTTTGAATTATAAATAAAAACATAGATAGGGGAATTTGGTTTAAGAAAAAAGAGGAAAAAAACAATCAAAGCACACACGAAAACTTCCGTATTTGTACGAGGAAATAAGAAATAAAAAAGAAAAAGAATAAAATAAATCGAAAGCCATTAGTTAATGTATTTGGTTCATTTTAATGGGATTATTAAGACTGAAAGATAATTATATAGTGAATGAAGGAGATTACTGGCATTGTAGGCCTGTGGTTTGGATTTATTTATCTTTGCAAATTTGATTATTTGTTAAACCCTTCCCATAAAATACCATCTTTTTTTTGCTGTATACCGATGGACTGTAGTGTAAAAAGAAAAGGTAGTAATGAAAACCATTTACTAATAAGTCCTAGCAGAAGAGATCAGAATAAATTTATGTGTGTAGGAAATTTCTCAGAAAAGATATAAATGTATATTAATGTTTTATTTAATTTAGAAACAAACATATTTACACTTTTATGTTGATATATAGAAATATAAAGGAAGGTAGAGAGCATTTTGAATGAATTCAAGTTCGAAGTATTCACCTGAGACGAGCATAATAAAACAAAAAGGTATCATTAACTTGTCCGGTAATACTTAACAGAGAGATGAGAGCATTCCCAGTTTTAGCTAATTACAGGTTTGACCAATCTTTTTACTAAAAGTCTAAAACGATCTGGATGTAGTAGTAATGTAGTTCTCGAGTCCTTTGGGTTTTTATTTAATAAAATCGTTATTCGAATGAAATTAACTTTCTGGATTACAATTGGAACTACAAGTAGTTAACAAAGACGATTGAAGTTGAACGTGGGACCAGACTTAGAAAACCAGAGGATTAGCTACTACTATCAAACAAGAAAAACAAGAATGTTATTTCTTTATTTCTTTCAAAATGACATATGACTTCAGAAAAAAAATAGAAAAATACATGACTTGAGATAAGACCCATGCATGTTGGCTTTGAGCAAATGGTTCTTATTCTTTAACATCCTAACTTGAGTTGAAAAGAAGGTCAGAAAAAGTCAGATGAGTTCAATGGCGCTTGCAAGCATATCTTTCGGCCACTACAATATTCTTTCTCTCTCTCTCTCCGTGTTCACTCACTTTAACCTCGCTTAGAAAGCCATCTTCCACCTCTTACTCCAAGTTAACTAATGACTGTTACTACTCTGTTAAGATCCAGTGATTAATATCTGCCCACCATCACTTTAACTTTGTGGGTAAAAGGGCAAGGCAAAAGGTTTCAGACAGAACATATATTCAAAACCATGGGAGTGGAACTGGTTTTAATGTCTGAGGGAGAGCTGGTGTCAAGTTCGTTACTTCGTTATTCCCTCTCGACTCACTTCACTCTTTTGTAATCTCACGAAAATGATACTCGTTATGAAAAGCAAAATACCGATCTTACTGATTATCCAAAAGCGAAGTACAACGAAGAGCTCAAAGAAGCCTTAAGGTCTCATGACGATCACGGGAGGAAAGTCACCTGATAAATCCACAAACAACTTTAAGGATAAGGAACAGTGCATACAAACTATCGTTTATAGATGAAGCAAAGACGTTTTTTACATAACAAACGTCTATCTCATGGCTAGTTCTAATAATCCCTTCTTAAGTTGTGGATGCTAAACGATCCTTAGAATTCCACTTGTCTACAAACGTGACCCATATTATATTTTAGTTTAAAATTGACTTTTGGTTTATTCATGTTCAGACCAGCCTTAATCCCAACATGTGTTGAACAGTAGTCGTCAATTTGGGTCTCGTTTTCTGATTTCTTGGACTCTCTTCATGTTAATTAAGATATCAAGCTACTAATTCCAGTTATCTGGCAGAAAAAAAGTAGCTACAAAACATATATAGCTGTTGTCAAGTTGTGAAAACCAGCTGCTGGTAGAAACCACAAGAAGCAACATCTCCAATAAGATCATGTGTCAAGACATCATTCGAGAAATCCAAATGTACAGTGCTGAGAAACACTATAACAGCTTTTAAATTCTAATCTCTTTTTCATATTCTTTTCAGTAATTATTGAAACACCACGTGGACGTAGTATGTGCTTCTTAACCAGCCAACTTTCAACCTTATGAATCATAAATAAAAACTATTAGACGTAGATCTCAATTTTCCGAATCTGCAATTTAAAGAAAGAAAAGTGTACACTTACAAAAATGTAAACAAAAAAAGAGGAAAAGATTAAAAAGATGTAAAAGTCTAAATAAATAAGAACTCGTCTCCTAATCAAGCGGGTAAAAATTAAAGCCCAACAAGGATTATGGTTTAGGAATTGTGCTATATATATAGATAGATGCAGTTAAAATTACCTAGATAGAGAGTTAATAGAGATCGATGGTATCGCTGAGGGAAAAAAAAGAGAGCAAGAAAAGTCATCACGTGCAAAATCAATGATGGCCGTGATGATGATGTAAGAAGAAGAAAAAGAAACATGATTGATGAGTTACCTGAGAGCTTATTGTTGGTCGAGATCTTCATGAGGCTGCGTAATCCCAGATATGTCATGATCTGCAAAAGCGTGAGCAAGAGATGGAACTCTTTGATCTCTTCTTTCTTCGATGATAACAGATGGAGCAGCTTGGCTTTGATCGTCAACACACATCCTATGTGTGCTACGAACGATTTATCCTTAGAGGGATGGAAAGGTTTCCAGTTAAACAACTATATGGATCCTGAGATTAAGTCTCAGGTTTGTGTACTAGCCTCGTACAGAGATGTCTTGCTATGCAAGAAAATATGTACATGGGAATCACGATTCTACATTGCGAATCCCGTGACAATGCAATGGACCCGACTTCCGGAAACTTGCGGCATGTTATCTCCTTTTGGGTTAACAGGGGATGGGTCAAAGGGCAGGTACTATGTCGTTAAGCTGGTGAGGTCTGAACCATATCAGCTTTGCCTCAGTGTTTTGGACACTAAGCGCGGTAAATGGAGAATACGTCTTATAAAGCATCCCCGTTGGTCAGAATTTGGATGGTGCCCAACGCAGTGCCAAGCCGTGAACTTCGAGGGAGCTCTACATTGGCTAGGCCAAGACGGACCTATTGTAGCTTATAATCCAACGTACAGGCATGCATGCATAGTCATCCATCGTTTCCCAGAGATGCGTCATGAATCTTATGGTGAGAAAGCGGTGGTCACAGAGACCTTAACAATCTCAATGGGCTACCTACGTGTGATTCAGATCGTTTGCTATCCAAGCTGTAAGAGTGAAAAACATCATCATCATCTTGGTATTTGGACACTCGTGGATTACAAAAAATCCATATGGAAACAAGAAGAGCATGGGCCAATCTATTTCAGTGACATGCTTTCTGATGTTTCATGGATACAAGACTACATGCAGCGTTATAATCTGGCGACAAGTAAAGAAAACTGCATGTCCCTTATTAAGGGAGTTTTTGTGGTTCCTCGAGAAACCCGAAAAAGGCAGATCATTTGGCCACAGCCTTTGCATTGCCATCCAGACAACCCTCTTCTCGTTTACTTGTACTTACCAGAAAGCATCGTCTTGCTTGATGTCGCAACAAAAAGGCTGACTTTAGTTACTAAAGTCACCACCAGAACTAGAGAGATGGGCTCCTCTTTTTACTGGACTCGATACGACAAGGTAATACCACTCTCACTTCACTTAGATCCATCCTTGATCCCCGACACCATTGGAAGATGAAAGTGAGCTTTGCCAAAAGATTGGAAGAATATATATTACGTCAACTTTCTTGATCTGGTCTCAGTTATTGCCCCCAAAAAACGAAGTCTTCATTTTTTATATAGCTTTTTCTTCTTGTATATTATATAATATATACTAGATATGAAACCCGACGGGTTTCGTTTGATGTTTTAATTTAATAAAAAAACATAAAATAATAATTTTTTATTATAGTTTTATGATTTTTTTTTTGCATATTTTATGTGAGATTTATTTATAATCACGGTTCATATATGAATTACTATCAAATTTGTACTTAGATTAGAGAAAAAACTATACACTTTCTTATGAAAAATATATAAAAGTCAAATAGCGCCAATTGAGTCAAAGACATTAGCAAACACTTTCATATGTAATAATTTAATGTTTTATTGAATAAAATTTTAAAATTTTATTATGTTAGGATTTGTTTTAAAAGGAACACATTCTATATTATAAATATTCTTTTTATTTACAATTTTGAAATAAAAAATACTATTAAATACTCTTTTACCTTTTTGTTTAGGATGTAGAAAAAGAAAATTACTGTTATATAAATTTTTACAATTTATCTTCTCTTTAGAATTTAAAAAAAATGCAATCAAATAATTATTTCTAGTTACTAATAATTAATTTTAAAAATTAATTTTTATACAATTTGTATCAATACTAATTTTCACTTCTTTCATTAACTATATAATTTTTAGTATCATGTTCATCATCAAATTCAGTAGACTTTATTGCAATCTTGCATATTAAAATTGCAGATTTTAATAATGGCTCATTCCCGTAATCCATCTCTAAATTTTTCAAAAAAGAAGGATGCACGCAACCTTAAAATATATTTCTATATAATAAAAAATTATATATTTAATAACAAAACTATATAAGATTTTTTAAAAAAATTAAAAATATTTACCTTCTCATCGAATAAGAGAAAATTCATTCATATAAGCTCATTGCTCTTATTTAAATTTCTTGCTTCTCACTTTCTAATAAGACGAACTACGGTACGACGGTAAGGACATTTTTTGTTTAACTGATCTAGTGTTAAATAACTTGCTGAAGTCATCGTTTCTTGATAATTCATGGTAATAAAATAAATTACAATTTTAGTTAGAAAATTATAATTAGAACAAACACATATAAGCAATCATAATAGCAATATTATGAAACGAAAAATAATGATCATTATTATCATTATGTATTAGAAGGTAAGGAAGAAGTACAAATAATTAACGTGTCGATAACGTTTGGTATATATAATTAATGTAGGCAGCATGATAATATGGACAGAAAAAACCAAAATCACTTCTACGAAGAAAAAATGATGCGGCAAACAAACCAATAATTATGTTTGGTGATCAAACATGAGAGAGATTACTTCTATATATAGAGGTGTGAATAATCATAGTTCCTCTTGGGTTATATTTTTTTAATTATGACTTTAAAAAGGAAAATTAACATTAAACAATCTTTGACATTTTCTTGTTTAAGTTGCCTTTTTGGTTAATTTTAAATAAATTACAAAAATAAATTAGTTTTACAAATTGGTTTTGGTATATGTTATGTTAAAACTAAAATTACTGTTACCTTTTTAATAAATTGTTTTATCATGTGAAATTTTTTTGGTTTATAAAGGAAAATTAACATTAAACAGCCTTTGACATTTTTTTTGTTCATATTTTTAAAAGGAAAATTACGAATTTTTAATAAGATTATATTTTCTTTATTATGAAAGTATAAAAATATGAAAATTAGTGTTAAATATTGTATTAATTAAATTTAGTATATAGGATTTGTATAAAATGAAAGTTATTATTTTAAAAAAAATATTTACGAATTTTTTTTTTAAGATTATCTTTTCTTTATTATGAAAGTAGGAAAATAGGCAAAATTAATGTTAAATATTACAAAAATATATTTTGGTATATAGGTTTTGTAATAAAAGGATATATGATTTGTATAAAATGAAAGTTACTATTTAAAAAAAAATATTTACGATTTTGTTTAAAAAATATTCTTTATTACGAAATTAGAAAATAGGCAAAATCAATGTTAAATATTACACAAATTTATTTTGGTATATAGCTTTTGCAAAAAAGGATGATTACTATTTTTAAAATCTTTTTAATTAATTTTCCTTCAGATTTTAACACATGTCGCAATCTAAATTATATAACTGACATGTGTCGCGATCATGTTAATTAGTAACTTTGAAAACTAAACTTTATATAATAAGATATGTTGCAACTTTCAAATTAAGATAATCTTACAAGACACTAATTCAATAATGCAAACTTTAATCCATGTCAGCCCAATACTAAAATTCATGAAAACATACACTAAGATGGATCGTATATATAATGATCATCATCGAATGATAATCACTACAATTATACAACAAAAACATGATATAATATATATAGGAGAATACTTAACTAAATATAATATCTTAGATAATATGAATTATTTTTATTTTTTGGTTACACAAATTAATTATTAATATTCTATAAATTATATGATAAATAGAAAAGGTGAACTTATAGCCTAAAATGTCGATCGAGCGAGAGAGAGATAGAGAAAGAAAGAAGATACGGTGAAAATGTGCACTTCGTACGACTCGTGGAACTCAGATTATAAAGTGATTCTCCACTGTTGTTATGGTGTTGGATGACATTTTTTAAGTGTTCTGGTGTTGAATGAAATTCATGCCGGGAAATGAAAATATGTGGTAATTATAAGTTGTAGATGGATATATGGGTATATCAGCGTTGAAAACAATCTTTAATGTTTTGATAAAAACAAGTTCTTTTTGGGAAATATCACTTGTAAAGAATGCAAGTTATCCTTATAGGGTTTCATATAATTTTACAATAGTTACCCAACCTAAAGGATATATAGTAGTACCATACTACCATGGACATGATATATATTCTTTTAATGGCATACTGTTTAGTGTTTACAAATAGTAGACCTTAAATACTGTTAAAAATATTACCTTAACCAGAATTAGTATTACAATTTACACGTACCAAACTCAGAATAACTGTTCATTATACTAACTTAAGCATCAACATGATTAAAACAAATGGTTTTAAATTTTTATTTTACAATGTCCTACACAACCATTTTATATTTTTTTTTTTTATATTTCTCGTTTGACCATCTTAGCCGAAACTTGGACTATGTATTCTTCAAAAATAACAGAAACTACATTATGCATTCAGTCAGTTGACGTAAGATTTTATACTTTCATCTAATTCAACCAAAATTATTATCAATTCCAGCCATATGATATAAGAAAACAAAATGTGTGGACGACCATTCTTCGTCAAAGAAAACAAGTCAGGATAACAACTCTATAAATAAAATACATCTTTCAGCAACTGAATATATACATATGATTTTCTTCGCCAGAGACAGTTCACTTGTAAAATCCCAAAAGTTTCAAATAACTAAATAAAAAATAATGTTTCATCGCTTGGTTTGCTTAGTTACTTTGATTATTCTATTGTTCACTGGATCATCAATCACAGCTTTCGCTCGGATACCACACCAGTCCTCCATGACAAGTAAGTTTCTAGTCATTAACTTTACTCTCAACCCAAATTTCTTAACCTTTCATGTAATATATATATGCCTTCTAACTACGTTTACGAATTGCATTTTCAAAAGGGTGTATGTTCCTTGTAAAGAATAAAGATATTATAGTAAGTAATGCGCTATCCCCTCGTATATCTAATATGAATTTGACATCCTAACAATTTTGAACCAAACACTCATACATCCAAATTCACTTATTTTGTTTTCGTACTAACTGTATGGGAAGAACATGGAGAAAGGGTTTGGGATCAGGAGATGATTGGAGATTTCAAGATTGACGTAGGAAGCAGTAATTCAAGGCCAGCACGTCAAAAAGATAGCCCAAGTCCGCCAGGTGCCAACATGTAGCTTTCTTGAACACCTGAAAGTTGGATGTGTTGTTTCCATAGAATCTATTTTGGATAAACGAAAAGGTATCAAATTTACGCATTGCTTACCTATGCAGTATCAAAGTATTAGGGCTGGAACGGATCGGGTATCCAGAGTATTTTAAGGTATCCAGATCCGGATTTGTATCCGGCGGATCCATGTTTTTGCTATCCTTATCCGGATCCGAGGTTCTCGGATATCCGGGCTTCGGATATCCTTCTAAAAATTGTAATATCCGGCGGATATCCGGATCCGGATTTGGATCTTTAAAATAAATAAAAATAACATTGGAACATAGAAAATATTAACAATAATTGAAAAAAATAAAAATATGTACAGTATTTTTAATTATATCTATGTATACTATAACAAAGTTAGTATAAATTTGTATATATATTAGTATAGAAATAAAAATATAGTAAATAAATTTTGTTTATATACATATATATTTCTATTTTTAAAATAATTATCAATAAAAATTACGGATCCGGATATCCGAAGTTAAAAATCAAGATATCCGGATCCGGATTCGATTTGCACGGATCCAACATTTTACTATCCGGATTCGGATCCGGCCCCTCCGGATATCCGGATTTTCGGAGCGGATCCGAATCGAATCTCGGATCGAATCCGAATCCCGGATAATAATTCCAGGCCTACAAAGTATGATGTTTGAGTTGTTAACATTGTGGTCACAATTTATGTTTTTGTTCACATGTGTAACGAAAGTTATTTTCTATTACATAAAAAAATCAAGATTTATTATAAAACAAACATGTGGTAAGTAAAAAGAAATGACTAGAGTGTAGAGTAATCATATAATTAAACGAATGATAAGAATATTATTTAATCATACTAAACCATACTATATATATATATATATATATATATAACGTCAACCACCGTCTCCGGCCTTTACATGCACGTTAAATTAACAAATTAATCAAACTCTTACAAAGAAAAAACTAAGCTCGGGTCCATTATTCCCTTCAGGACTCAACATATAAAACGTCGACGCTGAATCTTTAGACCCAATAACTCTCTCAGAGTAAGCTCTCATATACGCCATTTCGCCGTCGGGTCCTTCCAACTCCGAGTTTCCGGGCAAAACTCCGGCTCCCATAGACACCGGGCGTAACAGTTCCATCACGCTTAGGTCTTCATCGTTCGCTTAACGTCTCACACCGTAACCAGTTTTGTCTCCTTTGCAAAACATTGTCCACATTCATCCAAAATATTTATGGTCTTGTCAGTTTTGTTGTTATTATTGTTAGGCTGTTTCTCGGTCTCTAGAGCGAATCTCACCATCCCCATGCTAAGTTCTTTTTGAAACGTTGTGGTTTGCATGGCGGGCTCCACGACTAAAGAAGGTAGACATTTAGGGGTTTCTTTAATGGAGAGACTTACTCGGCCTTTACGGTATCCGAACAACGTGCCCGTGACTCTTGACGTGTTGTGATGTGGGTCAGCTACGCCTAAACCGGGATTGATAACTGGGATGGATTTTGCACGCTATGGATGATGTTGTGAAGATAAGGAAAGAGCAAAACACGGTGCGTTGAAAACGTTTGATTTGTTTTTCTTCTTTTTTGAAGATGGTGGCTCGATGAGATTGTTCTGGGAGATGATGGAGACGAAGGAGGAATTGAAGAGATGGATGAGGAAAAAGAGCTTGAGCCCATTGGCTTTGATATATGATTCTTTCATGAGATAGACGACAATCGTACGGTGAAGAAAGAAGGAGATAAGACTTCTTCTTCCTTCGACGACCGATGACTAATCAACCAACGTCCTTGTAGAAATGTTAAGTTTGTTTTTGTTATTATATTAGTAGATAAGTTTGTTTAATCAACATGATTAAAGCAAATATAAAGGGAAGGTAGAGAGCATTTGGAACGAATTAAAGTTCGACGTATTCACCAGAGACGAGTATAATGAAAAATATCATTTAACTTGTCCGGTATCGAAGGAGATTATTGGCAGTGTGGCTTTTTAATAAGTTGGATTTAGTTATCTCTGCAAATTTGATTAATTGTGAAACCCTTCCCATAAAACAACATATTTTTTTTTTCTGTAAACCGATGGACTGTAGTGTGTAAGAAAAGAGAGGTAACTTTAAAATTTGGGTTGTAAGTGTTTTGACTGTAACTTTAAATTTGCTGCTGTAGATTTCTTGCAGAGATTTTTGTTGTAGTTATGTTGACTGTAGCTGTAAATTATTTGCTGTAATTTATCAAAATAAAACATGATTGGAAATTATATTAAAAAACTGTAGCTGTAGAAGTTTTGGTTATAAAATGTTTATGGTACTAAAACCCCAAAAACTTAATAGTTTATAATAAAAACCATCTAATAATAGTAAAACCACAATCTAAATCTGATGAGCATGTTGATTACAATAGAAGTTTAATAGTAAGAAGATGGTGATAGTCTAGATGATGAATGATGTATGCATCGTAATTACTGTTCAAAAACGATCTTGATACAAGCTTAGTGTTACATGTTTTTATCCAAAAAAAAAAATCTAGTTATAATAATTTAAATATGAAGAACAGACAATCTTAAGGAAGAAGATGAATTTTACAAAATAGTGTCAAAAGAAATTCTAGATTACGAGAAAAAAACTAAAGAGAAGACTAGATACTTACTGCTTGTGTTTGAAAAATATGGAACAACTAGAAATCAATTAGTAGTCCTTATATAAGTTTTACGTTAGGGTTTTCTTTCTCGTGTTTATCTTTTACTTTTTTTCTTAAATGATAAAGTTCTGTTTTTAAGTTCATCTAATATACGATTGCTTTTTTTTCCTTTAAAACTTCTACAACCTAAATAATGGGGATGTAGCACTTTGGACTAAAATACATGGAAAAAGTAAATTACTTTTTTTTTGCTGTAACTCTGAAAAAAAAATCTACATCATGATTGGTAAAATTTTGCTGTAACTTTAAATTTTAAAACTAAAGCTACATCATGATTGGTTAGATATGTTGATTTAAAAATAAATAAAGCTAAAGAAGCAAATTAAATCCCAACCAATCACCCCCAATATCCGATTATTACCATAGACATTATTTGTAAGAGATTATAGAGATTGACATGGAAACTTCCACCTTCTCGTCTCGTGGTGTGCAAACCGTCTTCGTCAAGTCAGTCTTACTCATACCTACTTGCATGCCATACTGATAAAAATATTACCTTAGCAAGTAATAGTATTACAGTTTACACGTACCAAACTCAGAATAACTGATCATTATACTAATTTAAGCATCAACATGATTAACGCAAATGGTTTTGAAGTTCTATCAACCCCATGCCAATACTCAAATTGATGAAACCATACAATAAGATCGATCAATATGAGATTTTTGAAATATAAATAAAAACATAGATAGGGGAATTTGGTTTAAGAAAAAAAAAGGAAAAAAACAATCAAAGCACACACGAAAACTTCCGTATTTGTACGAGGAAATAAGAAATAAAAAAGAAAAAGAATAAAATAAATCGAAAGCCATTAGTTAATGTATTTGGTTCATTTTATTGGGATTATTAAGACTGAAAGATAATTATATAGTGAATGAAGGAGATTACTGGCATTGTAGGCCTGTGGTTTGGATTTATTTATCTTTGCAAATTTGATTATTTGTTAAACCCTTCCCATAAAATACCATCTTTTTTTGCTGTATACCGATGGACTGTAGTGTAAAAAGAAAAGGTGGTAATGAAAACCATTTACTAATAAGTCCTAGCAGAAGAGATCAGAATAAATTTATGTGTGTAGGAAATTTCTCAGAAAAGATATAAATGTATATTAATGTTTTATTTAATTTAGAAACAAACATATTTAAACTTTTATGTTGATATATAAAAATATAAAGGGAATGTAGAGAGCATTTTGAATGAATTCAAGTTCGACTTATTCACCTGAGACGAGCATAATAAAACAAAAAGGTATCATTAACTTGTCCGGTAATACTTAACAGAGAGATGAGAGCATTCCCAGTTTTAGCTAATTACAGGTTTGACCAATCTTTTTACTAAAAGTCTAAAACGATCTGGATGTAGTAGTAATGTATTTCTCGAGTCCTTTGGGTTTTTATTTAATAAATATTCGTTATTCAGAATGAAATTAACTTTCTGGATTACAATTGGAACTACAAGTAGTTAACAAAGACGATTGAAGTTGAACGTGGGACCAGACTTAGAAAACCAGAGGATTAGCTACTACTATCAAACAAGAAAAACAAGAATGTTATTTCTTTATTTCTTTCAAAATGACATATGACTTCAGAAAAAATAGAAAAATACATGACTTGAGATAAGACCCATGCATGTTGGCTTTGAGCAAATGGTTCTTATTCTTTAACATCCTAACTTGAGTTGAAAAGAAGGTCAGAAAAAGTCAGATGAGTTCAATGGCGCTTGCAAGCATATCTTTCGGCCACTACAATATTCTTTCTCTCTCTCTCTCCGTGTTCACTCACTTTAACCTCGCTTAGAAAGCCATCTTCCACCTCTTACTCCTAGTTAACTAATGACTGTTACTACTCTGTTAAGATCCAGTGATTAATATCTGCCCACCATCACTTTAACTTTGTGGGTAAAAGGGCAAGGCAAAAGGTTTCAGACAGAACATATATTCAAAACCATGGGAGTGGAACTGGTTTTAATGTCTGAGGGAGAGCTGGTGTCAAGTTCGTTACTTCGTTATTCCCTCTCGACTCACTTCACTCTTTTGTAATCTCACGAAAATGATACTCGTTATGAAAAGCAAAATACCGATCTTACTGATTATCCAAAAGCGAAGTACAACGAAGAGCTCAAGGAAGCCTTAAGGTCTCATGACGATCACGGGAGGAAAGTCACCTGATAAATCCACAAACAACTTTAAGGATAAGGAACAGTTCATACAAACTATCGTTTATAGATGAAGCAAAGACGTTTTTTTACATAACAAACGTCTATCTCATGGCTAGTTCTAATAATCCCTTCTTAAGGTTGTGGATGCTAAACGATCCTTCCACTTGTCTACAAACGTGACCCATATTATATTTTAGTTTAAAATTGACTTTTGGTTTATTCATGTTCAGACCAGCCTTAATCCCAACATGTGTTGAACAGTAGTCGTCAATTTGGGTCTCGTTTTCTGATTTCTTGGAGACTCTTCATGTTAATTAAGATATCAAGCTGCTAATTCCAGTTATCTGGCAGAAAAAAAAGTAGCTACAAAACATAGCTGTTGTCAAGTTGTGAAAACCAGCTGCTGGTAGAAACCACAAGAGGCAACATCTCCAATAAGATCATGTGTCAAGACATCATTCGAGAAATCCAAATGTACAGTGCTGAGAAACACTATAACAGCTTTTAAATTCTAATCTCTTTTTCATATTCTTTTCAGTAATTATTGAAACACCCCGTGGACGTAGTATGTGTTTCATACCCAGCCAACTTTCAACCTTATGAATCATAAATCAAAAAACTATTAGATGTAGATCTCAATTTTCCGAATCTGCAATTTAAAGAAGGAAAAGTGTACACTTACAGAAATGTAAACAAAAAAAGAGGAAAAGATTAAAAAGATGTAAAAGTCTAAATAAATACTCGTCTCCTAATCAAGCGGGTAAAATTTAAAGCCCAACAAGGATTATGGTTTAGGAATTGTGCTATATATATATAGATAGATGCAGTTAAAATTACCTAGATAGAGAGTTAATAGAGATCGATGGTATCGCTGAGGGGAAAAAAGAGAACAAGAAAAGTCATCAAGGGCAGAATCAATGATGATGATGATGATGTAAGAAGAAGAAAAAGAAACATGATTGATGAGTTACCTGAAAGCTTATTGTTGGTCGAAATCATCATGAGGCTACGTAATCCCAGATACGTCATGGTCTGCAAAAGCGTGAGCAAGAGGTGGAAGTCTTTGATCTCTTCTTTCTTCGATGATAACAGATGGAGCAGCTTGGCTTTGATCGTCAACACACATCCTCTGGGTGCTACGAACGATTTATCCTTAGAGGGATGGAAAGGTTTCCAGTTAAACAACTATATGGATCCTAAGATTAAGTCTCAGGTTTGTGTACTAGCCTCGTACAGAGATGTCTTGCTATGCAAGAAAATATGTACATGGGAATCACGATTCTACGTTGTGAATCCCGTGACAATGCAATGGACCCGACTTCCGGAAACTTGCGGCATGTTATCTCCTTTTGGGTTAACAGGGGATGGGTCAAAGGGCAGGTACTATGCGTTAAGCTGGTGAGGTCTGAACCATATCACCTTTGCCTCAGTGTTTTGGACACTAAGCGCGGTAAATGGAGAATACGTCTTATAAAGCATCCCCGTTGGTCAGAATTTGGATGGTGCCCAACGCAGTGCCAAGCCGTGAACTTCGAGGGAGCTCTACATTGGCTAGGCCAAGACGGACCTATTGTAGCTTATAATCCAAAGTATAGGCATGCATGCATAGTCATCCATCGTTTCCCAGAGATGCGTCATGAATCTTATGGTGAGAAAGCGGTGGTCACAGAGACCTTAACAATCTCAATGGGCTACCTACGTGTGATTCAGATCGTTTGCTATCCCAGCTGTAAGAGTGAAAAACATCATCACCAACTTGTTATTTGGACACTCGTGGATTACAAAAAATCCATATGGAAACAAGAAGAGCATGGACCAATCTATTTCAGTGACATGGTTTCTGATGTTTCATGGATACAAGACTACATGCAGCGTTATAATCTGGCGACAAGTAAAGAAAACTGCATGTCCCTTATTAAGGGAGTTTTCGTGCGTCCTCTAGAAACCCGAAAAAGAAAAAGGCAGATCATTTGGCCACAGCCTTTGCATTGCCATCCAGACAACCCTCTTCTCGTTTACTTGTACTTACCAGAAAGCATCGTCTTGCTTGATGTCAAAACAAAATAGCTGAGGTTAGTTACTAAAGTCACCACCAGAACTAGAGAGATGGGCTCCTCTTTTTACTGGACCCGATATGACAAGGTAATACCGCTCACACTTCACTTAGATCCATCCTTGATCCCCGACACCATCGGAAGATGAGAGTGAGCTTTGCCCAAAGATTGGAAGATGATATATTATAACGTCAACCTTTCTTGATCTGGTCTCAGTTTTGCCCCCAAAAAACGAAGAGAGAGAGGATTTTGTTTTTTTTTTTTTCCAGGGTTGTCTCGTGGTTATGGCGGTTCAAGGAGGTGGAGTATATGAGTCTCCATGGGATGACAAACCTTATGATATATAATTTAATTAAAAAATTGCATTATTAATTTTAAAACAATTTTAGTGATAATTTAATAAATATTTTTATTATATTCAGGATAACTTTAGCAATCATTTTATAGATATATGCATATCTTATGTTTACTTTAGTAATACTAAATCGCATAATATCTTTGTTATTTAATATACGATGGATCTTAGTGTAAGTTTTCATCAATTTGAGTATTCGCATGGGGTTGATGGAACTTCAAAGGCATTTGCTTTAATCATGTTGAGGCTTAAATAGTTAAATAGTATAATGAACAGTTTCTGAGTTTGGTACGTGTAAATTGTAATGCTAATTCTGGTTAAGGAAATATTTTGTGTAACAGTATTTAAAATCTACTATCTGTAAACAGTATGCCATTAAAAAATATTCATGTCAACAGGACTATCCTTTAGGTTGGGTATTACTGTAAAATTATCGATATTGTATGTTTCCATGAATTTTAGTATTGGGCTGACATGGAACGAAATTTGTATTGTTGAATTAATGGCTCTTATAGGTTTATCTTAATTAATTTGAAATTTTCCAACATATAAATATATATCTTTATATATAAAAAAGAGTTATTTCTCTCCTTATTGTGACACATAGGACACCATATCACAAATTCAAATATTGAAGGTGTGACATGTATTAAACACCGTATTTCATTAAACATTGCCTTTGTGAGCTTTTTTTCTGTGTTGAGCGTTGGGCTGTGAAGTTCTTGCTAACCCTAATACGGTAATACGGCGGAGAAGAAACCAATGTCCTCTTCCCCTTTCGTGCAGTGGTGACCTGATTTTGTTTGTGCTTCTTCACATCAGTCGAAACGGTTTGAGTAAAGGCTTCGTGATTAATCTCATTGATTCCCTCTCTCACTGCATCGTCTTCAATGCTTCTTTGATCTGAAAGGTGGTGATTTCTTAGGTGATTAGCACTAAACACACTCAGATTCTAATTTGTGTTACCCATTCATCCTATTTCACACGCAAATTTCAAAAAAAAAACTTTATTTGAATTTTATATAAGAGATAGAAATTTTTGAAATGTTTAAATTTTAAGAAAACAATTTTATTTTTCATATTTTGAATTTTTATAATTTTATTTATCGTTACTAATTAAATAATTAAAATAAACCAACATATCACCATAGTTATAGGAACATCCAAGATTTTTATTTGATGAAGAAGTAAATCAAGTTGAAAAAAAATTATGATATAGAAGTCAACTTGAAAATTTAATATAATAGTTAAATAAGTTCAAAATTGAAAGTGTAAGTGGATGTAACTTGAAGGTTTTTATGTGATTATCCCAAAACACATATAGTGGTTATATATTTAGAAATAAAAGAACAAATATGAAATAAGATGAAACAAACCTGAAAGACAAAAGAAGCTTAAGTAAGATTATTTTTGTATTTTCAATTCATTAGGTGAGTTTGGTAAGTTATTTTTAAACTGCATAGTTTCTGAAACAACACTTAAGCCATACCCATTATCTTATCTTCTTTATATGCATCGTTTATTCCACTGTTACCATGTAAAGTCATAGTACTAATAATATATAGGAGAATATGCTGATGGCATCGATTTTCGTAATCTCTCTCCCACGAATTCCTGCAGTTGGAGTTTTGTTTCGGTCTAGATAAGACCGGAGCCGCAAGAATCTCAAACACCGTCAAGTTCGTCAACCTTCCCTCGAGGCAGTGGCTTGTTTCCAGTTGGCGGTTCAGATCTGAGGTAGGAGTTCTTCTTTGCAGGTGTTTACGTATTTCTCGATCCTCTATGATGACTTCGGATGTGTTTTGATATATGTGATCTTTTCTATTATGTTTGTAATGTCTCTCTTGTTTCGCATGTGTGTTTTCTGTCTTTTTTATTTGTCAACGTGTGTGTGTGTGTCAGTGTGTGTGTTTTCTGTTTATGATATCTTTCTGGACTGTTTAATTTTGTTTTTATGATGTTCAGTATTATAATATGCTTTTATGATTTACAAACTTAATAGAACCTTTATTATTCCAATGATGATTCAAAATGTATGCAATTAAAGAGAGTTGCACAATTCATATAGTATATATGTATATAAAGTTTAATACATGATGGAGGTTGAGAGTGTGAATGTCAACACCCTTCCAATATCAGAAGCATCACCGGTCCTACATATAATAGCTTCACAAGTTTTTTTTTTTTTTTTTTTTTTGCTAAATTATAGCTTCACAAGTTATTCATAATCGAGTTTAAAGTTTTTCTTTCTTGTTTCTTTTGCTAAAAAAATCAAGTTAAAAATTGTTCTTATCACTCCCAGACTATTTATAACCGGATTGGCATGAACTTTTATGATTAATTGTAATGCAAGAAAATATGAGAGTTCTCATGATCAATGACCAAGTCATATTCAAGATAACTATAAGCTATGTTGTAACTCCTCTGCTTTTGTACCGCTATACTAAAGCTTCTTATACAAGTTAACTTGTAAAAAGAGGCTCTTCAAGCCAACATGAAACAGTTTTGCAATCAAAAAGTAACAAAAGTCTCTCCTTACTTTAAATTGTACTGGTTAACAAAAGCCTTTCCTTATACAAGTTATCTTTTTGACAAGGTTACAAATTTATATCATTTTTTTTGTAATCCATATAGCATTTGAACTTTTTCTTTTAATATTCCCATATAGTCTTATCTCTACATCGAGTCTTATCTCTACATCAGCAGTTGATAGATATGGTAGGGAAAATTATTATGGTTTTATTGTTTTTATCAGTAAAATTGTGTTCCTTCTTTGTGCATTTTTATATACAAAGATTCCAAAAGTTTATGAATTTTAAAGGAATTGGTTTCTGTCAGATTAAATTGCATTCCTTTAAAATCTAAAATGAAAGAATTAGACCAAACTAAAATACTTTAAAATCTATATATCTCTAATTTAATTCTTCCAAAATCAATTAAAATCTTGAATGCAGTTTCACCTCCTAAAAGTCTAAAACTGTTTGTATGTAATAACATAGTTTTCTGAGTCTTTTGAGTTTTATTAAATATACCTCGTGTTAAAATCACTAACAAGCAAAAATAAAGTAAATGTCATTATCAAAGTTTTGGCCAGATTCTATTACTCTATCTCTCTAGTTGTCTTCTCTATTCACGTCGACGAATGAAGATGCAAATCAATTTTTTATGCCGGAGATCTCACTGTCACGGTTAGTAAGAGTGACATGTATGAATCAGCCTAATAAAACACATAGTATTATTTTTGTTATGTGTTTTTAAGTCAATATTATAATATGATTTTATTCTAGTGGTTTAAAATGTATGCAGTGTTACAAGATTCCTTGTATATACAAATAAAGTTTAGTATATAGAGGTTGATAGTGTAAATGTCAACACCCACAAAAGAACTTTTCTATTTCCACTGGCATGACTTGTAATGCATGACAAGATGAGTGTTATGTTCTCATGATCAACGATATATATACTCTACTGGTAAAAGTCTATTCTAGATAAATTATAAGCTATGTTGTACGCAAATATAAACATGCTTATACAAATTAACAAAAAAAGGCTCTTTAGGCCAACATGAAACGGTCTGCAATCTAAAACTAAAAAAAAAAGTCTTCTTAATTTAAATTGTATTGTTTGACAATAAGAATGTCTGAGCACAATCTTTGAGGAACTTGTTGAAGTTCTTTGCCTTCTTGCCATGCATGTCCTACGCATACACCAGGACCTATATGTCGTATGTATATGACAACACTGTCGTTGAACGGATGCTTGGCTGCAACATCAAGTGAAAGAAAGAATAAACATATGAGCCTATGTATAAGTTTATATAGACACTCTTGTCTATGGCTATGCTATTCTCAGACATAAAGTATACCTGGTCGAGGGAAACCTTGTGGGTAGTCTTCGATAGCAAGAAGCCCATCACCAAATCTGCAGGCTATGTCGCAGGGTTCTTCTGTGGCCATAACTTTCAAAGCTTCTTTGACCTCAAAGTAAAGCGGGATGAAAGCATTGGCAAGAGCTGAGACTATAGGTCCACCTCCATGATGCCATTTCTACAGATATTAGTTATATATACATATATAGCAATAGACAGTCATTTGATTGAGTTATGGATAAGCGCTCACCGCAAACACGCCCATAGATTTTGTCGTTGTTGGAGGAAAACACAGCCTACCAAGTAACATATAAATTATGTCAAGAGAGATAGATGCTTCTGAATAAAAATAGGCATGGAAGTGATATCAGTCCTCACTTACTATCTTGAATGACTTTATCCAGGATATGATTAGTGGACCTAAGCAATAAGAGAAGAATATCTTTAGAAGCTGTCAAGAACATACAAAACAATTTTTTTATTTGTGGAGAATCAGACCTAAAAATGGATTTATTATTACATTACTTGTTCGGCAGTTAAAGTATTCAAGTGAAATTCCCGCATCTCCTCTAGTAGAAAACAGCTTGGATGCAGTCAATTTAGCTAAATTTGGATCTTCATAACAGCGTCTGCTATTTCGCAAGCTCTTGATACAAGCCTGCATACATACATAACTCTCATGAAAACCACCATACATGCCAAGAACAAGAATTAACCAATTCTAATCTAGTCTTATCTCTACATCAGCAGTTGATAGATATGGTAGGGAAAATGATTATGGTTTTATTGTTTTTATCAGTAAAATTGTGTTCCTTCTTTGTGCATTTTTATATACAAATATTCCAAAAGTTTATGAATTTTAAAGGAATTGGTTTCTATCAGATTAAATTGTATTCCTTAAAAATCTAAAATGAAAGAATTAGACCAATGCATTAAAATCTTGACCAAACTAAAATACTTTAAAATCTATATATCTCTAATTTAATTCTTCCAAAATCAATTAAATTCTTGAATGCAGTTTCACCTCCTAAAAGTCTAAAACTGTTTGTATGTAATAATATAGTTTTCGAGTCCTTTGAGTTTTATTAAATATACCTCATGTTAAAATCATTAAAAAGCCAAAATAAAGTAAATGTCACTATCAGAGTTTTGGCCAGATTCTATTATTCTATCTCTCTAGTCATCTTTCTCTATTCACGTCGACGAATGAAGATGCAAATCCATTTTTATGCCGGAGATCTCACTGTCACGGTTAGTCAGAGTGACAACTATGAATCAGCCTAATAAAACACATAGTATTATTTTTGTTATGTGTTTTTAAGTCAATATTATAATATGCTTTTATTCTAGTGGTTTAAAATGTATGCAGTGTTACAAGATTCCTTGTATATATAAATAAAGTTAAGTATATAGAGGTTGAGAGTGTAAATGTCAACACCCACAACATAACTTTTCTATCTCCACTGGCATGACTTGTAATGCATAACAAGATGAGTGTTATGTTCTCATGATCAACGATATAGATACTCTACTGGTAAAAGTCTATTCTAGATAAATTATAAGCTACATATGTTGTACGCAAAGATAAACATGCTTATACAAATTAACAAAAAAAGGCTCTTTAGGCCAACATGAAACGGTATGCAATCTAAAACTAAAAAAAAAGTCTTCTTAATTTAAATTGTATTGTTTGACAATAAGAATGTCTGAGCACAATCTTTGAGGAACTTGTTGAAGTTCTTTGCCTTCTTGCCATGCCTGTCCTACGCATACACCAGGACCTATATGTCGTATGTATATGACAACACTGTCGTTGAACGGATACGGATGCTTGGCTGCAACATCAAGTGAAAGAAAGAACAAACATATGAGCCTATGTATAAGTTTATATAGACACTCTTGTCTATGGCTATGCTATTCTCAGACATAAAGTATACCTGGTCGAGGGAACCCTTGTGGATAGTCTTCAATGGCAAGAAGCCCAGCACCAAATCTGCATGCTATGTCGCAGGGTTCTTCTGTGGCCATAACTTCCATAGCTTCTATGACCTCAAAGTAAAGCGGGCTGAAAGCATTGGCAAGGGTTGAGACTATCGGTCCACCTGCATGATGCCATTTCTAGAGATTTTAGTTAAAACACATATATAGCAACAAACAGTCATTAAACATATATAACAATAGTGACTAGCAAAACGGCTTTAAAACAGTTATAAAGATACAAACAAATCTCTAAATCTCTTAGATGCCTGTCCTGCCCAAGGAAAAGGGAACAGAAGAATCTAAACAACATCAGTTCCAAAGATAAGCTCATCCATGATCTGCCTATCGTTAATTAGATTTTCACATCAAGTTAACTATACTTGGGTTGGAAATAAACTCCTAGCAACTGAAAATCGAAAAATGATCACAAGTATATTTTGAGAAAATCATTAATTGGATAAGGACTCACCACAAATACGCCCATAGATTTGGCCGTTGTTGGAGGAAAACACAGCCTACCAAGTAACATATAAACTATGTCAAGAGAGATAGATGCTGCTGAATGAAATAGGCATGGAAGTGATATCAGTCCGGCTTACCATCTTAAAGGACTTTATCCAGGAAATGATTAGTGGACCTAAGTAGTTAGAGAAGAATATCTTAGAAGCTGTGTCAAGAAAATACAAAAACATTTTTTATTTGTGGAGAATCAGATCTAAAAATGGATTTTATTATTACCATTACTTGTTCGGCAGTTAAAGTATTCAAGTGAAATTTCCGCATCTCCTCCAGTAGAGAACAATTTTGATGCAGTCATTTTAGCTAACTTCGGATTTTCATAACGAGCGCCTGCTATTTCCCACGCTCTTGATATAAGCCTGCCATACATACATAGCTCTCATGAAAAATGCATTCTATGTACCTTTTCAAAGAGACGTATGACAAACCACATGACTCAAAAGCTATATGCATAGAGCAGATTCCAAGCAAGAATAACCTTGGCTCTATAAATTGTAGCAAGCGATGGCGCCTCTCTTCAGGGATATCTTCAATTTTTTTCCTGTAAAATATCAACTCAACCAAATTAGTTATCTTATTGTTATACAAGATGCCAGATAAAATATAACATTTAAATGCATGATTAGAGGTAATACAGTACAACTTCAATTGATGGAGTCATCTTATCATCTTGTTTTGAGATATACAAACATCGTTTATCATTAGTTATCCAAATATTATTAACTAAAACAATCCATTGTAGCCAAGTGTGGAAAAACAGCATATAGTGTAGTGATACTTAAGATATGCAAAGTCTTCTGCATAGACTCAATCAATCCTAAAACAACCACAAGAAGACTAACCAGAGATAAGCAGCAGGGTTATATGAAGAAGGGTCCAACGGAATCAACTCCTTGGGTGGATCAAGAAACGTTACAACATCAGATTCATCAACGTACACCTTTTTCCCAGTGGGAAGAGTTTCATAAGGTTTCTCATCCCATGGAGATCCATATCCTCTCCCTCCTTGAACCGCCATAACCACACCACGAGACAACCCTGCAA
This sequence comes from Hirschfeldia incana, assembly GCA_026261945.1. Classification (NCBI taxonomy): domain Eukaryota; kingdom Viridiplantae; phylum Streptophyta; class Magnoliopsida; order Brassicales; family Brassicaceae; genus Hirschfeldia; species Hirschfeldia incana. The sequence goes on along the minus strand of JABCMI010000087.1, from coordinate 1,195,065 downwards.
AACAAAAAAGATCCAAATCCTTATTTGAAATCCAACAAGACCCAGTAACATGAATCCACAAGGAAACTGTAAATATTTGCAAGAAACAACTGAACTTTTTTCTTCTACAATCACTAACTAAACTGACATCAAATGATAAAGCTCTTAACAAAAGTTAAAAACTTAATAAAATGTAACGTGAAGAGCTTAGCTCACTGTTCGAGTGACGAAAACCGAGCTGCTGCGGCTTTTCATTCCGGCGGACTAAGCCGTGAATCGCCGGAGGAGTTACCGGAGTTCGCACAATCCAATACTCCCGAACCGCCCCTATCTTCATCTCCGACTAGAATAAAAAAAATCCAACATGTCAGATTACGAAAATACGGTTTCAAGTAACGGGCCTTAGTTAGGCCCGTATTAGAATTATGGGCCGATTTGCGTTGCTTTTAGTTAGCAGTAGCAACAGTCAGGCACACCTAATCCTAGCCGTTAACTGCAGTTTCTGCAGTTGGTTGTTATCCACTGCGGTTGTGTTCATGATATGCTCTCTTCCTAACCGTTGATTTCTTCATTATCTAGTATAGTTATCGTCGATGTTATTCTTTTATATCGTAGATACACAGATGAGTTCGACTGTTCGAGAGCTGAGAAACACTAAATAAAAATAACTTTTATACCGGATTAAACCGTAATTTGATTAGAAGTCATCGAACCAGAAGACAACACGGCGGCGTTTTAAAAGCATGATTGTTTGGAAGTTGAGAAACTGTTGCTAACGCGGCATTTAAATCTATGGAAGTTTATTATCCAGTGCGGCTGGGTCCATGATTGTTTCTCGTAATAACCGTTGATCTCTGTTCGATCTAATTATCATCGACGTCTATAAGTTCTTTTATATCGTAGATACACCGAAGAGTTCGTGAGGTGAGAAACACTTAATAATAACCACTCATAGCTACGAGTCTTCTTTTATAACTTTGTAACTGACAAAAATCCTCTCTTTCCCGGGAAATTTTTAATTTTCTTTCTCCCCTGAAAAGATACGAAGAGCGAGAATGGACTGTTATCTTCTATACACGGTGCTTCTTCTTCTTCTTCTTCTTGGATCATTTACTCTCTCTAACGCAAGGCCACGCGCTAATCGAGTCTTGTTAACCCGGTTGTTAGGTTTAATTACTTTAGTGATCCACAGGATGTGGCGAGGTGTGTGAATGGGACTAGGAAGATTGGGGAGATACTTAGGAGCCGTGCTATGCAGGACTTTATGGTAAGGGAGTGGTATGGGAGCCATAGGTTTAGGTTCGTTGGGACCAGAGTAATGATCTTGTGATGGCTGACTTCTGTAGGCGAACTGTGAGCACTATCTGGCATTACCATGGTGGCTGCGTTGTGGGGAAAGTAGTGAACTCTGGTGTTGATTCATTGAGAATTGTGGATGGATCAATGTTCAATGTCTCTCCGGGGACTAATCCACAAGCTACATTGATGATGCTTGGAAGGTTAAAAAAAAACTGTCTTTGATTCATTACCTATGCTTTTTGTTTTAGAGTAAAAATTTGTTTTAGAGTACAAACAAGTCTCTGTATGACTATAATTGCAGGTACATGGGTCTGCAGATGTTGAAAGAGAGAATGAGATACTGATTTTTCAGATGAGCTTCTGGATTACTTTACTGATTCTTTTGATGTATACTTTACATGTAGCTCTCTATTTTGGTGCGTCTGCAGTTGGTCTGTTCATTTGTTCATTCTTTCATTTGAATCCTCTAGTTAATTGATTCAATGGTAGAGTACAGAGAGTTCGTCTATAGTTGATGTAAACAGCAGGACTAAGATGTAATGATCAATAAACTGATCTTGCTCAGAGTAGTTATGTTTCTCTTACATTACCATACATACTAGTACAAATTTAAATCATGGTAATGTGAAAACAAGAGGCAATATATATTCTACTTATCTTCTTTTTCCACTATGATGAAGACTTTTGGAATATGTTCCATGAAAATGTTTCTTCTTGAAGTTTTCTGGAATCTACCAGTCCCTTCGGTAAAGTATGATAGGACAATCAGATATACCTATCATCCTCACTCAGTGCTGCCTTGGAATCCAATACCTTCTTGCGAAGTCCTTGTCTCTTCATCCTGTTGCACTCTTTTTATATGCGTTGTTGTAGCAAAGGAGAAGTTTGGTTCTTCATAAATGGTATCAAATAAATAGCATCTTCATATTTGTTGTAAAATTTTGGTTTCTTTAGCATCTTCCCTTATATCTTGCTTACAAAGTAAGTATGACAATCGAACAACAGGACAGATACATGGATCAACGGCAACAAGGTGATAAGAATCTGACAGTGTTCGTTGGACCCTGGGGAGGAAATGGAGGAACTGCTTGGGACGATGGGATCTATCATGGTGTCCGTGAGATCAAACTTGTTTATGATCATTGCATTGACTCCATCACTCTGGTCTACGATAAGAATGGTAAAACTGTGAGATCAGAGAAGCATGGAGGTCAGGGAGGCAACAAAACAACTGAGGTAATGTTCCTCTCTCACTCTAGATTCTGTTTTTGTAGATTCCTCTCTTAGATTTTTGGTTTCTCTTTACATGAACCGTGTTTATATGCAGATAAAGCTGCAATACCCAGAAGAGTATCTGATTGGCGTGAGTGGTTACTACTGTCCAGTAGTTCACAGTGGCACTCCTGTGATCAGATCAATGACTTTCAAGAGCAATAAACAAGTGTATGGACCTTATGGAGTTGAACAAGGAACACCCTTCACTTTCTCAGTAAACGGAGGACGCATTGTTGGCATGAACGGTAGGAGTGGCTGGTACCTTGACTCCATCGGTTTCCATCTATCACGCCCTAAATCAACCAAGATGATCAACAAGCTTCGAAAGAAGATTCACTGGTTCACAAGAATGGTAGCATGACAAGGCCTTCTGCATATAATAGAATATTTCTGCATAAACTCTGCGAATAAGGATGTTACTTTTTTGTTGCACAAACTCATATTATTGAAATGTTAAAACAAACACGAAGGTTTTATATAAAAGTTAGTAAACAAAGCATGTCTCAAAGTGAGCAATATACACAAATATGCCAGTGTTGGTAGATAATAGCTGTAACATTTAGTTAAAAAACATGTCCTGAGTGGTAGATAGTTCATCCTCTGGCCTTGAGCTCTGCAAGCCTCCTGGACTAATCATCCACATCAACTTTCTCCTTTGTAGCAGTAGGGATGGTATGACCAGCAGCCTGAGGTAGTCCAACAGAGACTTCAAGACCGTAATCGTCTGCCACCTGCTGCATCAGGTTGTTGACATCGCCTTCTGGAGTGGACAATGATGTAGAACCAGCCATGGCGTTCTCCATGAACTCAGCTTGCACCTCCATGTTCACAAACTGCTTCTCAAATGAATCCATCGTCTCTGACATCTTCTGTAGATTGCCTGGTTAAGAGAAACAATGAACAGATAAGAAACCAAAACTGGATACAATGAATCTACTTGCTATTCATTATCTGATCATGCTAGTTTCCTCTTTTGAGAAGAAGTATGCAACCGAGATTAAAGGGATGCACCTTCCTTGTGTGTTTCCATAAAAACAAAACCTAAGATGTCATAACTAAAACTTAACGGACACGCGTAAACTAAACCCTAATCAATGATTAGCAGCACATCATCAGGCAGAGAACCAATACTCAAAACCGATCATTAATTGATAAGAACTTGTATACAAATCAATGAATCTACTTGCTATTCATTCTCTACCGTTCATGATAGCTTCCTCCTATGAGAAGAAGTATAAATGCTGTTGCTGAAATCATTACAACTAATCACAATGATAAACAAACAGGATTTGATTGTACATTGTGGTTGCAAGTAGTCTCGACACATAAATAAACATAGCCAAAGTGCTATTGGAATTCCATGAGTTTAAGAAAACCATGCTTGGTTTTAGGACGCATGACCCTCCTCAATCCTTATGGTGAGACATATTGGGTTTAGTATGCGTGTGTGACCCTTTTTGACATTTCAATTTTAAATGATATATATATATATATATATAAGAAAATGAATATCATGTTTTCGATTATTGAATCATGTTAAACCATGACTTAGTCAACAATATTATTACATACAATATTGATATTATTAATATTAAATTATTATTTTATAAATATTTGAAGCTTTAACAAGTAGGATAAGGTATACTACAAGCTGCTAAGATTTTGTGAGCAGTTTGAACAAATACAGCAAACATTGGATTTTGTATGTAACTACATAGGCACGACTGTTGTTCTTTCAGTTTTCCGCAACATTCTGTTGACGGATTACTTCCGGTGTTTACTGCTGGGAGACATGAATTAAGTTCTGTCGGGACGCATGCCACTTTTATCTCCTCTTCCATGGCTGCATTGGTCAGATACAAAGATGACACAAGGACTACCATAAGTGCGGCACATATTGCTCCTGTGTACTTCATGTTAGATAAATTAGTAACTTCTTTTAAACTAGTTATAATTTAAAAATGTTCTTGAAAATTGTTTGCGATGTTGATTTTGAGGTCTTGATGGTGAATCTATTATATATATGAAGACTAGAGTAAAGTTTGCAATAATAGGCTGGCGTTTTAAGTAGTGTATTTTGTCATTTTTCATTAAATCTTCTTTTTTTAAAAAAAAAATTGATGATACTTAGCTAACATATTTTTTCTTTTTAATTAAATTTTGAAGCATTTATTTGATAATTTATAAGATATTGACATATGTATATATTTGTAAAAATCTTACATGTTGGCACTTCAATTAATAGAAAGCCACATAATAAAAAAAAATATCCACATTTGCCAGAAATTTTATAGATATTAATTAAAAATGTTTAACTGAGGAATGTATTTATGAAATTCAAACCATCAATGCACATAAATATATTAGATTTGCAATACTATTTTCATATATAATTTATATGAAAAATGAATTATAATATTTGATGTTGAAAGGTAACTTATAGATAAAAATCTTTAGAATTTTCTTATTTTAAATATGTACTTATAAAGAGATTTTGTTCACAACTAAATATAAAAGGCAACCTCTAGACATTATTTGCAAAGTGATTTGACATATTTTATTTACAATCAATTTCATTAAACAGTGAATATGATATATATAAATGATGATATAATTTATGGGTAAATGTGACATGAATAATTATATTTAATGTTCAGAAATGGAGAACTTTTTAGAATATTGTAATGACTCATATATCATAATTAAAATAAATATCTTTAAATAACTCATACATCTATTATATTAAAACAGAAATCATGACTTTTAATTCATGTGTGATTTTTAAAAAAAATGGACTACTAACTAGAACTAAAAATTTATTTATTTATTACTAAAATATGCTTAATAATATGTCACTCATATATTAATCATAATACTTTTGATATTCATTTAATATATATATATATATATATATATATACATATTTCGAAAAAAATCTTTTTTAAAAAAAAAGATCTTAACAAGATCTTAATTTTCAAAATTTATATGTAAATATCTTCATTAATTTCATAATTAGTTTTTAAATAATATGTTTAGTTGTTTTTATAAAATGAAAAATAAATATTCTATCTTATTTTTATCTATTATATAATCACAACCAATCGTATTATTTATCTAAATATTTTAACAATATCTTAATTTCTAAAAAGTTTCTGTAAATATTTTCACTAAATTCATAATTAGCAAATTTTGAAAATTTGTTAAGAAAGATCTTAACAATATCGTAATTTTCAAAAAAATAAAAGATAATATTTTCACTAATTTTGTAATTAGTTTTAAAATATTATTATACATTAATATATTCCCTGGTTTTTTATAAAATGAAAAATAAATATTCTATCTTATTTTTTTATATATCATATAATCACAATCAATCATATTATTGTTCTAAATATTTTCATTTCCAAAAAAATTACATATAATTTTCACTAATTTTGTAATTCGCAATGAACTATTATTTTCTATTAATATATATTCAATTATTCTTCATAAAATTAAAAACTAAAATTCTATCATATTTTAATTTATTTTATAAATATAATCAATCATGTTAAGAAGTATTATACTGAACTAAATATGATAAATTATATTAAATTGATAAATTTTATTTTCATAAATACAAACATTTTTAAATATATCAATACTTTTGTATTTATTTAAAATATAAATCAATATTTCATGTTTCAGTTAAACAAAATTTTAAATATTTAATTAATTTTTAATTGTTTAAAGTGATATTAAATTGAACAAAGTTTATCGTAAATACCACATAACGTAAGATTTTCATTAGTGTTCATGTTTTAATAAGAAACATATCACTAATAATTTGAAACAATAAATTAAATTATCGTATTTTTTATAAAATTTTTGTGTTTGAAACTATTATTAAAATATTAATATTATTGTAAAATTTAAATTGTATACAACTAATCATGTGAATTAAATATTTATATGTATAAAATGAAAATAATCACCTGCACGGTTGTGCGGATCGAGATCTAGTTATCATTAAAATCAATTCTGCTAAACGGAAAATTAAAGTAATATATTTTCATCTTTCAGCAAATATTTTTCATAAGATGCCACCAAAAATCCAAAACAGGTGGTGTTACATTGTCAGATTCCGTTTAAAATCATTTCTGCATTTACTCTGCGAATAAGGATGTTACTTTTATGTTGCACAAACTCATATCATTGAAATGGTAAAACAAACACGAAGGTTTTTATATAAAGTTAGTAAACAAAGCATGTCTCAAAGTGAGCAAATATACACAAACGCGCCAGTGTTGGCAGATAATAGCTGTAACATTTATAGTCCAAGCATGGTTGTTGGTTATGAGCTCATTCATCCTCTGGCCTTGAGCTCTGCAAGCCTCCTGGACAAATCATCCTCATCGACTTTCTCCTCTGTCGCAGCAGGGATGGAATGACCAGCAGCCTGAGGTAGCCCAACAGAAACTTCAAGACCGTAATCATCTGCTACTTGCTGCATCAGGTTGTTGACGTCGCCTTCTGGAGTGGACAGTGATGTTGAGCCAGCCATGGCGTTCTCCATGAACTCAGCTTGGACCTCCATGTTCACAAACTGCTTCTCAAATGAATCCATCGTCTCTGACATCTTCTGTAGGTTGCCTGGTAAAAGAAGTAATGAACAGATAAGAACCCAAAGTTGTATATAACTCAATGAATACCGTTCATGCTAGTTTCCTCTTATGAGAAGAAGTATGCAACTGAGACTAAAGGATGCACCTTTCTTGTGTGTTTTCCATAAAACAAAACAAAACCTTTATCTCTACCCAATACGAATAAACTCCACATTAGCTAAGGAACACGCATAAACTTAACCCTAATTAATGACTAGCAGAGCACATCAACAGGAAGAGCAAATACTCAAAACTGATCATTAAATGAACAGAACCCAAAGTTGTATACACCTCAGTGTATCTTCTTGCTATTCAATCTCTACCGTACATGCTAGTTTCCTCTTGTGAGAAGAAGTATGCAACCTAAACTAAAGGATGCACCTTTCTTATGTGTTTGAGTGTTTCCCATAAAACAAAACCTTTCTCTCTACCCAATAAGAATGCTGCAACTCTACATCAACATAAGATGTCATAACTAAACCTTGACGAAAACACATAAACTTAGCCCTAATTAATGGTTAGCAGTACATCCACAGGCAGAGAACCAATACTCAAAACTGATCACTAGATGATAAGAACCCAATGAACCTACATACTAATCAATCTAACGTCCTCTTATGAGAAGAAGTATGCAGTCGAGATTAGCAGCATATCAATAGGCAGAGAGAACCAATACCCAAAACCAATCATTAAACGAACCTACATGCTAAATCGAGAATAAAGGATGCACCTTTCTTATGTGTTCTCCGTAAAGACAAAACCTTTCTCTCTACCCAACAACCACAAACCCCAAATTAGCTTTAACTAAACCCTAATCAACGATCAACATACAAAATCACCTATATACCTGTGGCGAGGGAAGACTCTAGCGACTTGACGATGTTAGTCATCGATTTGGTGATTGTCGCCATCTTCGCCTGAGTGTCTAACCTCGCGACGACGGCGTCGAGGCGAGAAGCGAGGCGGAGGTAGTTCATCTGCTCGCTCCTTTTGCGAATCGCGTTCTCGGCGTAGATCCGAGCGCCGTCCATGTTCCCCTTCTCGATCGCCTTCTTCACCTTGAGCTTCTCCGCCTTCTCCTCCTTCTCGCACTTCCTCGACTGCCTCTGGAGAGACTTCGACGTGAACTTCAGGTCGAAGATCTGGTTCATCAGCTTGTCTGTGTTACCCATGTTGATCGAAATCGATTTCGGGATCTTATCGGTGGAGATTGACGAAAGAGAGGATTAGGGTTTTTTTTATTTGAATTTGGGGAAAAGATCTCGACGCGTTTTGTTTGTTCTTTCGTAGAAGAAGAGATGATGAAGAAGAAGAAGGAATGTGATATTTATAAGTGGGTCCCTGAAAAAAGTCGATTTTATTAATGTTGGAGTCAACTTTGGTTTTTTCCTAATTCAGATCGGACTTGGCTGGTTCAATCAACCGCGGTTTAGTGATTGTTCGTATAGTACCCGGTTTAACATTTGATTCTTCTCATTATGTTAGGTTGCAAAATACGCCTCAGATAAAAGAAACTGAAATGTGAAATTGTGTGTTTTGCTTTAGCAGATTTCACTCAAGCTGGCTTTGCAGTTTGGAACAGGTTTTGGCGTTCGGATCTTTTGGTTGGGTTCAAATATTTTGGTTAGAGGAGTTTTAAATCTATTTAAAACTCGATAGTGTTTTGATTTGTAATATCAATATTGGGTTGGTTCGAATTTTAGTTAAGATAATAATCGTATAGTAACCTAAAAATTATGATATAGTTTGTTAACATTTAGTTTCTGACTTAACATGTTTACTAATAAAAATATTTAATATCTGAAGTACTTGAATCTAAAAATATTTAATATCTGAATTCTGAAGTACTTGAATCTATCCGAATATATATATTTGAAAGACTCGAAAAAGTATCACAATACTTGGCAAAAAAACTGAAAATATATATATATACCTGAAAGTGTATCTGTAACTCGAAATAATATCAGAATCTCGCAGCTTTAAAATCTCCAAAATGCTATAAATATATTTGAAATACCTCAAAATAACTAATACATACAATTTTTGGGTTATTGGTTATCTTATCTTTGTGAAAAAAAAAGTTTCGTGACAAAAGAAAAGGGTTATCTTATCGAATTTGGGTAGTAACCCAACCCGAACCAAACTCGCGGGTCCAAATGAATATTGTCCAATAGGGAAATATGTACATATCTGAACCGATAGGAACCAGATTTTTTGGGTTGATACGTTTCATGTTTTGGTTCGTGTATAGTGGCTTAGTTTGGAATGATCATAATGTTTGCTTGTGCCTTTTCTCTTCATTTTGCCCTTGCTGCAGTGGTAACAGTTAGCATTTTGTTTCTTTTATCTTTAGCTTTTGGATTTTTATTTGCAATATAAATGGAAATAAAAACAAATGCTTTAAAGCTATTGGTCCACACTGGCAATAATTGGAGTTTCGTTAAACGTATGGCAAGTGACTTGGATATCACGAAAAAACAAGCTTTATAGGATACTAGGAAGGGGATCATGTACCGTTGTTTTTTATCTCGCTTCACTCGGTGATTATTTCCTGTATTCAACTTCTAGTAGTAAATCATAGTGAACAAACGCAACGCTCTTGGTATGCCTATACGATCAAGCAGGAAAATAGATATCGAAGTAGACCTAGCTGCATGCAATTCTCATCATGGAACATATATATACTCTTGCTTCTGAAATTTGGTCTCTCACGTCATGTCCCTAAAGAGCCTGCTTGGGTTAGAGCCGATCGTGTGAAGCATGTGACACTAGTTCAAGACATGTACGTACTGAAAACAACAACAACAACAACAACAACAACAAGACTATCGGAGTAATCTTTGGCCTGAAAAATAGATGCAAAGAATACCAAAAAGTTTTTGCGTGTGTGCGACAGTTAGATCTTTTGCTGCGTCCTTTTCGTCATGGGTCTTCCAACATTTTTAATATTTATGTTTCACATCATCAGCAATAACTTAGAACATCTCTTATACTGTGTATATAACAATTTGTGTACTCCGTGAATGGTTGCAGGCCCCTGACATTAATTAGGAAATTTTCGTCACTTGTGATCAAAAGTCTTGTAAAGATGGAATTATTAGAACAACAATTTTCTCTTTTGGGTCAAAGATATGGTTTTTTCTTTTCATTTAAAGATGATTTGTCAAATTCTCCTTTTTGGATTAGTGGAAAATTCTTTTTCGAATGGTAAGGTTTCAGTTATTTTTCTCACCTAATCTAGACAATCAAATTACCAAATGTGTTTTTTTCCCCTGATTGCAGTTTCGACGGTTTTATTTATGACGCTATATATTAAACACTTATATGGTTCCTCTATAATATAAAAAAAATATCAAAGATAGAAGAATCAAGCTGCTACAATGCTATCAAAGAAGTCTTATGATGAAGAATCGATATGTTTATTTTCTTTGTATCTATGTCTGCCTGAAGACTGTTTGTGTTATCCATTACATCTCTAGAATATGGGAAGTTAAAAAGTCATATATATATATATATATATATAGATAGGACATCTCAAAATATCCCATGTGGACGTTATCAAAATTCAAAAAGACCACATAAATTATAAGTGTGCTGAAGGTTTGAATTGTATAGGAAACGTCATTATTTACTAAATTAATGGTAACTCAAATAAATATATAAAAAAAATTGTGGTTACAAATACTGCTCGTTCAAAATTCGAAAGTTATTATAAATAATAAGAACCAGTCATAATGAAAGAACTAATATCCACTGGGTTATTTAGAAATCCGTTGTTGAATAGTTTTGGTCTTTCAGTATAATTTTTTTTTGACTAATTAAAGGCTTTCCAGTATAATTTGTTTTGATTTTTTTTGGTCTGGGATCGACTCTTGTTTATTCCACAACTAATTGTTTAACCCGCACGTGCGGGCATAATTATTTTTAAAATATTAATAAATTAATGTATTATCAAATCAAAAAACATTAGAATAAGTTTTTATTCATGTTTTAAAAATATTATATAATAATTAAAAATAATTCCTTTATATATAACAGAGTTTTTCATCATAAGATAAAAAAATTAAATGATGATAATTAAAAATTTACTGAAATTTGTTTTTAATCTATGGTTCACTCGTGCATTTAAAATCATTAATAAATTTAATATCAAATTTTGACAAAGGCTTTCATTCTAAAAAAGTATTGTTATTGCATAAATTAAAACTAAAAACATTCGAGTAACATAAAATTATAAATATGGATTGAACTTTCTTTTTATTTTATTTTTTAAATGATGAAAAAATATTTTTAGATTATTTTTATTGAATAAATTAAACTTAAAAACATTCTACATTCATTTAACATAAAACAATACACAGTTAGCGATTTATCTTTCTTTTTATTTTAAAAAAAAATATGATGTAAAATATTTTTAGATAACACAATATAAACTATTTTAGATAATTTAATTATCAAATCACCGAAATTAGTTTTAAATTTAATTTTAATTATAATAAAAAATCTAATTATTTATTAAAGGTTTATCTTTCTGTTTAATGTTTTTTTAAATAAGATGTCAAATAATTTTTTAGATAAACACACTATAAAACATTTTTAGATAATGATAATAAAAAATTTACTGAAATTCGATTTTAATCATGGTTAGCATATATTAACAAATATAATTATCTATTAAGGTTAACATCGACTTTAACCACTCTAACTTTTAACGTGAGAGCTCCATTGTAAAAAATTACTTCGCAAATAATAGTATAGATTGTTCGTTATGCAGATTTATTCCTAGAACGAAAAAATGTACAAAAAGCAAAAAAAAAGGTTAAAAGTATAAGAAGCAGACGCCTAACAATGACATGGCGATTGATTGAATTCTCGTCGTGTTATGTATCAAAGACAACGTCGTGGCCTCTGCATGCAGTTATGACCAATTAATAAAACATATGACAGCACTCTTTTTTTTTTTGAGAAAAAGGTATGACAACACTCTTTATATATCAAAAAATATATTTCATTTGTTTTATACAGTATCGATTGTCGTTTTAAATTTTTCTTACTATATATTGTCATTTGTTTTATTTCGGATTAGACATTTCAGTTTTATTTCTGGTCTTTAAAGTTTAAACCTTTTGATTATAGTGATATCGTATTTTTCTTATTGACATATCGAATAAATTAAAGAGCAGTATACTTATTATACTATCAAAGACATACAAAGAGTTAACTTGTTCTTAATTTTAAAATTTATATATATGTGTGTACGAGAAATTTTTAAAAGCGAAGGGAGTATGAACTATTTTAGTGTTCAGCAATGGTCAATGGGTCGGAAAAAAATATCAACGGCTTAGCGTTTTGTCTTGTTGGTATATGTTCATCTAGACACTCAAAGTTCTCCACAGGCCACAGCCCACAGCCCACACACCTCGAATTCCGTGTACGTAAAATATAGCTATTATGATTAATCACTACTATTAACTATTTTCAGCAAAAAACCATGGATGTGTTGTTATTTTTTTCAAATTAATCCGCGAACTCAAAAGCTCACATGTCAACTCTCAAAGTATCAGTTAAACCGTAATATAACCTTCGACTGTATATATGTGTATTTGACTGTGTATAATTTTAACATTTTCAAACTACATAATCGTTTCTACCAACATATATATTTGTTCACTTAACAAATGTAATTATATATAATTTTAAATTCATTCTGAAATGACCTTATTTATAACATTATATCTTACTATTTTTTTATTATTTTTATTCCATAAAAACTTATAATTGTTAACTTAATATGTTTACTAATTATTTTAAATAGTAAAATAATAAATAAAAATTGGCTATTTAAAAAATTGTTTTTCATTAAAAAAACTATATTTGTTCACTCTAAAATTATCTCCAAAACGACGTATTATTGAAAAATGTTAAAATTATATACAATAAAATACATATATATACGACCAAAGATTATATTGCGATTTGACTGACAATTAGAGAGTTGACCCGTAAGTTTTTGAGTTCGTAGATTAATTTATAAAAAATAACCACATTAAAGGTTTTTTTCCAGAAAACCCTCACTATTATACCTAGATTATTGCACGATACTTGGGAACTTTAGCAGCTTTGTTAAGTGGGATTCTGGTTTTAATGGGACACGCATGACATGTCACACAAACAGAAAAGGACGAATCTTTATTCACACTTTAACGGTTTGATTACTGGACAACAAATAACTGTTAATTAGTATTTTAGTTCTTTCGATACTCCCTATGTTTCATAATACTTATGTTTTAATTTTGTACACAAAAATTAAAAAAATTACATTTATAATTATATTTCTCTAAATAATCATTTAAAGAAATAATTTTAAAATCGCTTAACCAATTATAAAAAAAGATTATATATTCTAATTTGTTGAACAGTTTCTAATAAAGTTAAAGTTAACTTTAAAATCTCAAAACTTCAAGTAAATTGAAACAAAACAATTCTTCTAAAATATAGATTTCGTCGAAGTTTAAATTCACAAATCTGCGGACACCGCTTTATTCATACGAACCACCGCACATGATGATAATCGCCTTAAATGAGAACATGTATGATCTATCGAACTTTAAATTTGTCATATTAGTCATTTTATGATTCTCAACGTGCGGGGGATTTCACGAGGTTGTATTGATGCTGATTCCTGAATAACGTTAGTGCTGTTAGGTTACGGAATAAGTGTGCATTTGAAGATACTGTTCTCATGTGAACTCATTATCAACGTGGAAATCAAGGCTTACTTCCCGATTTCAAGCCAAACGGAGTATATAATATACTTATTTTATGCATATATATGTCTTATTGAGTATTCATACTAAAACACCTTTAGCTTTAATCAAATTAAGTGAATAAGCATATGTCTCCCTCTCTTCTTTTTTTTCCTCACAACGCACTTGATGCGGTTTTGAGAAGAAAAAGAGATATTAGACCATCTCCATCCATGCTCCTTAGCTAGGTTCCTTAAAGAAAATGACATAAAAAATAAATGAAAAATAGAGAAAAAAGGAAAGAGTGTGACTTAAAGTAGGAGTTTGAGGAATGGTTAAGGAGCGTTACGTGGCTCCGTCTCATTGGATCTAGCAAAATTGTGCATTTCTCTCTCCTTCTCCTACGTCTTCTTCGCGTTTCTCCTCTTCTTTGTTTTTTGATCCGAAATCAATTTTTTTTTTGCTTCCTCCAATCTCGATTTCTCTCCTCTCTGGCTGTTGCGTAAGGACAGCCGTATCCAAGGATCGAATTATGGTTTTTCCCCGGAGATGTCGTGGCGAGGCGTTGGATCCATGACAGTGTTGAATGTGGCGGAGAAGCCGTCGGTGGCGAAGTCAGTGGCTGGGATTCTATCCCGTGGAAGTTTCCGAGAGGGTAGGTCTCGGAACAGTAAGTACGGGTTTCTGTACTCAGAACAAACGAAGATCTTGTGGTGAAGTCTGGTGGTTCAAAGCTCTGTTCTGGTCTTCTAACACTTCGATTAACTCTGTCCAGTTTCATCAAAACGCTCAGCTCCTTCTCACCGCTAAATTGGATAGAAGGCTGAGGTTTTTCCAGATTGATGGGAAGAGGAACACCAAGATTCCATTCCACAAATCATCAACGGCTTTCTTGTAAAAAGAAATAATATTTAAGAACCCCATCAATAGGATCTCCCAATGGAGGAGATAAAATGAATTTCTAGAACCAAGATTCTTAACTTCTATAATCACTTTAAATACATTAATTTAATGCTAAAAGAATCATTAAGAAGAGCTATGGATGGACTTGCTCTTATTCTGTGCATATGTAATGGATTTGAAAGAAAAAAAATTAAGGAAAAATGTATGCAATTTAGTCATTTGTCATAAAATACCACATGATTTGATAAAATGGTATGATTATATATGCGAAATACAAATGATTGTATAGCAAATCGTTAAATTATCTGAACTCTTTAACTACGGTTACTACCGCTTAATAATTTAAATAAAATGAATAAGAGCATGTTAATTATGCCCTTTTTCAAAAAAATGAAATGTTAATTTTATTTTGAAGAATATAAAGTCATGTACTCTGTACTCATGTTAGTTTACTTTTTATACGATATGTGTTGATGCGAATGGTGTGTTGGTTAAGTTCCAAACGCGGAAGGGTCTTGTGAATCACACATTGCTATTACAAGGCAACGTGTTTAAGAGATCTTGTTCGGTGGCAGCTACTGAGTTTGTCATGAGTCATGGCTGTAATAGTGTCACGGATCCAATATATTTTCTGAAATATTTAGGCATATTTTACTTTCAGAAACACCTAAAGGTAAAACACCATTTTTGAAAACGCGTAATTAATCTTAACCATTTTTTTTTGTGTTTATAAGTTCAGTCAAATGATTGCAGCTATATGTAACTCAAGTCTTAAATTGTGGACCGCGGTCTGTTTTTGTTGAAGTTTACTCGTCTGGTTTTCCTAAAGTACGATTAATTAGAAAAAAAATGATTGTTGATAACGAAGAAAATGCAAGTAGATGAATACAAAAGACTGTAGCTAACCGAATAAGGCTGCTTAATTACTTAATTATGATTATCTTTTTTTGTTAATCTTCCTCCCTAGCGATTCCTCTCTCTTTCTAAATTATTTGCTAGCGGCTGTAGCTATATCCAGTTTGTAACCATATCACCATATCACATAAATAATAATAATAAGAATTAATTTTAGAGTTATCTTTTTCTTTAAAGTTTTAAAATATGTTTCTAAGAAAACGTTTTAAAATATGCGCCGATTAGTTAGAAAAAATATCATTTAAATATTATAATATTTAAATGGTAAATTAATATTCTC
Source organism: Hirschfeldia incana (assembly GCA_026261945.1). Lineage (NCBI taxonomy): Eukaryota > Viridiplantae > Streptophyta > Magnoliopsida > Brassicales > Brassicaceae > Hirschfeldia > Hirschfeldia incana. The sequence goes on along the minus strand of JABCMI010000087.1, from coordinate 1,179,025 downwards.
TGAAATCATTAAGCTAAATACTATGAAATCAAATATGAGATGACAAAAAGTAAACTAACTGTGAATTTTATCAGAGCTTCATTAAAACAGTTTTTATTTTGACAATTTAAAAACAGTTATTGCATAATCTAGAATTTCATATGATGTGTCTTTTTATTTTGGACAAATCATATGATGTGTCAAATTCTCAATTGCCCGGTATATATTCTTCAACATGTGTTACAAGTTTTATCTTATAAAATCATATATTCCAACTTACCTTTAGTTTTAGTTATATATTTCCCTTCATATGAAGGATATATTTTACCAAAAAAAGAATATATATTTCATGACCGAATATTCTTCTCTTATTCCCGCGTTCCCTTCCTCATCTTTGTGAAACCCACCCAGAAACATCTAAAAGGAAAAACCAAAAACAAAACCTCTAATAACCGTTGGATCACTATACACGACCCATGTTTGACCCGTAACGTCATCAAATCCAACGGTTCACGAACAATATCAAAATAAGATTCTAATTTCGTGTTCTTCCTCTTTTTATTTTCACCATTGAGGTAATATTCCATTGGCATCTCCTCAAAAATCCTTCATTGTTTTGTATAAATACCAAACCACATTTCTCTTCTTCTCCATCCACAAACCAACAAACTCAAAACATCCAATCAAATCTAAAACTCAGATTCTCTCGAGAAATTTTCTTGAGACATGGCTTACAATAGCAACAACAAGAACAACATTGTCGTTGTGTTCGATTTCGACAAGACAATCATCGACGTTGATAGCGACAATTGGGTGGTCGATGGACTTGGCTTCACTGATTTGTTCAATCAACTTCTCCCCACCATGCCTTGGAACACACTCATGGTTTGTTTCCTACCTCTTCTCCTCTGTTTTTGATTTATATTAAAAGAAAACACAATTTAATTCTGTTATTTTGCAGTTTTTTCATATAACACATTCTTTGATTTTTGCATGAATCATTAAATTAAATTGATTTATTTTTTGTTGTTGTTTGTACATAACAGGACCGTATGATGAAGGAACTTCATGATCAAGGCAAAACCATTGAAGAGATCAAAGAAGTCCTAAAAACAATCCCTATCCATCCACGAGTCGTCCCTGCCATCAAATCTGCACATGCTTTAGGGTAATTTGCATTTCTAATCTCTCTTTTTGTGATAAATAATCTTTTTATTCAAATTATTATTTTCCATAGTCCTTTTTTCTATAAACTTTAACTATGTCTAGTGTTAGACAAAACCGACCGTTTCTAATCCGATATTCACGGTTCGATGTCCAGGTGTGAGCTTAGGATACTAAGCGACGCCAACATGTTCTTCATCGAAACCATTGTTGAGCATCTCGGGATTGGTGAATACTTCTCTGAGATCAACTCGAACCCAGGGTTCGTCGACGAGCATGACACTTTGAGAATTTCTCCTTACCATGATTTCACCAACTCATCTCATGGTTGCTCTCATCGCACGTGCCCTCCTAACATGTGCAAGGTACTTTCAACATTTATTTTATTTTGTTTTGGTCAGATATTGACCACATAAGTCAAAACATGTCAATGATCCCATCTTGGTCGTTTTTAAATATTAATCCATAGTTTTAATCATTATGTTTTACATTTTTTAGGGCTTGATCATTGAGATGATTCAAGAGTCACTAGCTAAAGAAGGAGGGAACAAGAAGATGATCTATCTAGGAGATGGAGCTGGTGATTACTGTCCAAGTTTAAAACTAAAGGCTGAAGATTACGTGATGCCACGTAAGAATTTCCCGGTTTGGGATCTGATTAGTCAAAACCCGATGCTGGTTACAGCAGCGATTAGAGAATGGACCGACGGTGAAAGCTTGGAGAGGATCTTAATAGGAACAATCGAGGAGATTCTACAGGAGGAAGAGAACGAGAAGAAGCTGTTGGCAAGTGCGGAGAATAACTGCAAGATGCAGAACATCTCTGTCGGGATTAATGTTCATCATGAGCCAATAATGCCCCGTGCTCTTCGAGTTTCTCAGTCCGGTTAATTATATGGTTTAACATAACGAAGGAAGAGTATTATTATCTGTGGTGACTCTTTTCCTTGTCATAGTATACCAAATATATTGGACTTTATCCTAAGTAAGATAAGATGCGACAATGAAGTTGTATGATTGTGATTTTTGTTTTTAACAAGTACTTGTTTGGCTGATATATATGAATTCGATTTAACCGCATATATTAGTGTTCGAATTAATCACTTACATTAATGTATCTAGATGGGTTTTTACTAACGCAGAAAGCGTTATTTGGAAGAAAAAGAAGAAATGTGGAATGAATTCCGCCTACAATTCCGCTGATGTTGTCTTACGTACATTCACACGTATTTTTGTCTTACATTTATAAACAGTTACAATTAATTGTTCTTGAGATTCCAAACTAATAGACTCCACGTGAATCATGCGGTCCCATGTTTCTAACTACAGAATCTTACTTCGAATCGTTTGATACGAATATTGTTTTTCGTGGTGTAGCCATAAATTAATTAACGTTATGTTTATTCGTTTTCTCCAGTGTTTCAACTTTTTTTTTGCAACTAATAACACAATGTTTATTTACTTAAATTTTTTTTACAGAGATTTCTGCCGTCTGAATTTGGAAACGATGTGGACCGAACGTTGGCGACTGGACCAGCAAAAATATTTCTCCAGTGTTTCAACTTTCAAGTCTTCTAACAAATGCCAAAATCAATATACATCTTTTATTAAATAAACTTTCTGATGAAAAACTGCAAGGAACGTTTATTCCAGATTGGTAAATTATTAGCTGGTCGTAAGCTGCGTATATGTTTTTTTTTTGACGTCGCTGCGTATATGTTTATTCCTACCAAAAAAGCTACGTATATGTTTATATATGCCGCATGTAAATCCAATTTAAAATGTTATCAATATCTTTATATAATTCTTAAAAAAATATTTTCATTAAAAGTTCTAATGTTTAAGTAAATTGTTGTTAAGTCATCTACTTTTTCATTATCATTTTTATAGTTTATCTCAAAATCTCCGTAGCTTCCACTCCAAATTTTTAATAGCGTCTGAAACTCTTGCAAATCTGATGGGTCACAGATATCAAGCCAAAGGAAGTCACCCATGACCATCACGCCAAAAGGAAGTTTAAACCATAACAGAACCGGCCATCATTTATATGTAAGCTTTTGTTTCGGTCAAATAACGAGAATGAGTCCATAGAGAGGAAGACACGTCAACTTTTTAGAGAGAAGTTAGAGAGGAGAGAGAAGTTAGATCGGGTTTCCTTTTCTGGCCGATGACGGTGATTCCGTTAGCCACATCGTCGGTCGGGATCTATGTTTGGGCGTTTTCTCCTTGTTCCCTCTGGTTGCATCTCTCTTTTGTTTCCGTCGCCGCATCGTTGTATTGATGGCCGGTCGGCTCAAGCGACCGCCGTGGCTTCTGTTCAGACAAAGGAGGACGGTCGGCTAAAGTCTCCATGTCGCCATACTCTTCGGTCGACAGCGGCCTAGATTTCCTTGTCGGTCTTTATTTTTAACTTTTTCCTCTTTTCTTGATTTTGTTTTTGCGGTTCGTGTTGGGTGTTAGGTTAAGCTCCCGTCGAGGACGGAAGAGGCTTTCCGGTGAAAGGTTTGTCGAGAGTGGTGTAGCCTCATCTTGGGTCTGTAGCAAAGGATTGAGGGCGATTCTCGCCGACAATTGAGTCCCCGGTTCGTTAGATGGGTGCGGTGGAGGTAGATGGAAATTTAAAGCTTCGGTGTGGTCCGGCGGTTCGTAGATCTGGTCGTCGGAGATGACGAGAAGCGTTGGTGGTGATGCGTCGGCCTGACGACACGTGTTCCCTCGACGCTGAGGATGGCAACACGTGTCTGCGCTTTCCTTTAGGTTGATAGACGAGGCGGCGGCATCTCATTTCTCGTAGAGTTTAGGGTTTTTCAAAGTGGGCCGGCTTGTTTAAAGGTCCATTTGATTTCCGAGTTTGGTCCAGATGTATTGTTGGGCTTGTTTGTGTGTTGGTGTAATGGGCTCATTCCCTTTTTAATTTAAAAACAATTGACGGAAAAAAAAATGAGAATGAGTCTTCCATACGTTAAGGAACTAACATTCTTCATTTTCTCACTTTCATGTACTTGCGGGAGATGATTACTTCATCTTTCCTTCTTGTATTTGTTTCAATATAAATCCATGAAAAGCCAAAAAAGGTAATAATTAATAGCCCAAAAAAAAGTCTTATTCTTACTATGTTCCGAAGCTTTGATAAAGTTCATCGCTATCAAATTCCTAGCTGCATATACTTTATATCTCATGGGATATCTATAGGATAAGCCGACAAGCCATATGAATTCAATAAGCAGACAAACAAGTCCCACCACTATTGTTGATCTCCGAACTGCGCAGCAAACGGCAGAAGCGCAGCTTCGGTAGCTTCCATCATATAAAAAGCCCACATTCAATCCCAAGGATCTTAAAAACAATTTCAAAATGCTTTTGTTATACCGATACATATATTCCATATTGTCTTTCATTATTTTTGAGTTTTCTGACCAAAGAAAAAACGAAAGCAAATGCCACCAACTGACTGGACCTATCAAAAATTTATACTAATCTTTTATAATCACTTAGATCCTTAGCCGAAGTAACTTAACTGTAGTCTTTTTTCTGAAAAAGGACTTAACTGTATTCTGTAAATGTCTATTTTATGTTCTATATACTTGGATGAAATCTTGAATTGTATTATATAATACTTTTTTGTATTATATATACTTGCCAACAAAAAGACCTTCATTATATCTATTAAATGTAATTTAAATTTATATTAAACTGAACCCGTATTGCTTCCATTAATCTGAACCCGTATTGCTTCCATATTTCAACATTGAGAACTAAGTTCTCCGTTACAATTATATTGGTTTAATTAGTAATCAAAGAATAGTTTCAAATTCAATGCCTTAATTAATACACTAGATTTTGACCCGCCTTTTTTAAAGGCGGGTATATTTTCTGTTGGAAAAATGATTTCACTTAAAAAATTATGATTTTGATAAATTATATATATATATATATATATATATATTTATGAAATTTATCTTAAATAATATATGACTTATTTTTTTTAAATATGAATAATTTTTACAGACTCTAAATAAATCTAATCCGTAATATGATTGTTTTTTAACATATCGTTAAACCTATTTTACATTGATTTTTTATAATTGAAATAAAATTTTATATATCTTAAACTCTCTCTGTATTGAAAAATTAATTTTCTGTGTTTCAAAATTTTTCTATAATTTTATTAAAGTTAGTTTATATGATTTAATTTTTATTTTAAATAGAACTATTTTTACGGAGTTCAGATAATTCAGACCCGTATATGGGTTTGTTGATTTAATAATTTTTTATTTCAACTTGATTTTATTTTAGTGGTTTCATTTAATAAAATTAAACTAATATAATAATTATTATTAATAAATAATTAATGAGTCTTAAAAGTACTATTTATACCTTATTAATATTAGAGGAACTGCCGTTTAAGAAAAAAATATTAATATAGATAAGAATTATACACACATATTAAATTAACTGTCATTATCTATAATTAAACATAACATGAATATTTAAAAGGTGGTTATTACCATTTTGTTATAAAAATATGTTATAATTATTGGGCTGTGAGTTTTATTGAACATTAAGTAAATTTGGTACCAAGAACCTGTTGGGCTTTTAATGGATAGTTTTCATTTAAAAAATTGATTTCATTTAAAAAGGGAAAGAAAATGAAATGTTTTGTAATTTCCTTGAAAATTCGGGGACAGATTCGTAAACAGTCATCTGCTTCAATAGTATAGATTGAGAAATATGTAGCTTTTGATTGGTCGAATGTAAAGCGAAGACATATCTAAAGTTAAATTCCTTGAATATAACTGGTTCCCAAAATATGTAGCTTTTTGTTAGTCGATGGCAAATTGAGGAAAGCAAAATCGTAAATTAAAATAGAAAGAAAATAAAAAAAAAATCGTGAATCTACATTTAGAAAAAAAAAGGAATCAAGAAAGTAATCAAATATTGTTTGAATGCAACCGTAGAGAAAAACCCGTTAGTGATTGGTTGTAAATATTGATTTTAAATTAACTATACAAATGTTAAAAATGCAGTAGCATTTATACGTAAATACTTTCAAAATAGAAGAACACATATAGGACATTCTGTTTTAATACTGTTGATCACCTTTGTTAATCATTTTTTTCAATTTTATAATATAATTTAGTTAATAGGGGACATATTTTGATCCCCATTGTCAATCAGTTGCAACATTTTATCTTATCTGTTAATATGTTTTCAGATTGATAGAATTTTAAAAGTGCTTCAAAAATTTAGTATACTCTTCCAAAACTCAAATTTGGTTAACCATTTCCAGTTTTATAAAGCGTTAAAAATGCTAAAGTTATAATCGTGGCAATTGTTTTGGACTCTACATAATAGATACATACTGTACTTTAAAAACCCATCAAATGAGTCTCTTTAAATCTTTGCCACCGTTTATTGTACACGAAATAGGATAGTTTGATAACTTTGATTGAGTTATGGTTTAGACTTATGATGAGAATATTCCAATTAATACTAATTTATTAATTAGGATTTTTTTTTAAAAAAAATATTTGGCTTGTTGAAACAAACTCCTAGAAGCCGAGTTTATGATTCGTTTAATATGTTAGACCGATTGGGATTAGTTAGGAAGTCAAAGCTAGACTGTTTGAGCTAAATAAGTCATTTAATATTAGTATTTAGTGTTTTGTTTGATAATCTACTGTAAATAGAATTTTTCAATACATAAAACCCACATATCACCGTCTAGTTTACGATGGTATACGTTAATAGAAACAACAAATCTATTTTTTTATGCATAGAGAAATAATATACAGTAGATTGGTTATGTTACGGTAGGCTCTAATGATTTATTTGAAAGGTATAGAAGAAATAATGCTATATATTATTTGTTGCGATTATTATTCTGTAGATTATTCTGTAGCTTAAATAATATTCTGTAGATTATTGTTGATTTATCCTGTTACAACAATATTTAATTTATGTTTTACGATGTTTAAAGTTGTTAAATTTAGATAGGATATCATAAAGTAGTTGCGATTATTATACCAGTGTTTTTTTATATGAAATAGATATTAAAAAAAGATTTACACATGAATTTGACGTGTAAGTTTGAAAATAATGTTTAATTTTGTTATTTTAATAATATTTGATATTTTTGTAGATAAAAGGTTATTTATCAGTTTGTACTTTTAAATAAATTCATACAGATATTTAAATATTCATTATTTTTACATACATATATTGTTTTGTGTTGAACCTTCAAGAGAATAGAATTATGGTTAAACAATGAACATATGAACATGTCACTGCTGATGTAAATTGATGATCTGAATATAAATGTATAGAATTATGGAATATAAATGTATATTTTTTTCGTGCATATATTGTTTATGTGAAGTGGTGTTTCGGTTCTTACCAGTTTAAGGGATTGAAAAATGTATAGCCATAATATAACCAAAGTGACAAAACAACAACATGGTACTAAATAAGTGGAGCATATCTGCATTTAAACAAATGCAACGATTTTCCAAAAGATAAAACAACTATTTTAGTAAAAAATAAAGTCATTAAATAAATAGCATAACTTAAAATAGTCTAGTGGCGTATAATGGTAAATATTGCTGAAGCAGAAGGTCATCTCAAAAAATGGTCTTCTGTTTTAATAGTATTGATTTGGACATCCACCGAAATAGTATATAGTTTGTTAGGTCGAAACTTCTCAGAGCTTTCCTTGTGAGGATTACTAAGCCCATTACAGTTCATAAGTCATATAGACACACCTCACCTCACCTCACCTCATATTCCACACAGACTGACAGACATATTCAACAAACCGACCCATTTATGGCCAATTATCAATATATATATATATATATATATATATTATATACACACGACATTTTCAACACACAAAAATGTTTCAAGTCGGAGAAGCCATGGAAACGGCGGCGAGATTCTGTAAATTCGATTTTACGACGGTATCCACAAACATCCTCGTATCTTCCTCCGTATTACCTTTTGGTATATCAACAATGTAAGACTCCAACACCACACTGTACACTTTCTTGACCTTATCCTTCTCCAAGACAACAAACTCGTTAACCGATGTAACCGACCGGTAATTTCTTAACCGGTGTTCTCCTCCAAGAACACGAAAACTCATGATTCGTTTCTCTTCATCTAGAGCTTCAAGCATCTCAACGCTTGTTGACGCTGGAAGACCAGACACCACGCTAACTTCCCTTATGGTCCCGACGCTAATCTCTTTACCGTTACCTCTGATGGTGCAGTTTTTGATAAAGTGTTTGTACTTGTTTGGATTCGCGAAGTCGCGGACGAATCTCCATATGGTACGTGCTGGTGCGTCTACGCGGTGTGCTATGAGGGATGTGCACGTGTTTGGCGATCTTTGGAACTTGTGGTGCGTTCTGATGATGGGATCTAAAGTTGAGAACTCGTCCTTCGTTAGTCCGTATGGTGTTGTTGTTGTTGATGATGATGATGGGGCGCCGTGGGTAGGAGCAAGATTAGGGTTCATGGTTTTGAGAAAAATATTTACGAAGCTTGGACTGATTCTTTTGACATACCAATACAATATATATACAGATATATAATAAGTTATTATAATATATAAATGTATATTTAAATGGAGAAGTGAGGGGTTGATATGTATTTTGACTAACGGAGTTGGGTTGCACTAAATTGCTTTTGAGGTATGAAGTGTGAACGTGATACCAAATCTCATTTTTATATGGCTCATTGGATCCTTCAGGAGCTACATAGATATCATTTTTTCGGTGGTAAAATACAAAAGGGATTATACTTTTGTTAATTTGATATGTAAGGCTAGACGTAGAAGAAAGATCGATGCCCCTAATAGGGTTAACGTGACTATATAGTGGAAGAAATGTTGTTTATGGTCGGTTTATAATTTGCCTTACTTTTTAATTTATGGAACATTATTCTTGCCATACTGTTTTTGGAAGATGTATGGTAGTCGGTAGTTTCGAGACTGAGTTATCTTTGGTTAATGTATAAACAAGTTTAATGCAACATGGGCATTGATTATGCAAGTTGGTTATCAATTTATTAGAGTTTTCAAAAAATCAATTTTCTTGCTGTTGTCAACCATAAAATAATAATAATATAATAATAAAAGTTCGTAGTGTGGAATAAATAGAAAACAGATTTTTTTTAATTGAATATCTCTATATATCTACATAAGCAGTGGTGATGAAATTCTAATTTGTGAAAGCTGAAATACATCATTTTTTGCCACAAAACTAATGTATCTGTAACCAAAAAGAAAATAATAACTTGAGCCCATGTCCAACACAACTGCAATTGGTCTCAAGTCTTAACCCACTCTCTCATAATTTTTTTCTAATATATGTTGATGTTGCCGTTAACTCTACCGGTAATCGTGACTTGAGCCTTTTCTCTACTAAGAACATTTTCAAATCAATTATATTATATATATTTTAAAGTAGAGAAACTATAAAAATTTAAATGAATTTTACTCTAATATCATTTATTTGCTATTTCTTCCTCTCTACATAAAATAATGTAATTTTTTTCTCGGAAGTATATACATCATACAAAGTTTGAGCTTTAGTAATTACTAATTAGGGTTAAGTTAAGAATGTTGGTGATGGAATTTCATATCATCCACGTGAAACTAATTGCTTCTGCCGCCGATATATATGTAATATGTATATATATAAATGTGGATCCAGTGACGGATGTACATAGACAAAGGATGGAACAGTTTTACCCATCATAGATTTTAAAAGTTTAATGTATTTTTAATTTTTTTATCCAATGTCCCTGTTGATAGATAAGTTATATGTATGCTCCGGATCAAAATAGTTTTTGGATCCGCCACTCTGTGGATCAAAGGAACCAGCTCTGTTTGCTGGTGAGTTCTTTATTAACAGTGACCACAATGCAACCTCAACGTTTCCGCACCACTCCTTAAGCCTGGCATAAATTATGTGGTATGCCAACAAGAGCATTTTGTAGGTGGAATCCCCACATCTCGACATTTTGCTGGATGAAGTGGATTGGGAAGACTTCACATGCGGTTCAAGTGATTCCAATGTCAATTCAGTGATAACTTGGGGTCTTGGAGCCGTTCCTTAGCTAGTACACTTTTTAAGTTTGGAGGAAGGAAGATATTCTTAAAATGCAACCGCTTTAATATTTGTTTTGAACTACGCTTAAAATTAACTTCTTTCTTTTGCAATTTACCTACCAAAACCCCTATAAGTGCAATCACAACTATAAATAAATAAATTTACACATAAATAAATGATCCGATAAATCCTATTAACATTATCCAATAGTTAAATCAACGATTTAGTAAATTCACAAAAACTAAAATCAGATAAATTCAGAATTTCTAACAGATAGCTTCTCAGTATATAGAAAATAAATTAAAATTCAAAATAATATCAGAAAACAGATATTGCTGAACTCTATTTAACTATCAAAAACTTATTATTCCCCTAATCAAACTCTCTCTATAAACCGTCTCCGTAATTTTCTCTATCCACAACCCAACTCTCTCCTCGATCTTCTCTTTCTATCCTTCACAATACGGAGAAAATCAAGGAAACCTCTTTTCGAAACCCTAAACAATCTCCCCGAAACACGAAAACTAATGTCCTTAAGCAAGCTCCACGGTGGCTCCTCCTCCTCCTTCTCCTCCTCTGCCACGGCTTGCGCTGCTTGTAAATACCAGAGGAAAAAGTGCAACCAAAACTGTATTCTCGCTCGTTACTTCCCACAAGAAAAACAAAATCAGTTTCTAAACGCCCATAAATTGTTTGGAGTAAGCAACATCACAAAGTTCATCAAAGGAGTTGAAGAATGTCAACGCGACGTAGCCATGAATAACCTAATTTTTCATGCTAATGCTCGTGCACGAGATCCGGTTTTGGGAGTTCACAAGATCATCTTAGATCTCAAGCACAAGATTGCTTGCGCTCAGGCTGAACTTAACTTTCATCAACAGAAACTTGCCATGTGTCAAAGTATAGCTCTCCAGCAGCAATTTGGCTGCTATTCGTACGGCGATCTATTAGAACAAGGAGACGAATACCTTAACATTGATGGTCATGTTCATCAAGAGATAATGCAGAAGCAGAGTCCGCTGAACTACTAGATGTTTATGGAGATGCCTATCAAGCTTGAGAAGGAAAAAATCTCTCTTCCGGGATACAAGAATGTGGTGAACCAGTTACCTATACCGTCGCAAATGATTTAATAGTTTTAAGTACGGTTTCTAGTCTTTTTGTGGTTTTGTACACACTATCCAAAGTTTAGGTTAGTATGTTTTCATGATTACCACTGCTTTTTTCTTTGCTTTAGTTTTGTTCAGGGGTTTTAGGTTCTTGTGACTTACAAGCTTTTTCTTTTAACGTTTCTATAATTTTTCATAAAGTTCAAAGTAGCTCCTTCTTGTTTACTTGTTTGTTTGCCGATTTAGTTTCTTTATATTTAAATAGATTACCAAAAGGATCATATGTAGATAATAAATTGCTTTAGGTTTGGAAACTGTTGGAGCTAATCTGAAAACAAAATCAGGTCAAAACTTAACTTTTGACGCAACCAACAACTCTAATTCCCCCCAAGAGGGTTACACAGTTCACTAGAGAACCTGATCAAATATTTCAGTGAATCTAATACCAAAATAATCAGAGAGAGTACAAGTTATGCTGCTGTAAACTAAACACCTGCCTTGTTTCCAAGTCTCTCCCGAAGAATCTTGACTCCCATGTATCTGCAAAGATTTACAATTTCATTATGTTCATTTACTGAACATTAAAAGAGCTTTGATTCACTATGTTGGTATTTGATTTCGATTTACCTTCCCATCATCATAACCGTGGCTTGCGGGTTGGTTCCCGGAGACTCGTCAAATGTGGAACCATCAATAACTCTGAGCCTGTTGACACCGAGAACTTTGCGGTCAGGGCTCACAACTTTACCTACAAGACAACCACCATGGTAGTGCCAGATCGTGACAACAGTGTCTTTACAGAACTGAGCCATTGATTTGGTGTCGTTCACTTGCTTTGGTCTTAGATTAATGTTTGCCTTGACGCTCAAGCTAAGCATCTTGTGGACGTTCTGCTTGTCGCACCGTGTGTAGTTTAGGAACCTATTAGACGTCACCACTTTTGAAACCAGACGAATGGCTTCAACACAGCGTTGGAGATCCACTGGGTGTTTGAAGTAGTTGAATGTGACTTTAGGGTTGTCATCTACATTTGTGTTGAGTAAGCTCAAATGCCCTCTAGAGATTGGGTAAGCTAGTTTCTCCAAGATGAAACTTCCATTGAATGCTTCTTGAAGCTGGTATTTGTTTCTTGAGATGTCAGCTTGTCTTCTCTGCTTTCTAGGTTTTGTGGAAAACAATTCATTCTGCAGAAAAATTCAAAAACCATTCTCATACAAAAAATAGAAACAGCGCTAATTCTGAAATTTTAGGAGGATTTAAACGATTTATGTTTAAAAAAATAGTACTCCCTCCGTTCCTTAAAAATGATTGTTCTAGGAAAAAAATTTGTTTCAAAAAGATAGTAGTTTTACTTTTTCAATGTATGCTTTTATGAAAAATTGTAAGTTTCAAAAATATAAATGGTGTTTATTGAATTTCTATTGGCTAAAAGTTATTGAAAATTGTTATTTGCAAAAAACAATGCATTTACAATCAAAATTAATGAATTTTCTTAATATATGTGAAAATTCTAGAACTACTATCTTTTAAAAACAGAGGGAGTATCTCTTTAAAAAAAAAATTGTAGACCAAGGAATTTTTTTCACTTGGCTGTCTCAAGGACCGGCTCGAAGGTATGTAGTTTAGGGTTACCTTGTCCGACATAACCCCATAGTGAGTGTGAATGCTATCAGGGGACTGACCAAAGCCAGTGCTGGCTTCAACATACACACCCATCTTTGTAATTCCAACGGTCTGGATAAGTGACTGCTCTATAGGCTGCTTTGAAGGAACCAAGATGGTGTTCATTGGATTATCAGCCATTCCTTTCCCCACATGTTCATTCTCTAAAACCAATGGAATCTTCAGCCTCTTTAGCTCTCTCTTAGGTCCAATCCCACTTAACATCAGCATCTGTGGTGACCCAATAGCTCCACTAGACAAGATCACTTCACTTCCCTTTCTGTTTGAGAGTAGAGCCTGGTGTTGATTACCGTTCTCGTCTTTGAATATTACTCCTGTTACTCTAGGTCTTGTTCCTGCATACGAAACCAAGAACGTTAGCATTCAAAACTTGGGACGCACGTACACCCTAATTATTATCATTGGTACCAGATGTGTCAAAGACTATCTTTTGCACGGTGGCGTAGATCAAGACTCTGAGCTTCTGAGGGTTAGCGTAAGCAAGAAGCTCCGCCGCGGTGTGACGACGGCCGAACCTATCGAAGATTGTGCCGCCGACTTTTGTGCCGGAGACGTGGTCGTAAGTGAAGCCATTGAAAGGTCTGACTCCAACTTCTAGAAGACTGTCTCTCAGAGCTTTCTGCCATAACGTCAACTTCGGCTGATGAACGATCTCTCGCTCTACCCATGGATACGACTCATTCACTAGCTTCGGATCCCATCCTGCTCGCTTCACAAACCTAGACCATTCGAATTAACCTTTCAATTGTTTGTATTTTTAATGAAAATACGTTTTATTATGGAAATATTTGTTGACGTGTGTGTGAAGTTAACAGACGTGGTCGTAAACCCAAATGAGCTAGCCATTATTACAAAACACTCTCGATCGGTGCGTTTTTATGTGTAAAACTTACCATTACGACACGAGTGGTTTGGTTTGGTTTCTTTATAAACAACAAGATCTACTTCAATGTTCACAAATCACAATTGTTTTTTTTTCTATTTTTTCTTCAAATAGTTTTTTTTTCATTTTTTACATCTGCTAAAAATATATTAAATTTATACATTATTTTTGGTATCTATCAATTTTATTAAAACTAAAACCAACAATAGTATAATTAATTATTTTTATTTTTTATAATTTACTATTATTAAATAAAAAAATCTATAGAAAATCCAAAAGAATCTATTTTATGAAATAATCTTTTAAAGAATATTTATTTTGTTTGGATAAAGGGGTGCTAATTACTTACGCAGCATCGGCTCTAGAGTAGAAACCAGCGTTAATACAAGAACCGCCGCCGAGAACTCTAGCACGAGCATTGTAGACGCCGTCAGTGGAAACAAACGCCTGCGACGCGGAGGAAGCTGACGTGTCAGCAAGTCCGATATGGAAGTTCCTGAGGAAAGAGACGTTTGCGTTCGTAAAAGGAACGCCACCTCTCTCTAAAACAAGAACGCTGAAATTCCGCGACAGCGTTGCGGCCAGTGGACAGCCTGCGGTTCCACCTCCGATGACTATGTAGTCGTAGGTTGAATCTTTACCGCTTGATGAAAAGGAAGACGAGGAAGATGCTGAGAATGTGCTGGCTTTATCGATGAACGTGTATCGATAAGGGTTAAACTTTAGCTTATGTTCTTTATCTACAAAAAGAAAACATTTATTTAGATATTTAACTATACAATAATGGGTAGTTGGTGGAAGTAATTACACCATTAATGACATTAGCAGAACATAATCCGAAAAAACAGAACAGATATGTGTACAGAAAGACTGTACTGTTACTGTCCTAATCACTCAAGATTCCGTCACTATGAATCAAGAATCCAAATAACCTACACATAATCGCTAATGAACAAGAGAGAGATAAAAATATATAGTTTCCTTCAGACAACACTAGAAGTTTGTAATTGTGTTGAGAGAGAAGTAACCTTTAGGAGCTGAGGAGGAGATAGAAGTTGGGAGACAGAGGAGAAGCGCAAAGAGAAAGAGCTTGAGAGCCATTGGAGAATGCAGAAGCCAAAACAAAGAGTTTTTATTTTGCTTTGTGTTTTTGCTTCTGCTTCAACTTCTTATGTGGCTTTTCATGAATGGTCTTGTTTTGTGTGAACCTCCTTCTATAAATAGCACTTAGGATCCAACATAGCAACAATATTAATTACACCTACATGTGTCTGTCTCAACATATTGTAAAAAATAATTATTATTTTGTAGTAGTATAATGTAGTAGTATCATATAAAATAAAACAGTTTTAAGATAAAAGGGAGAGTTGTACAGCTTGTCTATCCCATTAAAGGCATGAAACGGTTGAAATAGAAGTTTTAGTAGCCGTTGGATCAAGACTTCATAGATTTAAAGTGTATAACATTAATCACATTCACCTAACTGAACACAAAACAATAATACAGTGTACAATAGAGCCATGTTTTTGGCAAGTAATTTAAATAGTAGCAGATGAAAGTATCTTAATTATGCTGTGAGTAAATCCTCACGAGTCCCGTTTTATTTGGTCATATATATGGATCACATGAGGTTTTCTCTTCACTTTAAACCAGTCACAACTATAACAACATAATCTGATGTCGCTACCACAATGATGTTGAGTTTATTACTGAATGTTTCTTTGGAGGGAAAATAATATCATATAATATACAACAAAAACACTTAGGGGAGTGTATTCAAATTAATATTTGAGGTGATTTGATTTTTAATAGAATTTCAGATGATTTCAGTAAGTTGCAGAGATTTAGGTGATTTTTGTTAAAACACTCTAGAATATCACCTAAAACCATGGGATTTGTGTTTCAACTTTTTTAACTAAGAAACTCCACCCAAACACCCTAGAATCACCTAATAACTTTAAAACTCCACAACTTAAAATATTTTCAATAACATTGGATTTCAGAGTACTTTACGAAATGTCAAGTTTAATAACAGTGGATTTTAAATGAGTTTTTGAAATTCATGTTTCAATAACAGTGAATTTGTCATTTAAATACAAATCACATAAAGCTCTCAGTTGAATACACCCCCCTTAATTCTTACATTTTTGTTAATACTCAGTAGCCCACAAATGCATTTGAGCATTTCTTATAAGGCAAACTCGTTATTCAAAATCTTTTGAGGTGTATATTACACAGAGTTATTGGTGGTGTATGTAAAGAAATGATGACAATAAATACACACACCAATCCGTGAGTTGGATTCTGAATATATATTTACTTTACAAAACCCTCACTACTCAGCAGTTAATGTAAGGATTAATTTCCCCTCTCTTATCATGGGGTCGGCAATGTTGTCCCATGCTTCACCTTTCACGAAACTAGGTATTGAGATCGTACATATATTTATAACCCCTCCTTTCAATTTTTCTTGCAGTAAGAGAAAAATAGTCAACTGAAAATCATGCCACAATACTGTTTTACTTGTTGTGCATAAAGAAAAGTTCTAGAACTAAGTAAAAAGTCCCATAACGCAGCGTTTTGGACCACCCGTGACCATCATGTTCACTACCAAGGTACAGGGCTCTATACCGGCACATCTTGCAAGCCAGATACCTTTACTGGTCTGACACTTGTACACAATGTCTTAATCATGAAACGAAATTTCACAAAAATCATATGCAAATACTATTAAATAAAAGCATACCTTCCCTTCAATGCATCTACCATCTCCATAAAGTTTGTCCCAAACAAACTATTCAACAAATGCACTCTTCCCTGCCATGTCACAGAAGCTACCTGAAAGATTCTGAGTATTACAAACTATATCCTCTCTAAGGGAATGCATACCGCTGTTTTGAGGATCCATCATGGAGAGACAACAGCATACGAGAGGCCACACTCTCCTAGCTCCATCTCTTTGATAAAATGATCGATGCCAGAGACACTGTATACCATCTGCATTAATAAGCTGTACAGAACAACCTCCCTCGATCTTATCTGCATCAGTTCCTATTTGACTCCTACTTGTATATCATTTAATCCAAGTGAAGAATAACAGTTCTAATAGACACCAGCACACCCACGCCGAAATTAGACAGAACATTACTATTTCTAAGCCACATCTTACTAAGTTTAGTTATTACTTAACTTAAACGTATACTAGAGTAGAAGGGAATACTTTCCCTTAACCATTACATGGCAAGATTTGTTCCCCTACACAAAACCGATTTCAACGAGCAGACATGTTCCTGAAGACTACTCTGAATAGTTCACCAACTTTCTGAAATCTAAGAAGCTATATTTTGTTAAACAAGCTTTTATGCCTGCAGAAATAAACAACTACTTGTCTTGTGTAAGTATACTTCCCGGACCAAAACAGTTGAAATCCTATGCAAAAGTATTCAACTGTTCAAATTTGTAGACGATGTCTGCCACAGGCAGTCCCAGTTGTACAAACAAATCGTTAGAGAATGATGCATACTTTATTCCTTACCAGAAAGAACAGAGTACATACAACTGATACATCCATATCAAAAGAGTTGCTTAACATTAAGTTACCAGAGAACAAACATACACATCAGTTTAATATTACTCAATATAAACACTATTTCTCGATACGGTCTTCGCCTTTTCCTTTTCGGTTAAAGGAAACTAAACATCATATATTATCGCATTTAGTTATTCCCTAAGCTGGCCCTCACCACACAGTGAAGCCACTATATATTTCAGGGATGAAAAACAGTTAATACCAGGAAGATTCATGGGTTCCAAACCAACGGGTCTGTCTCTTTCCCTGAATGCATAGTTCCGAAAGAGCTGAGCTTCGTAGACACTCTTCACGCCCGATGAACTGAGCAGTGACTTATCTTGTGTGGTTATGATGATTCTGCTCCCTGGACCAAAGCAGCTAAACTCTTCTGCAAGCGCAGCTAACTGTTCGATATTGTATACATCATTAGCCACTAGCAGAATCTTAATGTTCCTGAGTCTTGCTTTGATAGTTTTAAGAGATTTAAGAGAGATATTTGCGCTCAGGCCTTCTCCTTGCATCTTGGAATAAAGCTCTTCTTGGAGATGAGATCTGGGGCAGTGTCGTGAAACCCTTCTCACGTCTTCGAGAAAACAATGAGATTCAAAGTTATGTGAGATGTTTTCGTAGACGTGTCTAGCTAGTACTGATCTGCCGATGCTTCCTCTTCCCCAAATACCAGTGACTCGAACACCTTGGTTTGAATTCAGATCAAGTAATGGATACAACTTGTTCATGTGTTGGTCGATACCACTGAGGTAATTACCATTTGTAGGTGTTGCTGAGAACACCTTTGATCTTTTCTCCGTTATTCCATCGACCAGCTTCGCAGCAGAAATGTCTATCTTTCTGGAGGATAGCTCTCTGAGGAGTTCACGAACTCTCTGGAATCTCAGACGCTCTACTTCGTAGATAAGGTTTATGCCGTAGGACGTAAGCAGCTGCCGGTCTTGTGTAGTGACGATAACTAAACTTCCCGGACCAAAACAGTTGAAATCCTCCGCCAGAGCATCTAACTGGTCAAGTTTAGTAACATCGTTTGCCACAAGCAGAACCTTTTGGTTCTCGAACCTTGGTCTAGTCAAGGCTTCTCCTTGGACCCTCTCCAGAAACTCTTTACGTAGAAGCGACATGTGGTGATCCTGAGATATCCTTTTCACGTTTCCCAGGAAACAATGGCTTTGAAATTGTTCACAGATGTTCTGATAAACGAATTTAGAGAGAGCCGATCTACCATTGCCACCTCTTGCCCAAATCCCAACCACTCTCACACTTTCCTGAGAATTCAAATCAAATAGCCGTAAGATGGCTTTCATGTGCTCATCAATCCCCACTATGTCACTTCCATTGACCGTTGTTGTTGTATCAATCGACCTCGATATTCTCGTGGCAACTTTGTCGATCATCATCGAGTCATCTTCCCTAAAGACACATAAAAAAACGAGATTAACAATAAAAAAAACTCGACTGAAACAAAGACATCATTCAATCCTTCCACAAACCCTAGAGCTCAAAATGTTCATCATCGATGATAAATGGAAGTTTAAAGGATATATTAATAATTCTAAATATTCCCAGAAAATATGATAATCACAAAATTATCTGTCTACTCTTAATTAGAATCCCCAATAAATCAAATCTTCTTAGATTATCGGAGATTTTATAATCTATGGAAAACAAGAAATATATAAGAACAACATCAAAAAAGAAAAATAAAACATCAACTCATAAACGAACAAAAACTGAATAAAACCATAATAATAAAAGGCCATCTATATAGAAACCTAACGTGAAAATTGGTTTTTGTATCATAAAAAAAACATTCAAACTGGTTTTTGTATCATAAAAAAAACATTCAATTTGGATTACTTATTCGTTCGTTACGTAAAAAAGTGACATATTTACCTGTTAATATTTTATGACATGTTTAGATAAGAAAATGTTTACCTGTTAAAAAGTGAAGTGTCAGTTTTTTATAAAAAACAATATGTTTTTTTTATTTAATTAATAAAAGCAATGAACAATAAGTGAAAAGATGAAACATAAATAAAAACTAGAAAAACTACAGAAAATTCAAAAATTGAATTAAAAATAGAAAAAAATCATTTTAATGGTTTTCTTATTTCTCAGAGTTCTTGAATTTTCTGTTGTTTTCTAATTTGTTTCTGTTTCTTATTTTTATTTATTGTTAATTGTTTTTTTAAACTGTCAATACATCAATTTTATTTAAAACTTTAATTATCTTAAATAGTTGTACTGATTACAAAAATAATTATATGTCAATCATTTCGTGTGAAAAACATCAAAAATATACTTTCTAAAAATTACCCTGCTTTTTTATTTTTGAAACAAAAAAATATCCTACTTCCACTTTGAATTAACCAGTTACGAATTTTTTACCATTTCTGTGAACACTCGCCGGCGATATTCGCCAACCCGGCTGATGCTTGCCTCCACGTGAGCACTGTCTTATTATCTTCTCTCTCCTCGTGCTTCTTAAACTGTGCGGCGACTTCTCCCATCTGCCACCTCAGATGACATGGGTCCACGTCGTAGAAGATGGGTATCACCGTGAGCGACCCCTTGTCTACGAGTTCCATAATCTTGACGAGCTCTTTGAGGCACCAAGCAGACGCTGCGTAAGTCGCGGAAATCACAACGACTGCGAATTTGGACTCCTCCATGGCGCGCAAGAGCTCCGGCGAAATCCTCTGGCCACTCTCCAGCTCCTTGTCGTCTTTGAAGGTTCGAATGTTCCTTAGAACCAATTCTTTGTAGAGAAAAGGTATGAAGTGCCTGCGAGTGTCGGGTCCTCTGAAACTCAGAAATACATCGTACTTCTCAGAATCCATCTCATTGATTCTATGTGACTAAGGGAATCGCTTACCTCAGGGTCAGCGATTTATATGTAGCAGACCATCTTCCTCGCATTTTTCTTCTTGGTCAACTTTATTCTACGTGTTTTTCAGATGGGCCGGGTTGTACGGATGTAAATTTGAAAATTTTATTTTGTTGGCATCTTGTCACAGTTCAATTATGTTAGAGCATCTTTATTGGATAGGTTCTTTAAAAGAGTCTCTTGTGTTTATTACACTAATATTTGTAATTTATTTAATTATGTCTTTAATTTTGAATAGTTTGAACCAATAAATAAAAGACAGATAGACATATGAGTTTCTCTATGCTTGCTCATTGATTCTTCGGTTCTTCCTCGAGAAATGTTCTCCAACTTTTCTACCCTCTTACTATTCAGCTCATCATTAAATGTTTAATGAGAAACTTAGACCTAGAGATACTGCAATGCAGATGCTCTATATATATATATATATATTTTGTCGACATCAATCATGTTATATATAATTTAAAGAATTTTTCACTTCTAGACAATTTCTCATATTTTAATAATATTAAAAAGAGAAAAAGACATAAAGAACACTAAACTATTTTTTTGTCACAAATATAAACTTCAAAGATCAAAATAACCAAAATATTTTATTAAAGAGCTAAATATATATTTATATCCTTGGATTAATTAATTCAAACCTTAAGGTTTAGAATTAAGAGGGGGGGGGGGGTTGAGATTAAGGTTTTAAAGTTTATAAAATAAATAAAAATACTAAAATTTTGATTTTTTTTTAAATAGTTTTAAAAATTAATTTTGAATTATAAATAAAAATTGAAAAAATCAATAAAAAATAATTTCGAAAAATAATCTCCAAAAAGAATTATAAAATATTTCGAATTTGAAGTCATATAATCTGAAACTATGAAAAATAATATTTTTAATATTTTTTAATATTTTCATTTGTTTATTTACATTCATATATCTAGGGTAGGGTAGTATAGTCTTTTCACTTATTAAATAAAACATTTTGGTCACTTTTTCTCTTAAGATCTATTTTTTGTGACAAAAACTTGAAAAAATCTATTTTGGACAATTGTCTTATTAAAAACACTTAATGCTTGAGATACACTTGCTCTTGTAAAAAAACTCTCGTGACCGGATTTATTATCCTATTATCTTTATGGTTTCATATTCTTATCGTTAAACGAATCTCTCTCTTATTTTTATTCTATTTTATTATTTTTATTTTTCATATTTCACTTTATATTTTGAAAGTATATATTTTAGAACTTTATATATTTTAGAACTTTATATTTTGAGATATATTTTTAATCTCACACTATATGTTTTAGAACTTTATATTTTGAGTATATTTTTAATATAAATTATAAAATATTTGATTTTAGTGTATATAACGTAATTAACATTTTGAATTTCGGAATATATTTTTAGTTTTATTTTATTATTTGGTGTATATAAAATAATTCTCATAGAATTTAAATGTAGTTTCAAATTAACGCATTTACAAAGGATATGAATTTATTATTACATGTGTCTTAATAAGGTGAATAAATTAACATTTTTTAATCAAACAGCTTTTTATTTATAATATACATATATATTATAATTAAGCATATTTTTTAATTAATTTTTTACAAAGAAGGGAGATAAATATACATATAGTTTTTAAAACAGCTTTTTTTTTATTTATAATATATTCCCTCTGTTCCTGAAAGGTGAATTTTTTGGATTTTATTTTTGTTCCACAACGATAAATTTTCTATTTCTCAAGGTACTTTTGTATATTTTTGAGAAATATTAATTGTGAATATTTAAATTGATTAAATTTTATTGATAGATAGTTATTAGAAAGTGTGTAAAAAATAAATAATAAATTAAATTGCAAATATTTATTGTATTCTTAATAAACGTGAAAACTTCAGAAAATCTTACTTTTAAGAACAGATGGAGTATATATATATATATATATATATATATGTGTGTGTGTGTGTGCGCGCGTGCGCGTGTGTGTGAAAACCTTTTTATTTGTTTCTCGAGTTTGAGGTTTCTGACTTAGCTTATTACATATACATAATATAATAGTCGATAGAAAAAGATTTACAATTCCAATGCAAATAAGTGTCATAATAAGTGTCATTTTAACTGTTTTTTTTTGTCAAACAAAAAATGTTATTTTACAATTTCAATGTAAATTATATTTACTTTCAGCTGAAAATTAATTGCAAACTGCATTGATTTTATAAATAATTTTATTTATCTCAAATACAATTGGTCAAAAAAATGTAATTAATAATAATCTGCATATATTTCAACAAATTTCTTAATCTGCATGAAAAATATCGTAGTGACACTTATTCAAAAACGGAGATTCGATTACAGAGAGAGAATAAAATATAACAGTTTTAAGATAAAAGGGAGAGTTCTTGTCTATTTCATTAAAGACATGAGACGGTTGAAATGAAGTTTTAGTAGCCGTTGGATCAAGACTCATAGATTTAAAGTGTATAACATTAATCACATTCACCTAACTAAAAACACAAAACAATAATACAGTGTACAATAGAGCCATGTTTTTGGCAAGTAATTTATATAGTAGCAGATGAAAGTATATTAATTATGCTGTGAGTAAATCCTCACGTGTCCCGTTTTATTTGGTCATATATGGATCACATGAGATTTTCTCTTCACTTTAAACCAGTCACAACTATATCAATATAATCTGATGTCGCCACCACAAATACAGTTTGATGTTGAGTTTATTAATGAATGTTCCTTTGGAGAGGGAAAATAATATCATGTAATATACAACAAAAACACTTAATTAATTCTTATATTTTTGTTAAGACTCAGTAGCCAACAAATGCATTTGAACATTTCTTGTAAGGCAAACTCATTATTCAAAATATTTTGAGGTTTATATTACACAGAGTTATTAGTGGTGGATATGTAAAGAAATGATAACAATAAATACACACACCAATCCGTGAGTTGGATTCTGAATATATATTTACTTTACAAAACCCTTACTACTCAGCAGTTACTGTAAGGATTAAATTCCCCTCTCTTATCATGGGGTCGGCAATGTTGTCCCATGCTTCACCTTTCACGAAACTAGTTATTGATATCGTACATATATTTATAACCCCTCCTTTCAATTTTTCTTGCAGTAAGAGAAAAATAATCAACTGAAAATCATGCCACAATACTGTTTTACTTGTTGTGCATAAAGAAAAGTTCTAGAACTAAGTAAAAAGTCCCATAACGCAGCGTTTTGAACAACCGGTGACCTTCATGTTCACTACCAAGGTACAGGGCTCTATACCGGCACATCTTGCAAGCCAGATACCTTTACTGGTCTGAGACTTGTAGACAATGTCTTAATCATGAAACGAAATTTCACAAAAATCATATGCAAATACTATTAAATGAAAGCATACCTTCCCTTCAATTCATCCATCTCCATAAAGTTTGTCCCAAATAAACTATTCAACAAATGCACTCTTCCCTGCCATATCACAAAAGCTACCTGAAAGATTCTGAATATTACAAAACTATCTCCACTCTAAAAGAATGCATACCGCTGCTTTGAGGACCCCTAATGGAGACTACAGCATAGGAGAGGCCACACTCTCCTAGCTCCATCTCTTTGATAAAATGATCGATGCCAGAGACATTGTATATACCATCTCCATTAATAAGCTGTACAGAACAATCTCCCTCGCTCTTATCTGCATCAGTTCCTATTTGACTCTACTTGTATATCATTTAATCCAAGTAAAGAATAACAGTTCTTCTATACACCAGCTCCCGCCGAAAACAGACAGAACATTACTATTTCTAAGCTACATCTTACTTATTACTTAAACGTATATGAAAAGGTATATAAAATAATTCTCATAGAATTTAAATGTAGTTTCAAATTAACGCATTTACAAAGGATATGAATTAATTATTACATGTGTCTTAATAAGGTGAGCAAATTAACGTTTTTTAATTAAAAAGCTTTTTTTATTTATAATATACATATATATTATAGTTAAACAGATTTTTTTAATTAAAGTTTTACAAAGAAGGGAGATAAATATACATATAGTTTTTAAAACAGCTTTTTTTTTATATATATGTATGTATGTGTGTGTGCGCGCGTGTTATTACATGTACTGTATAGGTAGAGGTGTCAAAATGGATAATAATTAATGGATTGACCCAAACCAATCCAATCTATAGTTTTAATGAGTTTACAATTTAGATGTTAATGGATCAATGATTTGGGTCTAAAATCAGTATTACACATATAATTTAGTTTTATCGATTATCTATTATATTAAAATAGAAATTATAACTCTTAGTGTGTGATATTTTAAAATGAACCATTTCTTAGACAATTATTAATTTTCTATTTGCATAATAATATCATAACAATATTTTTTCCCTAAACAATTAATTGAAAGTGTTGTTAATAAAATATTTTCCTGATTTCTATCCTAAATATATGTTTCCTTTTTGTTTTAACATCTGACTAGAGCTTGACCCGTCCGACCGGACGGGTATTTTTTTCATTTTTTATATAAATAAATAAATATTGTTTAAATGTTTATCAGTTTATATTTTTAAATACTTACATATTCTAAATTTTTATAAACACAACAGTCAAATATTTTATGTTATTTTAAAATAGTATTCGTTGCTTGTTATTAAACTTTTGAAAATTTAATATTGACCTATTGATAGTTTGAGTAATATTTCTTGTAACATGAAATTGTTTGCCAAATCTAAAATAAAATATTTTGATCAAATATTGATAATATAGTAATATTTAGATACGTTTGAAAAAAAATTATTTGGTTATAAACATTAAACATTGATTTACAAATAATTCAAATATATTTAAAAATTAATAGCAACCAAAATGGTTAAACATATACTTTAAAATTCTTGAAAAATATATAATCTTAAATGAGATTTAATTATATTAAAATAATATTGAGTTACAAATATTTCATCTTGTTATATAAGAATTTTAAAATATTTAAAATTTTAGCATATATAGATTTTATCATTCAAAATAATTAATGGTAACATAAACATATATTTTAGGAATATTCTAAATATTGTTTAATGTCAAATTTAAACTTGAATTTCGTTCAAAATAATTAATCGTAACATTATCCAATTTTAATATTGTTAAAATAAATTTTTAATATGAATATTCCTAAAAATCAACATATTTATTTTAGGAAATATATTAAATACGAAATTAAGTTAAATTGATTTAGGAAACTATTTAATAAATAGAAAAAGACAATAATTCCTTAAATATATGTTCATTTAATGGTTCATTTAATTACTTCAATGGCATGCCATTGTAAATAACACTTAAAATTAAGGGGTAATTTATATATGTACTTCTATTTTAATAATAGAGATATTTAATTCTGTTGTTGATTTAATTGTACCTGAAATAATATAACCATGATTTTATTATAAAACGTATCTTTTCATCTAGAGTTCAAGAGCTGAAGGCTAGTTGTCTTAATGGTTCACAAACATTCTGGGTACTTAATGGTTAGTTGTCTTAATGGTTCACAAACATTCTGGAATCAGAGAAGCTCTACTTCATAAACAAGCTTTATGCCAGAGGAAAAAAAACGGCTGATTGTCCTGTGTAAGTGATGATAACTGTACTTCCCCAACCAAAACAATTAAAAATCCTCTGCAAGACCTGTTCAAGTTTTCTAACATCCTCTGTCACAGGCAGTCCAAATTGTACAGACAAATATTTAACGAATGGTGTATTATTTATTCCCTATCAGAAAGAACAGCTTACATACAAAGAATGGCTTAACATTATTAAAACTAGAGTTACCAAAGAACAAACAAACACATCAGTTTGATTAATATTACTCAATCTAAAGACTATATATCACTGCATCTAGTCTTTCCCTAAGCTGGCCTCTATCATACAACAAAGACAATAAATATTTCAGGGTAAGAAAAAAGTTAATACCAGGAAGATTCATCGGTTGATATGTCGGCTCTTCTAAACCAACATGATCTTCTCTCTGCTTAAATGCTAATGACCTAAAGAGCTGACGAACTTCAGGATCATCTCTCTGCTTGAATGCTTCTGACCTGAAGAGCTGACGAACTTCATAGCATCTTAGGAGCTCAACTTCATAGACACTCGTCACACCAGATGAACTAAGCAGCTGTCTGTCTTGTGTGGTTATGATGATTCTGCTCCCTGGACCAAACCAGCTAAACTCCTCACCAAGCGCATCTAACTGTTTGATCTTGTTTACATCGTTAGCCACAAGCAGAATCTTCTTGTTCCTGAGCCTTGCTTTGATTGAGTTATGACACCTTATCTTTGCGCTCAAGCCTTCTCCTTGCATCTTGGAAAGAAGCTCTTCTCGTAGATGAGATCTGCGGCAGTGTCGTGAAACCCTTCTCACGTCTTCGAGAAGACAATGGGCTTCGAAGTTATGTGAGATGTTTTCGTAGACGTGTCTAGCGAGTACTGATCTTCCAATGCTTCCTCTTCCCCATATACCAACGACTCGAACACCTTGGTTTGAGTTTGAGGTTAGGTCCAGTAACGGATAAAACAGAGTTTTTTTCTTGGTGTTTTTGCTTCTGCTTCAACTTCTTATGTGGCTTTTCATGAATGGTCTTGTTTTGTGTGAACTCTTCTCCTATAAATAACACTTAGGATCCAACATAGAAGCTATATTAATTACACCTACATGTGTCTGTCTCTACATATTGCAAACAATATTTATTATTTTGTAGTAGTATCGTGTTGTAGTATCATATAAATAAAACAGTTTCAAGATAAAAGGGAGAGTTGTACAGCTTGTCTTTTTTTTTTTTGACATTTTTGCATGAGTTGTACAGCTTGTCTATGCCATTAATGGCATGAAACGTTTCAAGTAGGAGCTCTGGTAGCCGTTGGATCAAGATTTCATAGATTCGAAGTGTATACATTAATCAAATTCACCTATCACAAAACAATAATACTACAATATAGCCATGTTTTTGGCAAGTAGTTTTATATAGTAGCAGATGAAAGTATCTTAATTATGATCATAACTGTTATTAAATATTTGGTCAAGCCCATCAGACTTGTTCATCGGCTGGGTCGAGTTGTACAAGTCACGCGCGTACAACATATAGGCCTAATCGAAGAAGCCCATTAGGTTAAGTGCTGACATACAAAAGAAGGAGAGATCACGACATGGATCTCTAAGCTCAAGCTGAGCCTCTAGGAGGCAGGAGCTTCCATGGCGTCTTTGAGAGAGAGAGAGAGTAAGCTAGAGATAGATTGTAATCCTAGGCTTAGCTCTTAGCCATGTACTTCTCTTGTAATCTCTTTATACTCTCTAGGGTTTGCATACCCAAGAACAGAGAGAGTCTATGATCTTGTAAACCACATCGGAGGTGTTTTCCGATACTTCATAGTGGATGTTGTGGATCCTGGATCCACCCCAGATGTAGCGTGCTGCGGCCGTGAACTGGGTGAAAAATTCTTGAGTCATGAACAAGGATTGAATCAATGGGAAAGATCAAGGGGACAACAAGTAGTATCAGCAAGTATGAATACCCAACAAGTGGTATTAGGGCTGATGAATTCCGCAACAAGTGGTATTAGGGAAGATGGATTTTCCAACAAGTGGTATCAGAGCACATGCTCATTGATTCACGGATTCCACGTCTCTAGGAGGAGAGACATATGAAGAAACTTCCAAGCGAGACAGACGAAACTCGCAAGGTTTAATGGAAGGTGGTGGTCACGTGGTTTTACCCTAATCAGAGTAATACACCGAGATCAGATCAGGTTAAAAAGATTTTTCGGTTTACAAGAGAAGAAGGAAAACTGTTGAACGTTCTTCGCTGCAGTTGCACAAGTTACGGAGGAAGGATTCAGAAGTTAGTTGAATCGGTTGAGATGGTTTCTAAGTTTTGAAATCAGGGTTTCTCTACAGTTCTCCAAGGGTGCACAAATCTGCTACTGTGTGAGAAGGGTTTCAGGTTACTCACAAGTCGAGATGGTAGCAGGCTGCTAGCACAAGAAACAGACGTTTTCAGAGTTGTCTTGGATCTACAGTCACAAGGATTGTGTGACAGTTACAAAGTGTGTGTGACTATATGCATTGGAGTCGTGGGTTTCTTCATATTCTGCAAGTTATTCGAACTGAAAGCATAGTGGAACATAGAGGATTTTGCACTGGTTTTGTATGGGATTGTCTGAAGATTCAGTGAGGGTTTTCACAGTGTTCTTGGATTGAATCTACATGGTATATCAGTGGCAGGTGGTGTTAAATCTATGTGGGTATTTCAGCTCAGTATCTCATGGAATTCTTGGAAATAGCAGACGTCTTAGGACCTTGAATTATGAGTGTTTCATGGCTGTTTCAGATGGTATTCTTTAGTCAGCGTGAAGGGTGTTGCAGAAGCATTGAAGAGATAGACTCATGCGGGTTTGTCTTATTGTGGCTATGAGAGTCTACAATTGGGTAGAGGTTCAGAGAACATGATACTACAAGGCTGCTATTTTCAGAGGGAATGCAGTGTGGTTTTCTTGGCAGATATGTGTTTGGCGTAACACATAGTTTTCTGCTAGAATGGATCTGCGAGAACGGGAGTTACTTGTTCAAGGCAGAGTTCGGCTGAACAGGTGGCGGTATCAAATCGAGATTGATTCAGGATTGAAACATGTATGTTTCGGGTTTTCTGCATGGGATTCAGTAGTAGTTTGTTTTGGCTTCTCAGGCATATGAGGGGGGAAACAAATGGGTCTATAGGTTATCACAGTTGCAGAGGTGATGATTTGTTTGAGCAGAGGTTGAGCAGAGATTCTTTGCGTCGAAAGTCTTCCTAATCATTAGGTGTTAGGCGGCGTGTCCTGCTTGTGCAGCGGTACAAATTGATGCTTAAGTATAGTCTGTTCAAGAACATCAAGGGTAAGTCAAAGACTGTTTCAGAGATTTGAAGCATGAGTGACTTCAAGGATATGCAGTTGATTCAAGGAGAATTATGTGGTAGTATCTTTGATAACAACATGAAGAGTGAACCAAGGTTGTGTCGAAAGTCTGTCTAGCAGTGATGGTTGGATGGCGGGTCCTGTTCAGAGTAGCAACGGTACAAAACGTGTTCAAGGCTGGAGTGTGTTAAACAAGTAGAGAATCAGAGGTTGTTTCAGGTCTGAAGCATATATGGTTCGAAGGTAGCTTCACAGAGTTCAGGGAATTTGATTCAAGGCTCAATGCGCATGAGTGGAATCGAAAGGCCAAAGAGGAAATCAACTTGCAGAAGGATGTTCAGGTTCTGTTCAAGCACTTGAACAGGTTCGTAATTTTGACAGCAAGATTGTGTTGTTGATAAGTTCACGAGGAGTAAGATATGAAGTAACACGACGTCAATGAGGAGTTTAGCTTGACACTAGGAGTGTAGCAGCTGGGTTCGAAACTCAAGACACTAGATGAAGGTGATGGAAAGTCAGAAGGACAATGGGATTGTCACACACCTTTCATCAAGAGAGATGTCTATTTTCATTGATGGAGCTTAGTGGATTTAAGTGTTTAATCTACTTATGCGGTTGTGGTGTGTAAGTGTAAACTTATGCAGGTTTCAAGAAGATCATGAAAGGACTTCAAGCTTAGCTCAAGGTGGAGCTGAGAGAAGTGAGAAGAGATAAGAGAAGACAGGGAGATGCAGAAGATGAGCAGGATTGCTCAAGCATCAGGAGGTGTCGAGCACAAAGGAAGGGTTATGGACTTGGACCAAATAGGTGGAGTTTATTAAATATTTGGTCAAGCCCATCAGATTTGTTCATCGGCTGGGCCGAGTTGCACAAGTCACGCGCGTACAACATATGAGCCTAATCGAAGAAGCCCATTAGGTTAAGTGCTGACATACAAAAGAAGGAGAGATCACGACAGGGATCTCTAAGCTCAAGCTGAGCCTCTAGGAGGCAGGAGCTTCCATGGCGTCTCTGAGAGAGAGAGAGAGTAAGCTAGAGATAGATTGTAATCCTAGGCTTAGCTCTTAGCCATGTACTTCTCTTGTAATCTCTTTATACTCTCTAGGGTTTGCATACCCAAGAACAGAGAGAGTCTATGATCTTGTAAACCACATCGGAGGTGTTTTCCGATACTTCATAGTGGATGTTGTGGATCCTGGATCCACCCCAGATGTAGCGTGCTGCGGCCGTGAACTGGGTGAAAAATTCTTGAGTCATGAACAAAGATTGAATCAATGGGAAAGATCAAGGGGACAATAAGTAGTATCAGCAAGTATGAATACCCAACAAGTGGTATTAGGGCTGATGAATTCCGCAACAAGTGGTATTAGGGAAGATGAATTTTCCAACAACTGTGAGTAAATCTTCACGAGTTCTGTTCCTGACAATTAATCTTATTGATTATCTTCACCTAACCAAAACAGTACCCCTTCCGTTTTATTTAGTTTAGCAAGTGGTCACATAGTACCCAGTACGGTGGTCATATATATGGATCACATGAGATTTTCTCTTCAATTTAAACCAGTCACAACTATAACTACATAATCTGATACAGCCACCACAAATTCAATTTGATCTTGAATTTATTAATGAATGTTTCTTTGGAGGGAAAAGAATCCCCCTCTACATGATTGCCTTTTTTCATTTTAGTAGGCAACAAAAATACTTAATTCGTACACTTTTTTGTTAATATTCAGTAGCCCACAAATGCCTTTTGACATTTCGTTCAAGGTAAACTCATTTTAAAATCTTCTTGTGATTTGAGATGTATGTGTTCGCAGACTTATTGGTGGTGGATATGAAAAGAAATGATGATAATAAATACACCATGAGTTGGATTCTGAATATATATTTACAAAACTATACTATCTCATTTTAATTATATATACAAATTCGTGAAGGGTGTCACTGAATTTAAACGCTATAACTTTTAAATTGAACTGCATCGCAAAAAATCACTTCGTAAATAATAAATCATTAAATGTACTATTTAAATTAACAAATTAACGAAT
Source organism: Hirschfeldia incana (assembly GCA_026261945.1). NCBI lineage: Eukaryota > Viridiplantae > Streptophyta > Magnoliopsida > Brassicales > Brassicaceae > Hirschfeldia > Hirschfeldia incana. The sequence continues at coordinate 1,147,620 of JABCMI010000087.1, read as the reverse complement.
CAGTTAAAATTTAATAATAAATCAATAACCTAGTTAAGAGTCTAAAACCTAACAAAAATGTCAAAATAAGAAAAACTAACTAAATTTTAATATAACATATACATTTAATATTATTAAAATAAAATTCGTTTTAATACATATAAGGTTTATGAAAGATATTTTTAAATTAATAAATAAGTGATTTAGATAAAACAAATAATAAATCAATGATTTAACTAAAACCTAATTAAAAATGACAAATAAGCATTATCATTTCATAAATTATAGTATATATATCACCTTTTTCTTTACACAAGAAACCACTCCAAAAATAGGTACAAGCATTCCTATTTTTAAGCCACATCTTACTAAGTAACACGGAACAAGCAAACACATCAATTTAATATTTTACTCAATCAAAACACTTTGTACCGTAGAGAGGCTTTGCGTTTGCCTTTTCAATCAAAGCAAACAAAAGTTAATGCCACACAGAGGAAAGCCACTATATATTTCAGGACTGAAAAACAGTTAATACCAGGAAGATTCATGGGTTCCAAACCAACGGGTCTGTCTCTTTCCCTGAATGCATAGTTCCGAAAGAGCTGAGCTTCGTAGACATTCTTCACACCCGATGAACTAAGCAGTGACTTATCTTGTGTGGTTATGACGATTCTGCTCCCTGGACCAAAGCAGCTAAACTCTTCTGCAAGCGCAGCTAACTGTTCGATATTGGATACATCATTAGCCACTAGCAGAATCTTAATGTTCCTGAGTCTTGCTTTGATAGTTTTAAGAGATTTAAGAGAGATATTTGCGCTCAAGCCTTTTCCTTGCATCTTGGAATAAAGCTCTTCTTGGAAATGAGATCTGGGGCAGTGTCGTGAAACCCTTCTCACGTCTTCGAGAAAACAATGAGATTCAAAGTTATGTGAGATGTTTTCGTAGACGTGTCTAGCTAGTACTGATCTGCCGATGCTCCCTCTTCCCCAAATACCAGTGACTCGAACACCTTGGTTTGAATTCAGATCAAGTAATGGATACAACTTGTTCATGTGTTGGTCGATACCACTGAGGTAATTACCATTTGTAGGTGTTGCTGAGAACACCTTCGATCTTATCTCCGTTATTCGATCGACCAGCTTCGCAGCAGAAATGTCTATCTTTCTTCGATCTTCCTCAATGGGTTCGTCTCTTTCCTTGAATGCTACTGACCTATAGAGCTGACGAACTTCATTGCATCTCAAGAGCTCAATTTCGTAGACACTCAATTTTGTAGGTGTTGCTGAGAACAACATTTTTGATATTTTCTTTATTATTCCATCGAAGATATTGGAGTCATCATCCCTTAAAAACGAACCTGACCCGAACACAGCAGAAATGTTTATCTTTCTGGAGGATAACTGTCGAAAGAGTTCACAAACTTTCTGGAATCTCAGACGCTCTACTTCGTAGACAAGCTTTATGCCGTAGGAGTTAAGCATCTGGCGGTCCTGTGTAGTGACGATAACTATACTTCCCGGACCAAAACAGTTGAAAACATCTGCAAGAGCATCTAACTGGTCAAGTTTACTAACATCGTCTGCCACAAGCAGAACCTTTTGGTTCTCGAACCTTGATCTAGTCAAGCATTCTCCTTGGACCCGCACCAGAAACTCTTTTTGTAGATGCCACATGTGATGATCCTGAGATATCCTTTTCAGGTTTCCCAGAAAACAATGGCTTTGAAAGTGTTGACAGATGTTCTGATAAACGATTTTAGTGAGAGCCGATCGACCATTGCCTCCTCTTGCCCAAATCCCAACTAGTCTCACGTTCTTCTTAGAATTCAAATCTAATAACTTTAAAATGGCTTTCATATGCTCATCAATACCCACTATGTCACTTCCATGGACTGTTGTTGTATCAGTCGACCTCCATATTCTAGTAGCAACTTTGTCGATCATCATCGAGTCATCTTCCCTAAACACACATAAAAAAACGAGATTAACAATAAAAAACTAAAGTGAAACAAAGACATCATTCAATCATTCCTCAAACGCCAGAGCTTAAAAATCTTCATCATCAATGATGAAGCTGAGGCTTTAGAGTAGATTAGTAAACCCATGATTAATAAAATACCCAAAAAATAAGATAATCATCAAATTGTTGTTTGTTGAGTTTTTTTTATAATCTATTGAAAACAAAGAACATAAATAACACTATCAACATTTAATTAAAGAACATAACCCCCACAACCAGATGTTTGTTTTCAGTTTTATATACCTATATATTTATTTTAGATCATGAGTGGTACATATTTTTAATGTTAATAATATATTTAAATATTTATGTAACTATTTCAAATACAATCATTGTATAGTTTACGTGTAGTTATTAATTAATTAATTGTTTAAACTTGTTACATGTATTTATCACTTCTTATTATATATTTATATTATTGTATTTACATGTATTTATTGAACAAATTAGTAAATACGTGAAACAATATATTTTAAAATTATTTTGTATGAAACTTATATCCAATTATGACCGGCAGACTTTCGACCCCAAATTTCTTTTTAACAATATTTTTTTACGTTTACTCATTTTGAGATAATATATTATCGTACATACAAAAGTATAAGATACATCAATTTATTTGTGTATTATATAGTTTACAAATGTTAAGTAGTTATGTCATCATATTATATTTTTAGCATAAATAATTTATTTTTATGAAAATAAAATTTATAAATCTATCAATTTAATATAACTTTATCATATTTAGTTGAATATAATAATTTTATTTTAATGAATGATTATGATTATATAACTTATAAAAATAAGATAGAATGTTTATTTTTCATTTTATAAACGATAACTGAATATATCAGTGTATAATAATATTTCAACTAATCATTAAATTAGTGAAAATATTTACATATAATTTTGAAAAATAAAGTTCTTGTTAAAATCCATTTAAGCAGATTTTTTTTTAGAAATTTATATATATATATATATATACATATATTTTTAAAATAAAAAGATATCAAGTATTTCAAAGATTCAAATATATTGTTATTGTTATTTAAAAAATCCCTAAAATATTAGAAAGTTACTTTTTTGAATTAATTAAATTTTCTAACCTTAGCTTAAAATGAAATTTATAATTGAATAACAAACACCTAATTAAAATTTTGATTTTTTGGAAGGTCTATTTTTCAAAAAATCACACATGAATAAAAGTTATGGCTTTTCTGTTAATATAATAGATTAAAAGATGTCAAAAAATTGACATGTTTATAATGCGATAAAGATTTAAACATGGCACGAATAAAGATCTTATAAAGAAATCATCTTCTCTCTCTCTCTCTTCATTTTACTTATTTTAATGGTTATTTTTATGATGGCGTATGTATTTTATGTAATTTATTTACAATCTAGTGGAAAAAGTTTATTTTTTCTTAAATTTGATATTGCTTTTCAAATTTAACTTTAAATGATATTCATTTGCATAAATACCGTGAGTTTATTATTAAAAAGACAAATGAACCTTCTTAAATTATTATAAATATTTAAGAATTATTTATAAATATAAACCCAATTAACCTATGAATACTAATTCTAAACAATAATCAGTAACTCGAGGCTGTTATAATATTTTTAATCAGTGTATTTTTATCAATTTTTCTCTAATTAATAAATTTAAGTTGAATATATACATCTTAGTTTTTTTTTGAACTTATACTTTCACGATGTATCATCAAGTAACGAAATATTTACCATTTTAGTGAACAATCGCCGGAGATGTTCGCCAATCCGGTGAATGCTTTCCTCCACGTGAGCACTGTCTTATTATCTTCTCTCTCCTCGTGCTTCTTAAACTGTGCGGCGACTTTTCCGATCTGCCACCTCACATCACACGGGTCAACGCCGTAGAAGATGGGTATCACGGTGAGCGAGCCCTTGTCTTCGAGTTCCATGATCTTGACAAGCTCTTCGAGGCACCAAGTGGACGATGCGTAATTCGGGGAGATCACAACGACTGCGAACTTGGACTCCTTGATGGCGCGCGAGAGCTCCGGCGAAATCGTCTGGCCACTCTCCAGCTCCTTGTCGTCTTTGAAGGTTCGAATGTTCCTTGAAATCAGTTCTTTGTAGAGAAAAGTGATGAAGTTGCTGCGAGTGTCAGTTCCTCTGAAACTCAGAAAGACATCGTACTTCTTCGGGAGAGTTGAAGTTGAAGCCATGTGATTGATTCTCTGTGACTAAGGGAATCGTTCACCCTGGGTTTACCTCAGGCTCAGGTATTTATGGGTAGCAGACTCGATCTTCCTCGAATTTTCTTCTCTCTTTTTAGGGCATCTGCATGGCTTGGGACTTTTGAGGGTTTTAATTTTTTTTTTTTTTTTTTTTTTATTTTGTCCGATTTAAAAAAAAAAAAAAAAAAAAAAAATTAAAAAATGACCACTCGCGGGCCACCACGCATCAGTGGGGCCCGCAAACAGTACAACAAACGCAACACGGACACTTCTTAATTAACGACTTTCTGCCTCTGTCCCTGCAAAAAGTGGTCCCCCCTCCTCTTAGGACGTCATAAAAGACGTGCGCTGCAGATGCCCTTAGTCTACCTTTTTGGATATAGTATCCGGATCCGAAATCGAGGCTTTTGGATATCCAGATTCATCCGTATATCCATTTATATATTATACTATTTACGGATATCCCAATTTGGATCCGGATTCGAAAAAGTAATTAATAAAATAAAATAATATTTTTAAAATATTAAAATTCTAAAATACTATTTAAATTAAATATTTTATACAAGATTTGTAAATATAAATATGAATATAATATTTAAAAATGAAATACATATTATAAAACTAATTATATGAACAAATGTTAATATATCAAATATAATTATTAATAAAATTAAAATTTTAATATAGTTTAAAAATACGGATCCGGATCCGGATACCTGAACCTAAAAATTAAAATATTCGGATCTGGATTCGCACGCCCCTGATATAATATTTTCAGAGCGGATCTGAATCAGATCTCGGATCAAATTCGGATTTCGGATATTAAGTCTCATGCCTAATAACGAGTGGTTGTAGAATGAATGGATATTCATATTCTGTTTTAGGGCTGCGCATTTTATTCGTTATTTGTCTCAATTCGATCCGAAAATTTCAGATATTCGTAAACTTTCGAATCAAATCAAATACTCAAAATCAATATCCGTTAAAATCGAAACAAATCACAATATTAAAATTTTGGAAAAAGATATTCGATCTTATCCGACAATATATAAATAAATGTTTATTCTTGATTATATTTAAAGTTTTACATAAGAGTATTACATAAAAAAGAAACAAATTATGACAATTATAACTTTTTTTATGTTTTGTGTTTTTATAATTGTTAACTAAGTTTAAAAATGTACAAATTATATAAATTCACTATTTCTTTTAGTTTTTATCTTATATATCATGCAAAATATATTTTACAAAATAAACTTGTATCAAATTTTTAAGATTATTTGTATTAATTAAAACGTATAAGATATCGGTAAGTATTCGTGAATATCCGAAAATATCTATTTAGTTTTTGGATATCCGTTTTTTTCGAATATCTGCATTTCTCCGAAGCAAAGTAAATCGAATAATTAGGGGGGTTATTTGTTTAAGAATTCTAAAAGAGTTATAAAATTTTGAGAATCCATTATTATTGGTTTATAGATTTTAAAAGTCTTACCAAAATCTACTGTTATTGGTTTGAAGATTTTTAAATTTCATTCAAATCCTTTGTTATTCATAAAGTTTAGTTATTATAGATTTTACTATTCTATTAAATTTCATTGTTATTGGAAGGTGGATTCCTTATATTTTTGTTCATAAAACTAGATTTTGAAAATATCACCTTTAATCATAAGATTTGTGAATCTGTGTAAAAAATACACACATATTGCATATTTGTCTATGTAAACACACCAAACAAAACTCATGGCGAAGCAACCAAACACACATGATATGTAATTCATTATTTTTATAGTTTCATATTTGATAAAACAACAGTTTGATTTAGTTAGTCCTGGGAAGCGGGTCAGATCCTTGCCACACTTCTTCAGAAGCTGTAAATCTTTTTGTTTCAAAATCCCATCCAAATCCAGAGCTATTACGTTGAAGATCAACATAACAAATAATGGAAGTCACAAAAGAAGTCAAAACAAAGCAATACGTACAATAATAATACACAAATCTATCGTGTATGGTCAACAGTGGTGGCTGAAAAATAATTTTATTCTGTTGAATATACAAAAGAGCTATAGAATAATGGTCGAAGAAGTAGATACCTGGAAGAAATGTGATCGAATTTGGACTTGGTCAACACTTTCTTTGTCCATTTGGTTTCGGATTATTATTGAACGTTTTCTTTGTTTATTGAGAACACAGATATTTAAATACCAAACTCTCACAAATTCTCCAAAACAAATACAAACTTTTCATTAATCTAAATAAATCACAAACTTATATTGATTGAGCCATATTGATACAAAAAACTAAAATTCCCAAATTTACAGTTCCTTCTGGTACTGAGATTGGCCAGCTGAACAATTTGTGTCTTCTGCATAAAAAGCGAGAGGTATCAATTTGATAGCAGCTAACGACATAAAAAGCAATGCACCTTAACGACAATATGTGAAATTCTTCAGCGAGAGGTATCAACTTTTGTTCGCAGCTCTACAAGGCTTTGAGTGAATTCATCCCAGTTTGTGAAAAAGTTATCGTTGAGGAAACTCGCGTTGAGATAGATGACATTTATGTCCCCATAGTTTCAAATTAATCACTTTAGAAATATTTTGCTCCACATCTAAGGCTCACTACGTTTTCAGCTGTGACATCACTTCTCGCACCGTAAGAGAAGTTGGCCATGAGAAAGCACGTTTGGGCCCACCGGGATCATGAAGCTTAACAAGACAAGTTGTCTCAGAGGCTTTGCTGAAGAGAGTTTCGAGATATCCACTTCTTGACAACAACGGAAACTTGATGCATGTTGTTGAAAATTGTTCATCACTAGAGTAATGTATAAGAGACTTAGGTCATTTCACTAATTACCGGTTTTAAGTTGGAAGTTTAGAGAACTTGACATGTTATCATAACGGGCTCACATCCTGATCTTTTAATCTGGTCCAGACATTGGTCCGAACCTATTAGCTGATGATCCAGAAAAGGCTCAGTTCTCGAAGATTGCTAGAGAATAAAAATATTATTTCGGAGAAGTATGATGGATTATGCGAGATTAACGGTTATACGCACCATTATCTCGTTAGAGGGTGCTGGGATAAAGATAACACATCGGAAATATGATGGGAACTTAAATAATATATAAGGGATTTGAATCACTCTAATAATTGTCAATTGGTTTTATGTTGGATAAAAATTGATGCTATGAGTGACAAGTCAAAAGATAAAACTTGAGTCAATATTATTGGGATTGGTTTGTTATATCTTCTGCGGATGGAAGGTTTGGTTCTGTACTTGGATCATCACATCTGGTTTAAGTCCAGTTGAGCAAATCCTGACTGCAGACTATAAAGAGGAGATGAAAGAAGGAAAGGAAAACCATGGATGAGGATCACTTAGATGAAAGACTTCATAATGCTCATCTCTGTCACTTAAAATAGGAAGAGATGAGTTAGGGTTCTACACTACAAGAAAACATGCGTTTTCCGAGGGACTATTTCCTAGGAATTCCGTCGGAATAACCGTATTCCGACGGAATTCCTAGGAAATAGTCCCTCGGAAAAATCTCCTCGGAATTCATGAGTTCCTCGGAATTTCCTCGGAATTTTCCGAGGAAATTCCGAGGAACATATTTACCGAGGAGATTCCGAGGAAGTGTAGTCGTCGGAATGTTCGTCGGAAAATACCGAGGAACGGTCCGTCGGAATATTCCGACGACAATTCCGACGAACGCACTTTCTCGGAAGCGGGGTAATATTCCGAGGAAGCATGTCGTCGGATTATTCCGAGGGAAAGTTTCCTCGGAAATTTCCGAGGAACTACTCCCTCGGAATGTCCTTGGAACAAACCGAGGAAGGTTCCCTCGGAATTTTCCGAGGAAGACAAGCCTCGGAAAATTCCGAGGGAACCTTCCTCGGAATTTAAAAAAAAAAATTTTTTTTAAAAATAATTTTTTTTTTTAATATTAGAAATATAAATTCGAAAATAAAAATTTTAAATTTAAAAATTTAAATTCAAAAATATAAAATTAAAATTCAGAATCTTACAAATTAAAAAAACATAACAAAGTTTTGAAACATTACAAATTTTTGAAAAAAAAAAACTACGGGTTCGGGTTCGGGTTCGGGTTCGGGTTCGGGTTCGGGTTCGGGTTTTGCACGGTCGGGAACTGGACGTTCGGGTGCAACGTCCTCATCATGTCCATCATCTGCTGGTTCAGCCTCCTCTGTTCCTCGTAGCCCGCTTGCTGTGCCTCGAAGGTCGCATACTGTTGCTCGAAGCGCGCCTGTTGAGTCGCCATCTGGGTCTCCAACGCAGATATGCGGATATCCTTGTCATGCAATTGACCCATAAGTGCTTCGGGATCAACAAAGGGCGGTGGTGCAGCAGAAGACGAAACAGACCGGGACCGACGACCCAAACCGATCAATCGGCCCTTCCTCTTTGGAACCGACTGAAATAGAAAATAAAAAAATGTAAATAATAGCTATTAAGATGAACTGAAATTTTATAAAAGAACTTACCGATTCAACGATTTCGTTGATCCGAGCCCGAGGCAATTGGGTACCCGTCGACTCTTCGTCCTCGGTTTGCATCTGAGACGCTTCTTCTTCCACCTGAGTCTGGATGAGGTCGACGACATTCCTCACAACACCATCATCAATCTCGCCGGTCTTCTTGTTGGTATACGACCTCTTTAGTAGGGAGAAGTCATCAACCGGCTCACCATGGTTTTCTTGCACCTTGATATGAAGATAAATATTAGTAATTAGAAGAAAAGATGAAAAAAAAATTTCAAAACTTTAAAAATAGAATAAAAAGTGAATTACCATGCGATCCCTCAGAGTTTGTTGGGACTGAGCACCTAAGTTGTGCTTGAAGACGCCCTTGCCTTGACGAGTGCTATTGCGGTTGGTGGAGTTGGTTGAAGAAGTCGCTTTCGTCTCGGCCTTACACCAATGGACAATCAACTCCTCGAAGACCGTGGGGTTTATCGACTTTGGGACCTTTAAAAAAAAGTATTAGATGTAAAAAAGAAATTTAAAAAAATTTAAAATTATTTAAAATAAAAAAAATACCTGGCCCAACTCCCACTTCTTCTTCCACTCGTGGATTTGATACGAATAGTTGGTCATCACTTTATGCACAAAGTGGTAATAGATAAACAAGGTGTTGTCGGGATTCCAGTTGTATTCTTGCTGAAAAAAAACATAATTAGTTAAAAATTAATATTACAAATTGAAAAAAAAAAAATTTAGAATATTTACCGCAAACTGCTGAAACCACAGGATTTTTTTGGCGGTAGGGAATTCTGCGAAAGTCGGATGTCCCACATCCAAAGCTACATACATCATACGGTTGATAAAGGTGCTGATCTTGCTCGTGGTCCGGTCGAACCAGGTTTGACCCTCTCCAGATGGATACGGAGTGAGAAACGGGAGACGGTCACGACCCGGTTGTCGAACAAACTCTGCAACCCTAATCAATTCCGGAGGACCCTGATAATTAGGCGGAATAGGGGGTGCAGCACCGGAACCAGAAGGAGCGTCGGGAAATGGAGAGGGAGATGTATGGTAGGAGCTGCGGGGGGATGGGGATTCCTGAACGGAGTGGCTCCCCGAGCCACGAACACGACGCTGTCGGGAAGGCCGACTCTGATCATCATCATAAGACCTGTAATTGATGATACAAAATTAGTTTTTTATTAAATATAAAAATTAGTTAAATAATTACAAAAATAGTTTAATAATTAGAAAAATAGATTTAATAATTACAAAAATATTTATAAAATTACAAATATTTTTTTAAAATTACAAAAATAGTTTAAAAATTACAAAATAATTTTAATAATTAAAAAAATAGTTTAATAATTACAAAATAGTTTTAATAATTACAAAAATAGTTTAATAATTACAAAATAGTTTTAATAATTACAAAAATATTTATAAAATTACAAATATTTTTTTAAAATTTACAAAAATAGTTTAAAAATTACAAAATAGTTTTAATAATTAAAAAAATAGTTTAATAATTACAAAATAGTTTTAATAATTACAAAAATAGTTTAATAATTACAAAATAGTTTTAATAATTACAAAAATATTTATAAAATTACAAATATTTTTTTAAAATTTACAAAAATAGTTTAAAATTTACAAAATAGTTTTAATAATTAAAAAAATAGTTTAATAATTACAAAATAGTTTTAATAATTACAAAAATGTTATAATAATTACCAAAATATTTTTAAAATTACAAAAATAGTTTAATAATTTCAAAAATAGTTTTATTAATTAGAAAAATAGTTTAATAATTACATAAATTGTTTTAAAATAGTTAAAAGCGTTTTTAAAAATCATATACCCGTTTTTAAAATTCAAAAAACGTTTTTAAAATTCAAAAAACGTTTTGGTTTTGAACCAAAACTGAAAAAAAAAATTCTAAAATTATTAAACATGTTACACAAACAACAATCAATCCTAGAATCCATTCAATCCTAAAATTTCCAACCTAACAACCTAAAATTCGATTTCTAACTTAAGAAAATCTAAAAAAATGAGAGAGAAAGAGGAAACTTACATGGAGAGAGAGAGGGACGGACAGAGAGAGGCGACGGAGAGAGCAAGAGAGGAGGAGGCGTGGAGGAGAGAGGCGTGGAGGAGAGAGGCGTGGAGGAGAGAGCAAGAGAGGAGGAGGCGTGGAGAGGAGAGAGGCGTGGAGGAGAGGAGGAGAGAGCAAGGAGGCGGAGGAAATGAGGAAGAGAGGAAATGGGGAAGAGATATCCCGTTTTACCTAATTTATGAGGATTCCGAGGACAATTGTTCCTCGGAATGTCCTCGGAATATTCCGAGGACATTCCGAGGAACACTTGTTTTTTTAAAAAAAAAACCCTAGTTCCTCGGAATGTCCTCGGAATATTCCGAGGACATTCCGAGGAACACTTGATTTTAAAAAAAAAACTCTTGTTCCTCGGAATGTCCTCGGAATATTCCGAGGACATTCCGAGGAACAAGAGTTTGGGGTTTCAAATTTCGATTTTTTTTTGTCATATTTCATTTCTAATACAAATGTAATGCATACCATTGAGTATACTTTGTATAGATGATCATAAACCATGCAATAACAAAATTTCAAAAACAGTTGTAAGTATGTTCTTTAACGTTTGTTAAAGTGTATAAGTGTTTATCTTATGTTGTGTGATTTTCGTTCAAGCAATCGTAAAAGTGTTTGTTATTGTGTAAAACACCAAAGTGTGACTTCATAATATGGTGAATACACATAATGAAGGTTAAATACTTGTTATTCAATCCGCAAAACGTTGTTTTCGGTTAAAAAACCCTGTTTCCTCGGAATGTCCTCGGAAAATTCCGAGGACATTCCGAGGAAACTGGGTTTTTCGGTTAAAAAATCACCATTTCCTCGGAATGTCCTCGGAATTTTCCGAGGACATTCCGAGGAAAATGAATTTTTTAACCGAAAAACCCAGTTTCCTTGGAATGTCCTCGGAATTTTCCGAGGACATTCCGAGGAAACAGGGTTTTTCACACTTTTTTTTTCAAATCCCTGAATATTTCCGAGGAAACCCTAATTTCCCTCGGAATTTCCTCGGTATTCCAAAAAAAAAAAAAAAAAAAAAAAACTACTCTGGTTCCGAGTCATCATCACCAGATAAATCGGAATGTGGATCTTGGTGAAACTCTCCAATAACTGGTTCATCTTCTACGTGAACGACGGCTTCCTCTGCAAAATCGGTCAAATCGACTACAAGGCCACCTTCCGCTACATCTTCTGCTGCACTTAAGTTGGCGGTTGTGATTGGTTGCAGTGGCTCTTCCAGCTCTGAAGTTCCCTGAACTCGACCTCTCGGGTTGACTCTTGTAACAGTAACCCATGGATCATCTCTGTTCCCCCTCTGTGGGTACTTGATATAACAAACCTGTTACATTTTAAAAAATATTAGTAAAAGTATAAATTATGATCAATCATTCTGAATTCTAACAAGAATAACTTACCTGATCGGACTGAGAAGCAAGAATGAAAGGATCATAATATTGCAGTTTTCGTCTCGAATGTACTGATGTAACACCAAATGCATCTGTTGTCACACCTCGATCTGGAGTGTTGTCGTGCCAATCACAATAGAAAACAGTACAACGCAATCCAAGCAAGCCCAAATACTTGATTTCCAAAATCTCATGTATGTGTCCGTAGTATACATCCTCTCCTGATGCGGAACAAACGCCAGCATCATAGGTGGTTCGCGAACGTCTCCTCTTTTCAGTTGCGAATGCATATCCTCGAGTACAAAATCTCGGATATGACTTCACAACACAGTTTGGGCCAACCACCATCTCGCGTATCCAATCGTCAAATGTTTCACCTCTGCCCAAACCATCATACACCTATTAATAGCACATAAGTAGATTATATCAATAAATGAATTAGTATAAATATATGATAAATGTTATTTTAATATGTTTAAGGCACTCACATAAGTAAACATCCATCCAGCAAATTCTCTCTGCTTCATTTCTTCTAGTTCCGCCTCTGTGGCGTATCTATGTTCTAACCGCTTTTGTGCCATGAAAATCCTGTACATATGATGACAATAATATAATTATTTAAGATTTAAATGACAATTTGTTAAAATAAAATTTTGTAAGATAATAAACTTACCTCTCATATGGAAGAACATCTTCGCAGTTGGTGAGCAAATATGTCTGCAAATGACTTCGCTCCTGCTCAGTAAGTCGACGGTCCTTTGCTTTTCCACTAAGTCGTCCAACTTCGGTGAAAATGTCTGGAACCTGAACATGATATGTTGCCCGTTCGCCTCTATCATCATGCCTAGCAGATCTTCTGTTTTTGGTCTGAACTTCTGCTGGAAAGTAGTGCTCCGCAAAGTTCGAAATTTCATGGTTGATCATCTGTGCAACTATAGAACCTTCAACCCTACTAAAATTTTTCACCATCTTCTTCAAATAGAACATATACCGTTCATACAGATACATCCATCTATACTGCACAGGACCACCAAGTTCCAATTCTCTTGCCAGGTGAATAGCAAGATGCTCCATAACATCAAAAAACGAGGGAGGAAATATCTTCTCAAGGTTGCACTGAATCACGGCTATGTTAGTCTTCAAATTTGTAATACCTTCAAGAGTCACTGATCTGCTGCATAAATCGCGGAAGAAAGCACTTATCCCTGCAACTGCTTCATGAACTTTTCGTGGTAATAGTTCTTTGAAGGCAAACGGAAGGAGGCGCTGCATCATCACATGGCAATCGTGACTTTTCAAGCCAATAAACTTTCCTTCCTTTCTGTCGATACAGTTACGCAAATTAGATGCGTAACCATCTGGAAACTCCACATCGTTTGAAATCCAATCAAAGAATGCATTTTTCCCCTCTGCATCAAGTCGGTATATGGGAAAAGGAGCCTTACCATTCTCATCAACATGAAGTTCTGGACGAGCACATATATCGACTAAATCCAGTCTTGACTTCAAATTATCCTTTGTTTTACCTTTAACGTTAAGGATCGTGTTCATGAGATTGTCAAAAAAGTTCTTCTCAATATGCATGACATCTAAATTATGCCTTAGCAGATGATGCTCCCAGTATGGCAAATCAAAGAAAATACTTTTTTTGTGCCAGTTATGTAGATCTCCAACAGCATCTACCGGAAAATGCTCATGTCCACCAACGTCTGGCGTCCTTTCCGCACCATAATCTCTTAGTTGTGTCTTCAAACCTTCCCCACTAACTTCCTCAGGTGGACCATAAAACACCTGTTTGTTCTTCCTAAACAAATTCTTACTCCGGCGGTATGGATGATCATGTGGTAGGAATCGCCTGTGACAGTCAAACCAACACGTTTTTCTTCCGTTCTTTAGTTGGAAAGCATCTGTGTCATCTTGACAATATGGACATGATAGCCTCCCATGCGTTGTCCATCCAGATAACATACCATATGCTGGAAAATCACTTATTGTCCACATTAGTACTGCCCGCATTTGAAAGTTTTCTTTACACGAAATATCGTATGTTTCAGCACCTTGAGCCCATAGTTGTTGCAACTCATATATTAGTGGCTGAAGAAACACATCAAGTGATCTCCTAGGATGCTCTGGTCCGGGAACGAGTATGGAGAGAAACAAAAACTCTCGTCGCAAGCACAAGCTTGGGGGTAAGTTATATGGTGTAACAATGACTGGCCATAGAGAATATTGTTTTCCACTCTTCCCATACGGGCTGAAACCATCAGTACATAATCCAAGGTAGACATTTCTTCTCTCATATGCAAAGTCGGGATACAAAGATTGGAAATGCTTCCACGCTTTTGCATCTGAAGGATGTCTAATCTCACCATCTGTTGAGTGCTCCGCATGCCATCTCATTCGTTGCGCTGTGCGTTCCGAAAGATACAACCTCTGCAACCTTTCCTTCAAAGGCAAATACCACATCCTCTTATGTGGCACTGGAACTCTTCCACTCGTATCTTTGTAACGAGGCTTCCCACAAAATTTGCATTTAATTCGCTGCTCATCCGCCCTCCAATAAATCATGCAGTTATCGCTGCATACATCTATTACCTCATACGGTAAACTAACACCAGATACGAGTTTCTGAACCTCGTAGTATGAACCTGGAGCTACATTATCCTCAGGTAGAACACCTTTTACAAAATCAGCTATCGCATCCACACAATCTTCAGCCAAGTTATAATCTGTTTTAATGCCCATCAGTCTTGTAGCAGATGATAAAGCTGAATGACCATCTCTGCAACCTTCATACAAAGGTTGCTTTCCAGCATCCAACATATCATAAAATCTCCTAGCTTCTGCATTCGGTAAATCTTCCTCTCTAAAATGATCATTTACCATCTGCTCAGTACCTACACCATAATCTACATCCGTTCTAATTGGCTCTTCTAATCTAACCACCGGCTGAGGTTCGCTAGTACTACCAGGTTCATAATCAGTTTCCCCGTGATGATACCAAATTTTGTAACTTCGTGTAAACCCATTTAAATAAATATGTGTCCAAACATCCAACTCTTTAATAACCTTTCTATTTTTACAATTTGAGCAAGGACATCTTAACTTACCTGTTTCCGCTTCCGGTTGTCGTTGAGCTAACCCCATGAATTCTTTTAGACCTCGTTCGTATTCTTTCGTAAGCAATCTCGTGTTCGGATCCAAATGAGGTTGATCCATCCAAGAACGATAATAATTTGAAGAAGACATGTTTTTTTGAAAGCAAATTCGTGTTTGGGAGGAAAGAAGAAGAGATGGAGTGAATGAAGAGGAAGAGGGGTGGCTGTATTTATAGATGTAATCCTGCCGACATACTGAGGAAATTCCGAGGAAATACCGAGGAAAAACATCCTTTCCTCGGAATTTCCTCGGAATTTTTGAAACCGCCCAACGGCTACCCCAACGGCTATCTAACGGCTACAAAATTTCCTCGGAATTTCAGAAAAATCCGTCGGTTTTTTCCGACGGACATAAATTCCTCGGAAATTCCTCGGAATTTTCCGAGGAGACAATGTTTCCTCGGAAATTTCCGAGGAAATTCCGAGGAACCCCCCATTTTTGAGGTTCCTCGGAATTTCCTCGAAATTCCGTCAGAAATTTCCGACGAACTCATTTTCCCTCGGAATTTCCCTCAGAATATCAATGTTTTTTTGTAGTGCTAGGAGTGGAGTAGAAGTAACGCTTTGGGAATTTTTAGGTTTCTATTATGCTCATAAAACAACATCGTTGTTGATATGTTAATATTTAACGGACATTAAACCACAGTTTAAATTGGGCAATAGTGTAGCTAATACGCTCAATCAATATAAGTTTGTGCTTAATTAAGATTGATGAAAAGTTTTTTTTTTTTATTGATGAAAAGTTTGAATTTGTTTTGGGGGAATCTGTGAGGGTTTTGGACTTTTGGTATTTAAATACCAGTTCTCTTCGTTTATTTGGTTGATTCAGTTTACTGGATTTACCCTTTTGATAGTTTCCATTCACTTCTGTTCAGATTTATCAGAATTTCCTATCAAATAATTAGTGCATAATATGTGTTCTAATCAGCAACGTCCTTGACAAATCTAGATCTGAGGCTGGTCGGTGGTTTTTACACATGTACCAGCCTCCCACGTTTACCCTTTAACTGCTTGTTTGCCTTTGTCTTCGTACTGTGTTGGGTTTAATTGGATATGGTGATGGCTGGGGTGCGATTTAGCCTTTATGATAGTCTTTCTTTACGTCAACCACCGTTTAGTGTTTCTCTTCTGTAACTGATTTTTCAGTGATGTCCCATGTTTAGCCATAATTGATTCTTTCCTTGTCGCCATTATTTTCTGAAATGACTCTGATTGAATGTTATGTAGGTATGCAGAGCCATTACTTTCTGAAACCTGAACATATTCTTCTTTAAGCGAACAGAGAAACAAGTATTGTATGTATCAGTCTGCATGGATCTACAAGATGAATAAAGCCTCAGAACCAACAAAATAATGTTGTGAAAGAGAAATAGTAACCATGATTTGTCTTTGTGGAACAGAATATTCTCAAGTGCCAGCGAGAGAAAGCGAAAGATCAGATCCTTCACGCTTTCTTTCTCTTCAAAAACCTCTCTTTTTCTGTTTTTGTTTGTTAGTCATGTTAGGTTCGAACTTAAAAGTATAGTTGGACATATGGAAAAATATCAAAAGCCAATCTTGAAAAGGAATGTGTTTATCATTTTATTCAAGTAAAGAATAATAGTTCTTCGGTGCACAAAAAAAAAGAATAATAGTTCTTCTTCTATACACCAGAAACCCCGCTCCAAAAATAGACAGAAGCATTTCTATTTCTAAGACACATCTTACTAAGTTCAGTCAGACTTAAATGTACATGAAAATGGATTTTCTTTGTAATTAACACTTTCCCCTAACCATATATAACACATTGACAACCTAACCATTCCATGGCAAGATTTTTTTCCTCCTATACAAAACCAGCTTAAACTCAGCAGAAATGTATCTAGGCTAGTTGTCTGAATAGTTCACCAACATTCTGGAATCTCAGAAGCTCTACTTCGAAACCAAGCTTCATGCCAGCGGAAACAAACAGCTGATTGTCCTGTGTAAGTGATGATAACTATACTTACCGGACAAAACAGTTATAATCCTCTGCAAGACTTGTTCAAGTTGTTTAACATCCTCTGCCACAGGCAGACCTAATTTTGCAGACAAATCTTTAAAGAATGGTGTATTATTTATTCCTTATCAGAAATAACGGATTACATACAACTGATATAGCCGTATCAAAAGAATGGCTTAACAATATTAAGACTAACTGACTAAGTTACCAAAGAACAAACAAACACATCAGTTTAATATTACTCAATCTAAACCTATGTATCTATAGAGGCTTCTCCTTTCCCTTTTCAATCAAAGGAATCTAAAGACTATATATCATTGCATCTAGTCTTTCCCTAAGCTGGCCCCTATCACACAACAAAGCCAACAAATATTTCAGGGTAAAAAAAAAGTTAATACCAAGAAGATTCATTGGTTGATACGTAGGCTCTTCCAAACCAACATGATCTTCTCTCTGCGTGAATGCTAAAGACCTAAAGAGCTGACGAACTTCAGGATCATCTCTCTGCCTGAATGCTTCTGACCTGAAGAGCTGACGAACTTCATAGCATCTTAAGAGCTCAACTTCATAGACACTCGTCACACCAGATGAACTGAGCAGTTGTCTATCTTGTGTGGTTATGATGATTCTGCTCCCTGGACCAAACCAGCTAAACTCCTCACCAAGCGCATCTAACTGTTTGATCTTGTTTACATCGTTAGCCACAAGCAGAATCTTCTTGTTCCTGAGCCTTGCTTTGATTGCGTTATGACACCTTATCTTTGCGCTCAAGCCTTCTCCTTGCATCTTGGAAAGAAGCTCTTCTCGTAGATGAGATCTGCGGCAGTGTCGTGAAACCCTTCTCACGTCTTCGAGAAGACAATGAGCATCGAAGTTATGTGAGATGTTTTCGTAGACGTGTCTAGCTAGTACTGATCTTCCGATGCTTCCTCTTCCCCATATACCAATGACTCGAACACCTTGGTTTGAGGTTAGGTCCAGTAGTGGATACAACTCGTCCATGTGTTCGTCTATACCAATTAGGTTGTTACCATTGGTAGGTGTTGTTGAGAACAACATCTTTGATATCTTCTCCGTGATTCCATCCACAAGCTTCGAGTCATCATCCCTGAAAAAAAAGTAAACAGAGTCAAAGATCAATAACGATTCAAGAAATCACAATTTGAAACCGAGTAAAAATATCAAGATTAAAGAAACTCTTCAACGAATCACAATCCGAAATAGAGTAAAAGTTCAAGAAAAAAAAATCAAAAAAATCATAATCTGAAACAGAGTAAAAAGATATTAAAGAAACACTTCAACAAATCACAATCTGAAACAGATTAAAGATTCAAGAAAGGTTTCAATAAATCATAATCTGAAATAGAGTAAAAAAGATCAAGATTCAAGAAATGATTCAGCAAATCACAATCTGGAACAGAGTAGAAAGCAAGATTCAAGAAAGGCTTCAATGAATCACAATGTGAAACAGAGTAAAAGACCAAGATTCAAGAAAGCTTCAACAAATCACAATCTAAAACAGAGTAAAAGGTCAAAGATTCAATAAATGCTTCAACAAGTCACAATCTGAAACAGAGTAAAAAGATCAAGATTCGAGAAACGATTCAAGAAACGCTTCAACAAATCTGAAACAGAGTAAAAGATCAAAATTAAATAAACGCTTCAACAAATCACAATCTGAAACAGAGAAACAGCTTATGGTCAGGTCCTTACCATTTTTTGGAACATTCGCCAGAAAGATTAGCCAAATAAGCCAACGCCTCCCTCCAAGACTTGACCCTCTCTTTGCTTTGTCTCTTCTCATGTTTCTTGAACTGTTTCGCAACTTCTCCGATCTGCCACCTCAGGTGAGAAGGATCAACCTCGTAGAACACAGGCAGCACTTTAAGCAAACCCTTTCTTTCGTACTTCAGAATCTTCACGAGCTCCTCTAGACACCAGTAGGAAGCAGGATAAGTCGGAGAGACGACCACGACGGCGATTTTTGATCCTTTGATGGCTTCGATAAGCTCCGGCGGAATAGGACGGCCACTCTCCAGTTCTTTGTCATCTTTGAACGTTCGAATCTCTTTGGCCTCTAGATCCTTGTAGAGAAAGCTAACGAACTTCCTGCGAGTATCTGCACCTCTGAAGCTTAGAAAGACGTCGAACCTCTTGGGAGTAAAAGAGGCAGAAGAGGAAGAAGACAATGATGACCTGGATTCGAATAGACGCAATGAAGTTTTAACTTTTGTCTTAACGCACGTTAGTTTTCTCAAGATTCTGTTCATCTTTAAATTATGTATAGGACTTTTGAGTTTGGGAGCATTTAGTAGTGTATTATAGCCAACATGAGTTATGAAATAGTTTTATAGAGGAGAAATTACACTTAACACATAACGGTAATGAAATTACCATAGAATTTCCAAGAGACATTATATAAAACATTGTGTTATCTGTATATATTTTAAACTAGTGTATAATTATAAAGATCTTTTTCGGCTATAGGATTATTTTTTCATTTGCTGGTTAGATACTCCCATTTTTATCTGAAGCGTTCAATGGAAAGGGACTCAAAAATGATATGGTTAAAATAAATATTTTTGTATATGTTTGAAATAGTTCTGTTTAATATTGTTGTAAAATTAACGATCTGGTTCTTTAACAAAAAAAATTAACGATCTGGTGATCAAAACTTTTTTTAGCTAAGTAATTCGACTTATAATAAATCACTATATCGTATTTTTTTATTATACTTACGTCTTGTGATTTTCATTCTATTTAAAAAAATGTTTTATCAGTTTTGGTCAAGCCGCCCTCCTTAGCTAATAAGAAGTTGAGTTTAGTTTTCTGTGGTGTATACTGCTTCAAACTTTTCACCGAAAATAGTTCTTCTGCATTATATTTCATTATATTTATTTTTGGTAATTATTATATATCGAACAAAGAATTTTTACTAAAATTTTCTAACTCATGTTTATAATCTATATTTTATTTGTTTACTATGCATAATTCATTTATCTCCCTCCTCAATGAATTAGAAGAAGAAAATAAGTTCACATGGTAAAGAATTGCGAGCCTTATCTTTGGACATGTTGATGATTATTTAAAAAAATATATACAATCTTGCAATATGCATAGATTTTTAAAATCTAAATAGTTTTAAATTAAAAAGTGAACTATAGTTTTCAGATGTTTTACAATAAATTCGATGTTTTATAATTTTCTCTTTAGTTTTAGACTACTTAACCAACAAGAACTTGAGTTTAGATTTATGCACTAGGTTGATCAAAAAAAAAGATTTATGCAGTAGAAACATACTCCTTAAATACATATTATGAAAACAGTAAAACAAGTATTATATACATTGAGCTATTGTAAAAAGAAGTATATTCAACCCAAAGGTAAATGAAAAAATTGACCATTATATATTATAGCCTGCGGTCAGATAGAAGGGATGTCTTTACGTACTGGACTTACCGTACGCCCTTCTAATTCTAGACACCGTGAAATGGACGCTTAAAAAGGTAAAACCCGTGTTAATTATTCTTCTAAACTGCCAGATTATTGTTCTACCTTTCAGAGACATGTTTTTTTGACAAATCGTATTCTATTAGAATGCAAGAAAATGTTACAAGCTAGACCTTATGGGTTATGCAGCTTTATAAATAGAAAACAAAGAGAAGGGAACTAAACAAATGCTTAATCCAGTTTAGAACACAACCATAACTGAAGACAAAGAAGCGGGAGATAAATTAAACATCTTTTAACGGCAATTTCTCACAATTTTTTTTTCATTTTATTAAAATCAAGTTTTAGTTTTTTTTGTAACATAAAAATCAAGTCTTAGTTAAAAGAATAAAAATATAAGAAAGGAAAACTTAAAAGAACGAAGCTTTCAAAGAATTTCGAAAAATCTCTTAAATGTGTTATTATGTGATTGGTTTGATATATAATCTGTATGCTTAAAATTTTATTATAATATCAAATTGTATTAATATAATGTATCTAAAATATCTGGTTGAGAAATTTTACCGATAATGATGTTATCAAGATCTTTTTACAGATATGTCTACGTGCCAATGGTGATTTGCCATCAAAAAGTTGAAACACGTTATTTTTTACACAAAAATCTTGGAATGGTATGTTGTCAATATAGAGATGTCGTAAGCTTATATTCTAAAGTAATAATATAATTTTATGGCTAACGCATCCAACGTCACAAACCGGAGATCTTAATACTTTGATCGTACTTCGGAATTAATATAATAGCTTTGCTATATATATGTAATCGCGGTTGAAAATTTCTAACATATCTTATGCGATATCGTCGTATGGTTTAGTAAGTAACGTATACTAATATACTTTTCCGAGTCATAGATTCGTCGGCAGTACGTCCTGCTACAGTGTGTCGTTTTACTAAAATAAAGAAGTCAGACAGACTTCTTTTTTTCTTATACGGCATAGTATTTTTTGTTTTCAATTAATTAACGAAGTCAGAGCTATATTATTCCTTTAAGAAGAAAGAGTCGTAGGCTGAACTTGTTCATCTGATCGAGTTTTTCAGTTGAAAGGTCGACACAGTTGTAAATTGATTATATTGTTTTCCTTATTTTGATTTTTAGACGAGCAAGTAAAATGTTTATATTGTTTTTTATTTTAATTTTGTAGATGAATGCTCATATGATGTGGTTAAGTGATAGACGAAACAAAAGAAATGTGCTATAATAGAATTTAAGTTTCTCGTTAGATAAAATGATAGTTGTGTGATTGAATTCCGGTCAACGCAGTTAACATTTCTAATAACATGCGTTTTGGTTATTACTGATATCAATCACAAAACATTTTAAATTCATATTGGGCAGTGTAATGATCCTTGGAGAAGTCTACTTCATAACATTGCATACAATACGGTAAATGGAAAGACCGATTCAAAGTTCTTAAGAAAAGAGGAACGGGAGAATTGTTCAAAACGTTATGAATTGATGATAAGCATTCCGTATGGGATTTATAGATGTACAATCTGATGATATGTTCGGCCGGCAAATAAGTAGATTAGGCCCAGCACTTCTCTTAGAGTCACAGGGAATGCATATATTCGAAGACGAATCAAGTGTCAATCCCATACTGAATTTTAACAAAGATAGGCCATTCTTTACTTTTATAATTTTTGTTGTTTATTTACCAATTAGAGATTCACTCATTTTATGTTTGTAACGTTATACAAATGGTAGCCGCCAAGTATCAGCCTACACTGGAGCAGGAGAAAACGCACAAAAGCTTGATAACATACCCCTACGTTTGGTCCCTCCTTAAGAAACTGAGTGATCAGATCAGATGCTTATCTTGATTTAAACAGAAGCAATGTCAAGATCAAGGTGTTGTATACAATGATTCAATGGAAGAGAAACAGTTTCCAGGCTTCCATCGATTCACACCCATGTGCGTAGAGATACGCTAAAGCCAAGGAAAGTTCTACAGATTTGAGTTTCTTGCACTTATTAATGAAGAGACAGAGAGTTCCCAAAACAGGAAAGTTTTCTACATTTAGTGCAAGTCAACAATAGTCATATACATCCATTATACTTGGAACAACCAAAACATAATATAATTCCTATGTTTATAGGCTTTTGAGCACTTAATAATCCATGCGAATTCGGACAAATGGGTACACCAGGATACTCATTTCCTAGGGGCCAAAATCAAAAGTTAATTACCTTTCTTTGGGATACTCTACAAGATTGCTTCATTGAAGATGTTAAATTCGCTTCCAAAGGCTTTAACTGTGAACAACAATTTCAAGTTGTCACGACGCGTTTTTAACATTTCCAGTGTGAGCAAAACTCTTTTGGCTTTGTCTAAATTTGTGGGTCACCTCCATCTCTGTCGTAAACTAAGGAAGCACCAAGTTCATGAAAATATGCAACACACATACAGAAGCACAATCAGAGGAAGCTTGTTAAATAAAAAAGCAGAACACTGGTAGTGATTTACCAAATCAAACTATTTTCTTTCAATATCTCTGAATCCAATATCTACAACTGTCTAAAAACAACAGTTCTACTCAGTGTTCTGTGTATATCATGGTAAACCTCAATATATATGTAACTTGCCGTTTGTGTACACGATAAATAGGTTAATGCTTTTCAAGAACTTGGAACAAACAGGGGAGGGTAGTAGTGGAATCAAGACCCCGACCCTTTCTAATGCTTTTCAAACAGCTAATGACATGCAAAGAGGCCAGTAAAGGAAACCCACAAGGAAGAGAAGAAACTGTGTTATCCCCCCAGCACAACAATCTCAGAGGCATTGTGTCACCGCAAAGTCTAACAAAAGGTTTAGAAATACTAGACACAAACACGTGAGGATGAACAAGTCAAAACCCTGAAGATATCATAATCGATAATACCAAGAGAAAGCTATCCAGTGGTAAAGATAAATAGGTAAGGTATGTAAAGAGCAGACAAGCAAAATCACGACCCTTCACGAAAGATACCAAGTATATTCTAAATGTTAAGACTTATTTCTACATGTTTCCCTATGAACATCTCTTTGTGTTACTCTCTGAACTTCTATTGTCCCAGTCTTTAGCCTACGCTATTTGTGAGTGAAGCACAACCAAGTAAAGATTGTTAGTGAACTGGAGAGCACTTTCACTCAACTATAAGAGGGATTCGAGAAGTCTTCTTCTCCAGGTCTGCTTGTTCATCTTCCAGAATCAAGCGAGCTCCACATGATTTTATCTCTGCGGGGTGACACTTAAACTCCTCTGAGAATAGCAGATCGGATTTGAAGCGGAAACTGTGGATTTCTTCTCCTAGTGTTTTTGACGCCCTGAAGATGACAAGGTGATCTGATTCAACAGCTTCTTCTTCTTGGAAAGTATGAAAACTACTCTCATCATGAGAACGAAAGAAAGCAGGTTTAAGTTCCAACCGAAAGATCCTATCAACTTCCCAACTCCAGTTATACGAAAATGGCGAGAACTGCAGACCAAAGGGCCTCAAGCAAGCAAGCAAGACACACGCATCAAAAGCCATAACTGTGGGGGATGCCAAAACTTGAGGTATTTCAAGTGTTATGGACGTCCTAGTCTTTGGATCACCAAAGTAACTTGGCACCTCGGTTGCAGGTAAGCAAGCGAATCTCAGTGACTCCTACACAACGTTAAAAAGGAAAGAGAATGTTCATGGGGGTTTGAAAATGAAGAAAACGTACAAAAGGCTTAATAACATACCTCTACGTTTTGTGCCTCGTTAAGAAACTGAGTGATCAGATGCTTATTTTGAGTTAAACAGAAGCAATGGCTAAGATCAAGGTGCTTTATAGAATGCTCCAAAGGAAGAGAAACAGTTTCCAGCGACTCACAGCCATGTGCGTAGAGATACTTAACGGACAGTGGAACTCCTTCCACCGATTTGAGTTTCTTGCACTTATTAATGGAGAGAGTTCCTAAAGAGGAAAGTTCTATGATACTTGAGGGCAATGTCTCAAACTCATGGCTGGAAAGATCTAAATTTGATAGCTTGGTAAGATGTCTAAGCTGGTCTGATATTGACTGAATGTTCTTGCAGCCGTCAACCCAAAGCTCAATCCATTGGTATCTGCACAAACCTGGTTCAACAAGAGAAGTTTCCAACAATGATTGGAGACTCACACACCCAGAGAGTTTGATACTCTCCAACTCAACTAGTTCTGGCAGTGCTTTAAGTCTTGTGCAGTTACAAAGGCTAACGTGTTTCAGCCTAGGAAGTTGATTCATGGTCTCTGGTAAACTCTCGAAATCGTTTCCTGTCCAGTCCAGCTTCTCAAGGAGTTGCAAGGCGCTTACATCATCTGGGATGACTTGGATGTTTAAGTTGATCAGATTTAACTCTTTCAAGCAGGGGAACATGTAAAGGCTATGACAGAGGAAACTTTCACCATCACTCTTGTAGTTGAACCTGATCATCTCTATGGCATTCAAACCGTGGAACTCTGACTTATTGGGTCGATACTTCTTCTTCTGCTCTACTTTTTTCGTCCGTTCATGACCACAAAACAGAGGTGGTGGTTTCTGGTACATACTTGTCAGTACATGAGGTTCTTGTTTCTCAGTACTAAAACAAAGGTGATCTAAGTTGCCGGCAAGCCCCACCATCTGAATCTGTATGTTTCCTCCAATGGATAGATATGTAACAGACTTCATTTCCACTTCATTACTTGAGAAATACACAACAGTCTGCCAACAACGCCCAGTGAATTCCTTTACGGTGATGTGGTAGTTACTAGTAAGCTCATCACAGTCTGAGACGTCAAGCGTTGTCAGACTAGTAAGGTTACTAATGGACTCCGGAATCCTCTTGAGCCTCTTGCAGCCTTTAGTTATCACTTCTTCCAACTTCATGGCTTGTGAAAGATCTGGAAGTAGTTCCAGATTCTTACAGCCTGTCAAGTCTAGTCTTCTCAAGTGTAGTAACCACTGGGGATAAGATAAAACAAAACGGACTCAGCATATTGTTAGTTAAAATGTAAAACATTGCAGAGCGTTTACCTTAGTTCCTTTCAACAAACTTGCGAGATTACTGTAACGTAAACTGACTTCGACAAGACCTAGTGGACGGAACCGGAGAGGAAAGTCTGTCAAAGGAAACGCATCCCAGTGTAGTAACCTAAGCCTCAATGAAAGTAAATAT
This sequence comes from Hirschfeldia incana, assembly GCA_026261945.1. NCBI lineage: Eukaryota > Viridiplantae > Streptophyta > Magnoliopsida > Brassicales > Brassicaceae > Hirschfeldia > Hirschfeldia incana. The sequence goes on along the minus strand of JABCMI010000087.1, from coordinate 1,121,619 downwards.
GTATCGTCACTCATGAAATGCAGCATGGGCTCAACGTGGTCCGAGTGCCTGTGAACCTTAAGGAACTTGAGATTATTGTGGTCGTTTTTCACATACCCATACAGATACAACTCATCTGGCATCTCGCACATGTGTAGAGCCATGCACGCTACTGATTCGCTTTCCTGTGGTGTTGACAATAAGACAGTAAAGTTGAACAATTATACAACAACAGAAACAGATGTTACAGATACTGTAGAGGCTTTTACTTACCCTGTTACGTCTCAGCACTTCATAAACTTCATTAGGATCCCACACAACTCTTCGTCCTCCCATGGGTCTCTGCACTGATGATTCTTGACGCTCAATCTCTCTTGCGGTTTGTTCCACCAAGAAATGCATCTTTATATACCCATCATCTGTTATTTCAATGAGAGACTTCTCAGCCAACATTCTCACTCCCAGAGAACCTTGTAGTTCATCATCATTAAGAAGGGTAACGGCACGCCGAAGAGTCTCTCCACTAAAGAGACACGCTACATGAAGAAACACTCTCTTATCCGCTTCCTCCAAGCCGTCGTAGCTGATCTTCAACACCTCTACTACGTTTGCATGAGGAGTTCTTTCGAATCTACATAACGCGTCTTCCCACTCATCCAAAGATATAAGCCTCCGAAAGAACAAACCGTAAGCTTCAATGGCTGATGGAAGGCCTCGAGCAAGCATAGATGCTCGGAACGACAAGTGATTATAACAGTCAGAAGGAGGAAGCCCTCCTTCAAATGCTATCTGGTTAAATATCTGAAGAGAATCATCAGTATCCAGACACTTGACTTCATATACTGTTCTTACACTGTATGAGTTGAGCAACCCCTTGTCCCGTGTTGTAATGATTATCCGACTGCCTGGACCAAACCAGCTGAACTCTTGAGCAAGAGCATGCATCTGTTTCATGTCATCCACATTATCAAGGACAACGAAGACTTTACGGTTCTCTAGCCTTGACTTTAACTCATGTGGTCCAAGTTCTGCGCCCGGGAACTTCATCTTTTTCTCAGAGAGACCGAGTGTGGTTGAAAGAAACCTCGTTAGATACGAGACACCATGCGTTCTGTAAATCTTTGAAACGTTTTCAAGGAAACAACGAGCTGGGAAACCCCGCGAAAACCGGTCGAAGAGACACTTGGCAATGGTGGTTTTGCCAATGCCTCCCATTCCCCAGATGCCTATCATTCGAACCTTATTCTCAGACTCCATACTCAAGAGAGGAATCAGTCGCTCCATGTGAATGTTCATCCCTACAATATTGCTGAAATCTACTGATTTCATAGATAACAACTGGTTTGAAATGCCTTCAACAATTTCTTCAATCATTGAGGCCTCGTCCTCACTGTACCATATAGAAAATTCTCAAAACAATTATGAACTTCTTTTTGGTAAAATATGTGTTGATGGTGGTGAAGTGAAGACTTACCAAACTGCAGAATCCTTGCCTGATATGCTGGCGATATGGGAGAGAGCTTGTCTCCAGTTTGGGACCTTGTCTGAACCCTGGTGCTTCTCCAAAGAAAAACTCCCAGTCTGATTCCTCACGGAAGAAGGATCAACTCCATAGAAAATGGAGACTACTTTCATCTCCTTCTTCAAGCAAAGATCCATGATCATAAGGAGTTCGTCCAAGCACCACCTAGATGAAGCATAAGTCTTTGATAAAACCACTAGAGCGAATCTTGATTCTTGGATTGCTCTCCTGATTTCTTCAGAAATGGAGTCGCCAATCTCAAGCTGTTGGTCATCTTTAAAAGTAGCAATCCCCTTATTGACAAGCTCTTTGTGCAAATGGCTAACTATGGTCTTGCGGGTGTCTTCTCCACGGAAGCTGAGGAACACATCGTACTTCCAGAAAGGAGACGAAGAGGATGAAGAAGCCATATCTATCTGTGAATCAAAGCCAAGAAGGAGAGAGGTGAAGGAAGGAAGGTCTCCAAGTTGTTAAAATATATTAATAACAAAACCAAACATATTTTCAAAACATGGGGCCCAACTCCAAACAAAGTCTACCGGTTCACACTTGCTTGCTGTCAATATAATTATTGCAATATCCATCTCATTCACTATTCAAAAACCATGGCTTCTTCTTCTTCTTCCTCCTCCTCCTCTTCATCAAAGAAGTATGATGTGTTCTTGAGTTTTAGAAAGGAGGACACTGGTAGGACTTTCGTCAGCCATCTCTACCGCTCGTTACATCAAAAGGGAGTTAGAACTTACAGAGACCAAAACCAGCAGACCGGAGAGGGAGCAAGAATGTCTGATGAAGTCTCTCAGGCTATCGAGGAGTCAGCCATCTCCGTGGTCGTGGTATCAGAGAACTACGCCTCTTCCACCTGGTGCTTGGAAGTGCTAGCCAAGATCACTGAAGGTTTGGATTCGACTTTCACCATCATACCAGTCTTGTACGATGTGCATCCGCATGAACTGATAGTAGGAATTGAAAAATTCGTCGAGGCCTTTAGGAGGCATGACGAGAGAGAAGATCCGAAGACAGTGAATCGTTGGAGGGATTCACTGTCCCGACTAAGCGACTTCTTACCTTTATGCTCGTGCAATTGGTAATATAATCACAGACAAGACAATCATGTTTTGTTTCGTAATAAGCTTTTGGTTAACATATTTGAAATTTGTCGATTCATGACAGTGAGGATGATTCCAAGATGCTTGATGATCTTATCACCCGCATTTCTTCTGCTATGTCGCAAAACATCACACCATCTCAAATGATGATTGACGCCGTCGTCCCCTTCAGCAGCTACCTACAGGTTTCGACTTCGACAAGCATTTTGCGGCCTTCCTTCAGCTCCTTTCAAAGCTCTGTGCTGCGTTCGATGGGCCCTCTTCAGTGGTACAAGACATTAGGCGTGGACAGGGTGCCGAGCGTCCAAGCAAGCATCTCCTCAGCCTTGCCTTTACCTGCTGACCCTTCACTTAGCAGAGGAATGAGAGAATATCTTTTCCGGGAGTATGTAACCCAAGATGCTGCATCTGTTGTTACTAAAGATATGCCCTCTGCTTCATCACAGGATCACAACCTTCTTTTAGGTATGGACCGCCACAAGAAAGCAGTCTATGGATTGTTGGATTTGGATTCCAGAAACCAAGTCCGGACCATCGGCATTTGCGGTATGGAAGGAGTTGGTAAAACGACTCTAGCTGAATGTGTTTTTGATGACATCTCAAAACACTTTCAACACCACTGCTTCTTGAACAGTCATCAAAACCGCATTTCGCCAAGTTTACTAGATCATCTCACACGGACAAGGAGTTCCAGAGACAGCTTTGAAGACATCAAACCAAGTCTTGTGAACCGAAACATCCTGCTTGTCGTTGATGACGTCCGTGACAGTGAACAGCTCAAGGATATCATGAAGGTCTCACATTGGCTTAGTCCCGGAAGTAGAGTTATCATGACATCCAAAGACAAGAGTTCACTCGTATCATGCGGGGTGAAACATGTTTACGAGATGGGTTTCCTGAGATATGATGAAGCTCTTCACATCTTCTCTCAGTTCGCTTTCAAGCAGGATTACCCTCGTGTTGGTTTCGAGCAGGTGACGGTACGTGCAGTTCATTTAGCAGGGCATCTTCCTCTGGCCCTCAAGATACTCGGTTCCTTCTTATGTGGTAAGGACGAAGAGACCTGGATAAGGACACTGCAGAGGCTCGATGCATCACAAGGTAATAATGGTATCCGAGAGGTGTGTAGCTACGTAGAAGCATCTGAATACCTGCAAATTAAATCAAGGCGATACATAGTAGCAGATGAAGGAGAGTATTCACCTTCATATCACATGCTGCTTTAACAACGTGTCAATATCCCTCAAAGTGATGCTACATAAGCAAGGAGCTATTGTCCCTATGATGATAATGTAAAGATCTGATGGAAGCTATGAAAAAGGTTGTAACACTTGCTGGATATTGAAAAAATAAACTCAATGCAATGACATGGTTCAATAGTCCAACATCTCTTCATGTATCTAACCAATAGCAACATGTTTCAGGTTAGAAATCTCACTACCTCCTTTTATGAGATATCCAATACCAAAACTCAAAGATAGTTCATGAACCATGTTTCACTAATAGTATCATCGAGGGGATTTGGGACCGTTCTTCTCAATCAAAAGGTATACAAAACAAATACTGATACAAAGTTTGTTGTATAAATTTGTAACATAGTCAAAGTAGACCGACCGTTTTCAATTACAAAGGTAAGCGTTCCCAAACAACCACTGACAAACAAACAAACAAACAAACAAGCCAACAAAGGCAACCCACGAGACTTGTTGTAGGGAGATTTTGAATAAATAGAATAAACAAAGGGTTAAAACAACAAACAAATGCAGAATCGAGTTACTAGATTTGGTTGGCCACATCACGTGTAACATAATTTACGAGAATGACCTTTTTCAATGATCAGTGTTAAGGGCTTTGGAGATCCATTCTGTTGCTGCGGCTTGAGTTTCTGAATCCACATTTGGAAGGAGAGAGAGTGGAGTCACAGAGACCTATCATTACAAAAAAAGGTTAGTAAATAGCTTAAGAATCCAGACCAGAAAAGAGCTTTGATCAATGCCAACTTACAAAACCATCTTCTAGAGCCTTGATATCCAAATCATCATCCGTATGTTCGTGTTCTTTAGCCACAAACTGCACATAAAACATAGTCAGGACTCAGGATCTCAAAAACAATGGTACATACTGAAGAGAACGCTTCCAATATCTTCTTCACCTCTAGGCGGAAGTATTTCTTAACACGGCTCTCAGTTTTAGGAGCAACACCAACCGATTCAATCTCCACAATACTCTTCTTCTGTGTGGTGAAACGACGAGCCGCTCCCTGAGATCACCAGATATCTTAAATTTAAGTACCTACTGAACTAATCTGGACCTTCTGAAAACAAAGTTGAGTTAACTCACAGCAGCTGAAGCATCTCTGCCAAGCTGGGCAAGTTGAGCTCCTAGGCTTTGTTGGTTGGACATGAAATTCCCAGCACCAGGGTGACGGTTAGCTGAAACAGCTTGCCAGCTAGGACTCTGCCTCCACATGCTTTGTTTCGTTACCTTAAAACCCTATTCATAATGTACACTGAAACGTTTTAACTTCCCTAAACCATTAGCCAGTGAGGCTCTAAATTCACAAACATCAAAGACCATGGTAACCTAGATTGTGTTCTTAACCGGCTTCTGAGTTAGAAATGCAAACCTTGTTTGATGAGGGTGACGTCGGAATTTCTATCTTGAGAGAGCAGTCTTTAGGGAAAACTCCTTTCTCAATGTCTCTGATTGCAGCGTTTATCAAAGGTAAACAGACACCAACAGCATCTTTAAAGTCACTTTCTTTGCTTTCATCTTTCTTCCTAAAACAGATAAGAACAGACTTATGGCCAAAATGTCCCAATGTTATATACTCACTAGTTCTATACATATATCAACACGCATTCCCATGGTACACTCACCAGTTCAGTGATATACACAAAGAGGGTACTCCAGCAATCAAGGCTTCTCTGGCTCCAGCCACCGCACCAGAATATAACCTGAAAGATTATCGCATCAGGAAACACATAGCACATGGACAGACAAGGAATAACCAGTTACATACAAAGCCAAAAAGCACCTACATTTGATGACCACAGTTTGATCCCTGATTTATTCCACTAATCACCTGAAGTAAACAAACAGGGAAAAGAATGCATAAAAATTACAAGATACCATAACATCATACATAATGGAGATGACTTAAAAAATGCTAACCAGAATTGGTTTTGACCAAGCGAAAAGCGCTCCAGATAATCCTAATGAGATGCAGTCCACAGGAGTCCCTGAGACATATACAATAACCTTAAGGGCCGCCTAAGAACAGAGACATATACAATAACCAATGGATCTTGTTTCAACAAAGACACCAACTTTCAGATAGACATGTTAATTTGTCAAGCTATACCGTTTTTGAGCAACTTGAGAACCAATGAACCTTGGTTCAATAAAGACTCCAACTTTCAGACAGATATGTTAATCAAAATCCTTAATTAACAACCGTAGCAATAATGATCATTTCAATCAAAATCAGCATACCTGAAACTTCAAAGGCTGTGGCACCTTTGATACTAACGGAACTCGCAGCAATGGTTTCTCCAGGAGTCATAGAATGAGAAGAAACCGATTTATCCCTGCAAACATTCCCAATCGGGTCACCAAAAGTTCCAAACTTTAACAAGAAAAAATGAACAAATCTTCCTCACATTTGAGGAGCACAGACGTGGACGTTGTAGAGCCCTTCGTTAACCAAAGCGTCGACGAGAGAGACGAGTCCAATCGAATCAATCCCATCTCCGTTCGTGACTAGAACGATGGGTCTTGAGTCTGAGTCATCGATCTCCTCTACCTCTACCTCCTTGGCCGCAACACCGACGGAGTCAGAAGTAGATGGAGGAGGGTCATCAGAGGATCCATCGCTGGCTCCTTTTCTCTTGGAAAGCACGTCCTGGAGATTCGATACGAGCGCGGCTGACAAGCCGTTGTTGTTCTTCGAGGTCATCGTGTAGAGAGGAAGAAGAGAAGCAGATGATGTGGGTCTGTGGGGAAGACGAAGAAGAAGAAGAAAGTTGGAGAGGGAGCGGGTCTAACGGAGGAAAGAGAGAAGCTTTTAATTGGTAGACAGAGAGAGAGAGAGAGATTACTTGTGAACTGTTCTCTCTTTAGATAGAGAAGAAGAACAGTGACGAAAATTACAAATTAGAATAGTGTTTCTTTAAGTTGTTACAAAATTTGTTAACAGTAAAACTTTTAAGCTAATTAAGCATATAAAGACATAGACTTTGAAATTTAAAATAAATTAATTTAATTACAATTTGAATTTGAATAGTATTTTTACAAGTTAATAGAAAATTATTTTTGGTAAACTTTTGGTTAATTAGGCATATAAAGGACATAAACCTCGAATTATAATAAATATTCTTTTTTTCTTCTGGTTATGGTCAAAAGAATGAAACATGTTATGAATGGTCCACATCTAATAATTATTCTGTTATTATGACATGCAGTTAAAGATATTGAGGAAAAAAATAATTTGAACCGACATAATTATAGCACCATGTTCGTTGTAGACTAAACCTGTTAATTGTTGTTAAGATCATGCATATGCTTCTGAAATGGATTTTATGATATCACAAATAGCCTTTTGATTTAATTTAATCCAATTGTCACTAACGATTTATTACTGAATTGGGTACAGTTTACATTAAAATAAAGTTTGTAGCTGAAGAACAAAAACCAGCATTTCTAAATTTGTCTACTTGGAAGCTTATTCTAGCTTTTTTTTTTTGCTTTTGTTCACTTGGAAGCTTATTCTAGCTAATAATTTATTTTGTTAGTTAGAGCCTTAGAGGGGGTTGATATATGAATGGCAAAATATTGTAGGGTCTCAAAATGAACAGACGAATTAGAAAATGTACTAATACGAGGGGTCGTGCTGTAATTGAGATTATTGTCTCCCTAATCATAAAATGTCAAAGGTTAGCTAGCTCCTTAATTTTGATTATTGGGATGGTGTGAATGTGTGATTGTCACGTCGTGATGATTATTCGAGTAACTAAAGTTTATAGGAAAACATGAACTGTTGTAAAGTAAAACTACATGAATCTTCTACTTCTTTTCTTTTTCCTGATCTATTGCCCGCTTAACAAATTCAAAAACTTCATACTTTTCTCCAAGTTTTGGGCAGTCTTTTTGCCTTTAGTCTTTAGATCTTTAACGGTTGGGTACGAACATTTGTAGAACTTTACAGACATAAAATGAGAGAATCTGTAATTGCTAAATAAATAACCAAAATTAAAGAATGGCTATTTTTGTTATCATTCATTCATTCTTGGAGTGATTCTTGATTCGTCTTCGAATGTATACATTCCCTACGACTTTAAGAGAAGTGTTGGGCCTAATGTACTCATTAGTCAGCCGAACATATCATCAGATCGTACATCTATAAAGCCCATACGGGATGCTTCTCATAAATTCATAATTTGACAATTCCCCGTTTCTTTTTTAATGAACTTTGCTCCAATCATTGTTGGAAGCTTCTCTCATGTTGAACCAGATTTACGCAGATACTAATGGCTTGAGCTTTGGGTTGATGGCTACGAGAACGTTCAGTCAATATCAGACCAGGTTAGACATCTTATCAAGCTATCTTGTTTAGATCTTAGTAGTCATGAGTTTGAGACATTGCCGTCAAGTATCATTCTATAAAGAACCTTGATCTTAGCCATTGCTTCTGCTTAAATCAAGATCACTCAGTTTCTTAAAGAGGGACAAGACGTAGAGGTATATGATCAAGCCTTTTGTACGTTTTCTTCGTTTTCAACCCCCCCCCCCCCACACACACACACACACACACGAACTTGAACATTCTCTTTCCTTTTTAACGTTGTGTAGGAGTCACTGAGATTCGCTTGCTTTCCTGAAAACCGAGGTGCCAAGTTACTTTGGTGATCCAGAGACTAGGACGTCCATAGCACTTGATATATGAGAGTAGGTCTCAATACTCTCCAAGAAGAAGTCCACAGTTTCCGCTTGAAATCCGATCTGCTATTCTCAGAGGAGTTTAAGTGTCCCCCCGCAGAGATAAAATCATGTGGAGCTCGGTTGATTCTGGAAGATGAACAAGCAGACCTGGAGAAGAAGACTTCTCATTTCCCTCTTATTGTTGAGTGAAAGTGCTCTCCAGTTCACTCAACAATCTTTACTTGGTTGTGCTTCACTCACAAATAGCGTGGGATAACATTTAGAAGTTTAGAGAGTAACACAAAGAGATGTTCATAGGAAAACATGTAGAAATGAGTCTTAACATTTAGAATATACTTGGTATCTTTCGTGAAGGGTCGTGATTTTGCTTGTCTACTCTTTACATACCTATTTCTCTTTACCACTGCTATGATAGCTTTCTCTTGGTATTATCGAATATTTATAGTGTACACAAACGGCAAGTTACTTATATATTGGGGTTTACCATGATATAGGTACACAGAACCACTGAGTAGAACTATTGTTTTTAGACAGTTGTAGATATTGGATTCATATATATTGAAAGAGAATAGTTTGGTTTGGTAAATCACTACCAGTGCTCTGCTTTTTACTTCACAAGCTTCCTCAGATTGTGCTTCTGTAATGTGTGTTGCATATTTTCATGAACTTGGTGCTTCCTTAGTTTACGGCAAAGATGGAGGAGACGCACAAATTTAGAAAAAGCCAAAAGACTTTTGCTCACACAGGAAACGTTAAAAATGGATCGTGACAACTTGGAATTGTTGTTCACAGTTAAAGGCCTTTGGAGGCGAATTTAACATCTTGAAGGAAGCAATCTTGTAGAGTATCCCAGAGAAAGGTAATCAACTTTTGATTTTGGTCCCTAGGAGATGAGCAATCTTGTGGAGACTGGATCAGTTGGTCTGGCTGGTAAAACTGATAGCCGTGGGTTGTGAAAATTTTGAACTGTTCTATTCACAAACCTTTTGGATAAATAGTAGGTTACATTTTGTGTTTGAGATCCTGTGTCTTGACTATGTCTATGTGCAGTTTGTGGCTAAAGAACAAGAACATACGGATGAAGATTATCAAGGATCTAGAAAATGGTCTTGTAAGTTGGTATGATCATGCTCCTTTCTTTATCATTTTTTCGTACGTTCTCCTTTTCTGTGTTATGCTCATTTCTGAATCAAGCCATACATAAATATTCAGGTTAAGTTCTTGAATCTCTTGATATTTCTAAGCAACATATGTCTTGATTCTAAACTACTTCCGTTTTATTTGGGTAATAACAGGTTTATGTGACGCCACCCACTGTCTCTAGTAATGGTGTGATTGTCACGTCGTGAGAATTATTCGAGTAACTGTAGTTTATAGGGAAACATGAACTGTTGTAATGTACATCGACATGAATTTTCTTCTATTCCTTATCTATTGCCCGCTTAACAAATTCAAAAACTTTGCTTTTTCTCCAAGTTTCGGATCTCTCAGACTTTAGAGCATGAATAACTGTAGATGTTATCTAAGTTTCTTACAGACAAAAAAAATTAAGCTTTAAACAGTTTGATTAGATTATCACTCTTATGGATACGAAACATTTGTAGAACATTTATAAACATAAAAAGAGAGAATATGTATTTTAAAAATAAATAACCAATTTTTTTTAAAAAAATGGCCTATTTTTGCTATAAACCGTTCTTGGATGGACTCTTGATTCGTATTCTAACGGACCTATTCTACTCTATAAGCTTTATAAGCTCCAAATATATTAATTGTCATTATAAAAAAACCACAACTCATGAATACGAATGTTTTGAACGATTTTCTTTTCTACTGCTAGGTAACATATTACATCATCAGATAATCTCTAAATCTATTATATATGATGATCAACTACCTGCAACAGTTGTGATGTTTGTGAATTGTGGTCGTCTGCTGTGGAAAGAATCTATCCATCAAAGATGTCGTACATGCAGAACCGTCTATCGATTTAAATGCTTCGGAGAGATCTTTATCGTAGAATCTTTATCCGTGAAGCTGTTCATCAAACTTTTTGAACGATTCTTCCTTCCTTTTTTTTGTTAAAGAACTTTGAATAAGTCTTTCCATTCCATGTATGTATATATGTATGTACGGTACCAGATTAAAATAAGAGAAAACAATATAAACAATTTAAAGTTATGTATGTATGTATGTAAACAATTTACAACTTTATGGACTTTTCAAACTGGAATACTCGATCAGATGAATAATGTTTAAGCCTACGAGGCTACGACTCTTTCTTCTTGAAAAAAATAATAGGTCTGACTTTATTTTAAAATTAGGACAGAAAATAGTTGACAAAAAAAGGAACAGAAAATAAAATATCATGCCGTATAATAAGAAACAAACAAGTCTATTTGACTTTCTTTATTTAGTAAAACAAAATGACTGTAGCAGTACGGACTCTGTCGACAAATCTAATGGCTCGGCAAAGTATCGAAGCATACGTTACTTACGTCACCTAACCAGACTGGAGACAATATCGTTCGAAATATGCTAGAATTTTTCAACGCCGATTACATATATTTAGCTAACATATATATTATATTAGTACCAAAGTATGATCAAAGTAACAAGATCTCCAATATCTGTGACGTTGGATGCGTTAGAGATAAACTATATTATTACTTTGGAATATATGGCTTATGACATCCATATATGGACAACATACCATTCCAATAACATGTATCTAAAAGGTAGATCAATTCTCTGATGATTTTTCTTCTTTTTACAGTAGCTCAATTTATATATACATGTTTTATTGTTTTAGTGATTCCATAAGATGTATTTAAGGAGTTTATATCCATGCATAAATCTAAAATCTACTTCTTGTTGGTTAGGTCTAAAACTAAATAATGTGCGCTTAAATTTATGATAAAATATTGTTTACGATTGTTCACTTTTGAATTTAAGACTATTTAAATTTCAAAAATCTCTTCATATTGCCAAAAGAATTACCATCAACATATCCAAAAACCATTCCTAGCAATTCTTAACAATGTGATCTATTTCTCCTCTTATAACTCAATTTGAGAGGGCGATATAGGCTTTTATGCATAAGAAATAAATACACAATAATCACGTGTTACATAATTTTGTATTTTTTTTGTCAACACGCAATTTTGTATTTAAAAAGTCGATGCTCGATATATAAGTGTCACTTTGAAATTTTTTACACAGATTAAGAAAATGACGGAAAAATATGTAAGTTGTTTTTAATTAAACTACTCTAACCATTGAGATAAATAAAACTATTTATAAAATTAATGCAGTTTGTAATTAATTTTCAGCTAAATATAAATATAATTCGTATTAGAATAGTAAAATGAGAAAAAAAATTAGAATGACGCTTATTATGAAATAGAGAACATAATAATTACCAAATAAATATAATAATATAATAATATAACATTTGATAATGTCAAACTTTTTTTGATATTTCAGTCACCTTTTTTTAAAGGGGCTATCTCAGTCTCTTTCATTGAACGCCTCACATAAATATGCGAGTATGTAACAAATGAAAAAAGAATATATCTATTATTCCTAGTTAAAAACATATACAGATAAATATGAATATTTATAGAATGTTGCTTGGAAATGTAATGGTAATTTACCGTTAATCGTTAGATAAGTATGTATTTTTCCTTTATAAAACTAAGTGATTGCATTGGCTATACACTGCTGAATACTCCCAAACGAAGAAAAATAAAATAAAGATGAACAGAATTTTGAAAAAACTATCCTGGTGCGTCAAGGCAAAAGTTAAAACTTCACCGCGACTATTCGAATCCAGGTCATCACTGTCTTCTTCCTCTTTCACTCCTAAGAAGTTCGACGTCTTTCTAAGCTTCAGGGGCGCAGATACTCGCAGAAACTTCGTTAGCTTCCTCTACAAGGATCTAGAGGCCAAAGAGATTCGAACGTTCAAAGACGACAAGGAACTGGTGAGTGGCCGTCCTATTCCACCGGAGCTTATCCAAGCCATCAAAGGATCAAGAATCGCCGTCGTGGTCGTCTCTGCGACATACCCTGCTTCCTACTGGTGTCTCGAGGAGCTTGTGAAGATTCTGAAGTACGAGAAAAAGGGTTTGCTCAAAGTCGTGCCTGTGTTCTATGAGGTTGATCCTTCTCACGTGAGGAGACAGATCGGAAAAGTTGCGAAACAGTTCAAGAAACACGAGAAGCGAGAAAGCAAAGAGAGGGTTAAGTCGTGGAGGGAAGCGTTGACTTATTTGGCTAATCTTTCTGGTGAATGTTCAAAAAACTGGTAACATATCCATAAGGACCATAAGCTTCTACTATGTTTCAGATTGTGATTTCTTGAATCTTGATCTTTTTACTCTGCTTGAGATTGTGATTTATTGAAGCGTTTCTTGAATCTTTTATTCTGTTTTAGATTTTGATCTGTTGAAGCGTGTCTTGAATCTTGATATTTTTACTCTGTTTCAGATTGTGACTTTTTTGATGCGTTTTCTTGAATCTTAATCTTTTACTCTGTTTTTCGAATGTGATTTGTTAAAGCGTTTCTTGAATCTCGATTCTTTACTGTGTTTCAGATTGTTATTTCTTGAATCTTGATATGTTAATCTGTTTCAGACTGTGATTGTTGAATCTCTTACGCTGTTTTCTTTTCCAGGGATGATGACTCCAAACTGGTCGATGGAATCACAGAGAAGATATCAAAGATGTTGTTCTCAGCAAAGCCTACAAATGGTAACAACCTAATAGGTATCGATGAACACATGAACGAGTTGTATCCATTACTTGATCTAACCTCAAACCAAGGCGTTCGAGTCATTGGTATATGGGGAAGAGGAAGCTTAGGCAGATCAGTACTCGCTAGACACGTCTACGAAAACATCTCACATCACTTTGAAGCTTATTGTCTTCTCGAAGACGTGAGAAGGACCTCACTACATTGCCGCAGATCTCATCTCCAAGAAGAGCTTCTCTCTAAGATGCAAGGAGAAGGCTTGAGCTCAAAGGTCTCTCGTAAATGTCTTAAAACTATCAAAGCAAGGCTCAGGAACAAGAAGATTCTTCTTGTGGCTAATGACGTAGACAAGATCGAACAGTTAGATGCGCTTGGTGAGGAGTTTAGCTGGTTTGGTTCAGGGAGCAGAATCATCATAACCACACAAGATAGGCAACTGCTTAGCTCATCAGGTGTGAAGAGTGTCTATGAAGTTGAGATCTTGAGATGCTATGAAGTTCGTCAGCTCTTTAGGTCAGTAGCATTCAGGCTGAGTGACGATCCTGAAGTTCGATAGCTCTTTAGGTCATTAGCATTCAGGCAGAGAGAAGATCTTGTTGGTTTGGAAGAGTCTACATATCAACCGATAAATCTTATTAACTTTTTTTAGCCCTGAAATATTTATTGGCTTTGTTGTGTGATAGAAGCCGGTTTAGGGAAAGACTAGATGCAATGGTGTATATATATATATATATATATAGTCTTCTGATTGAGTAATATTAATTAAACTGATGTGTTTGTTTGTTCTTTGGTAACTTAGTTCTAATAATGTTAAGCCATTCATTCTTTTGTATGTAATCTATTCTTTCGGATGAATAAATAAGACACCATCCTTTAAATATTTGACTGTACAGTTCAATTAATTTCGGTTTTCTGTAATTGTGTTTGGCTTTTCTCGGTTCGATTATGTGTTTCCTACCAAAACCATCGGTTGAAATCCACGAGGCCCGGCCTATTAAGCTCGCTTTGGGGCCTGTATTGGCCAACAAATCAGAGTTGAAATCTGTGAGGCCCGGCCCATTAAACAGAGTTTTCGAATATTTAGCGGTGCAAGTGCGGATCTTGGGTTTTGTCGAAGCGGATACCCGAAAACTCGCTATCTATTGTCATTTAAAAGTGATATGGCCAGACTTTGTATTGTTTTTTGTGATGTGTTTAGTAATTTGTGTGCTGTTTTATGATTATTACTAAAACGTGTTGTTTTAAATAGACCATGTTGTATATCACACTGCATTTGAAGTACCTCAGCCTTTGAAGTACCATGTTGTATATCACACTTCCACCACTTGCTCAAGTGGAAACACTCATACTCTCTGACTGTGTGAACAACGTAGCGTTGCTGGAATTTGTGTCTGAAGAAAACTTTTGGAAGTACTGCTTGCTTGAGCTTTGGCTTGACAACTGCAACAATATTAAAACATTGCCACATCAACTATGTCGTTTCAATATATTAACATATTTAGACCTCGGCAAGAATGACTTTGAGGCAATCCCTGAAAGCATTGGGGAGCTTTTTATCTTTGGGAACTCTTTTTTTTTTCAATAACTGCAAGAAACTAATACTATCAGTGGAGGAGCTTCCACTGAGCCTCAAGCATCTATATGCACACGGTTGCGGGTCCTTGCAGTATGACTACCAAACACATCGATCTTATCTATTGATCATGCCTGAATGAAGAAAGAACACAAGCATCTGATGGACATGTTTCTATGTGATCAAAAGAAGAAAAAAATCAATGTTTTTGCTTTCTTTGATTTGGTAAATCACTCGACAGTGCTTTGGTTTTTAGTTAACAAGCTTTTATCAAATTGTGCTTTTGTCTGTGTGCTTCCTTAGTTTACGAATGACAATCGCACATTTTGGTCAAAACCAAGAGAGCTTTTTTCACACAGGAAATGCTATATCATACATGGTGACAATCCAACTAATATTAATCGAAAGTTTAAAACTGCTATTCATGTACATTTAACGCCTTTAGAAGCGAAAGCAATCTTTGTACAGTGATTCATTCAGCTACTCATTACTTAAGAGACAAGATAAAATGAAAGATGTGGTTTTTCTAAGTTGCTCTTTTCATGACATAATACTAATAGCTTTCTCTTGGCCTCCATTGATTTTTGACCAAAGAAAGGTAATTAACTTTTGATTGGTCCCTAGGGGATGATGACTCCTCCAGTACCCACGTGTCCAAGTTCTCATGGATCGATTAAGGGCTCAAAAGCCTATAAACATATCAATTAAGATCTTCATAAATTGTTTAAAACAAAATTAAGAAAGTAAACACGAAGTAGCAATTATTATGCTTTGGTTGTTCCAAGTCTAAAGGGAGGGGCATATGACTATGCTTGGCTTGCACTAAAGCTTTCTTTCACTGCAAAAAAGGTTAGGTACTTGATTAAGAACCCAACCTAAGTTTTAGTATATAATAAAATCCTTATTCCAATCTCATTTTACATGCCTACTACTACACTTTCCTTGAACTGCCATACTATATTAAAAACATGGCTGTAACAAAAGTCTATAACTTGTAGATCAAAACTGAAATCTGATTCCAAATTATTTTATTCCAAAGAGAGTGTTAACAAGAGATAAGAATCTAGTAGGAGATGGCTAAAGACTAGGTAAATACCTAAATGCACAAATTAATAGCTTCAAAGTCTGTAAACGACAACACACTTTAGACAAAAAAAAACTAAATATCAAATTAATTAATACAGTAGCTTAGCTATGACGTGGCCAAGATAAGCTTAATTCTTTTTGGCTTCACAATTAAACTAAGATTAGATTAGGAAGACATATCATACAGCCAAGAGACGTGGTAGTATCTGAAAGAAAAATTAAGATTGGCGAAAAGTTAATAGGACCTTATAAAATACATTATCATTTGCCATTTTTAAAATTAAGATCTTAGTATTATCGCAATTTAAAAATTAATAGGGAATTTAGGAATCTTAAATGTCAAATAATAAAATGAACAAAAAGTCATTTTATTTTTATTTTTTGTGTGTGGGTAAAATGATTCTAGAAAGTGGGGATAGGCAGAGAGACTTTATTCTGTGTGTTTGGGTAAAGTGAAACAATTAAATGAATAATTAAACCACTTAACGACAAATAATGAAACCACAAGGAGGAGTGGTAATGGTGGCCATGGCGATGGTGGTTTCGTAATAGAGAGAGAGAGAGAGAGAGAGAGAGAGAAAAAAGATCAAAGGAGACCAAGAAGCAGAAGAAGAAAGAAAGATCAGACAAGTCCAACACGACACAGAGACACTCTCTCTCTGATTTCACTGAGTTTCCTTATAAAGAGACAAGAACCGTTTACTTCGGACAAGGAGACATGCAAAACTAATCTCTGTTCCTGTCTTCTTCACCATCGGTTCATCTAATACTCAAAAAAGGTTTCTCTTCTACTCCACCTATCTTGTTCTATAAGATTTGATTTAATCTGTCTCTCAAGTCTTCCCCTTTTCGTTGTTCTAACTCTGGTTTATCTGATTACTGATTTCGATAATTCTCCTCTTCTCAAGTCAACGCCTTTTTGGCTAAGAGATGTATAAAGTTAGAAACTTTCAATCTCTATTTGTTTCTATTTCAAGGGTTCTGAATTTTTCTATGGATCTTGTTTTGGGTATTAAAAAGTTTTAATCTTTGGATCATGGTTGAATGATATAGGGTCTTGTTCATCTTGTGAGAATAGTTTCATAGACGTTATGAATCAGATGAGTAAGAAAGATTCAACCTTGCCGTACCTTAACACCAGCATCTCATGGGGAGGAGTGGCTCCAAATGATGCAAGGCCTGAACACATGCAGCAAACCACAAAGCAAATCAGTTTCCAGGACCAGGATTCATCTTCAACTCAGTCCACTTGTCAGTCTTACACTGATGTTGCAAGTAGTGGTGATGACATTCCTTCCAAACAAATCTCTTTTTCAACCAAATCAGGTCAGTTTCTAAAGATTTTTTTCTGGTTCTAGTTTTGTGATCTTGTATGTTAATAGACTCTTGCTTTGATGCTTTGACTTGATCTTTGATTGCTTATCAGATATATTAGTTTGTTGGCATATATGTTCACTCCTCACGCCGTTTACAAATGTTATCTTCTCTTACTTTCTTTTAATGTTTGATTAGGATCTGAAGAAACTCAGCAGAAGGGCTTTACAACTCATCTCAAACCAAGCTCCATAACTGGACTCCAGAGTATCCACTTTGCTCCTACACAGGTATTTGTAAACCTTTAGACCATTTCCAAATGGTTCGCTCTTTATTTTGACTCTATTTTTTTTCTTTCAAAATAGATTAACGTTATGTTATATACAATGGTACTTTATTTTAGAGTAAAAAATGGATTAATCTACTATTTATAGAGTAAACCCAATTTTTCTACTTTATTATAGAGTAGAAAATAGAATAGGTTGGAGTATTTTTACTCCAAACTCTATTATAGAGTAGAAAATAGATTATATGATTGGAGATGCTGACTAATATCTTATATCATACATGGTCCAGGCTAATTTCTCTTTTCACTATGGTGATCCACATTTTGGTGGTGGTCTGTTAGCTGCAACTTATCTACCACAGGCACCGGTAAGTATATGTAGTGTGAGGCAGTTCCATTATCTTTCAGTGTTATTATTCCATGAAATCTCAGCTCTCTTCATCTCTTTTTGAAGACATTCAATCCTCAAATGGTGGGTATGGTTCCTGGTCGAGTTCCGTTACCAGTGGAAATCACAGAAGCTGAGCCAGTCTTTGTCAATGCGAAGCAGTACCACGCAATCATGAGAAGAAGGCAGCAACGTGCCAAGCTTGAGGCTCAGAACAAACTAATCAAAGCCCGGAAGGTAATACTATTTACCAACAACAACAAACAAAAGCTTCTCAACTTGAATTGCTTTGCTCAATGTCTGGTTTCTCTTATTGCAACAGCCGTATCTTCATGAATCTCGACATGTTCACGCTCTTAAAAGGCCAAGAGGATCCGGTGGAAGATTCCTAAACACCAAAAAACTCCTCCAAGAATCCCAACAGGCTGCTGCTGCTAAAGAACAAGCACATGACAAGTCAGTCCAACAGGAAAACAGAAAGGCAAACATGTCTGGATTCAACAAAGACCGTAGCTCAAACACCTCTGGCTCTGACATTACATCTGTTTCCGACGGTGCTGATATCTTTGGTCACACCGAGTTCCAGTTTTCAGGTTTCCAAATCGCAACTCAGACTAACCGAACTATGCTTGTCCATGGCCAGTCCAATGACATGCATGGAGGTGGGGACTTGCACCATTTCTCTGTCCGTATCTGAGACATTGGATCTTTGGTGCTGTTTTCATGTTTCCCACCAAAAGGGGAAGTCATCCTTGGCTACTACTACTAGTTCTCTTGCTTGTTGTTGTTACATGTTTTAAGTGTTTTCATTTCACTTTATGTATGTGTTAAAACATCACAAGAACAACCAAAATCTTCACTTTGAAACACACTTTTTTTAATATTGGCGTACCATGTACCTCTTGTGTTAAACTAGTGGTTTGATAGTCCTATAAACTTTCGGTCCATATATGTAATGAAGAAGTCTCTGGATTATGTGTGGATATGATAAATAAAACAGAGATTCTGGCTCCACTCCATGAGATTGTGTGAAGAGAGACATTAGGATTCTTGAATATTTTACAATTTAGTTGACAATGTTTGAGATATATTTACTAAAAAATCTATGTTTGTATATGATTATCTCTTATTCTGTATACAGTTCCTTGAATTAAGAAAAGAGGTTGAAAGATTTTACTTTGAGTCTCATTTCATCACACTTAAAGATACTTGAAAACAATACCATTTTCTTTGACATGTTCATGAATCATGAATAACATATCAAAGCCGTCTCTATAAATTATTTCCTATTCAAGAAAGAATAAACTACTTTGATAAGGTAAGAAGAAGCGTAAGATTCTGCTCCAAAACACGTTGACTTATGTTACAGACTCACTGTGTTCCTCAAAAGCCAACAATGATCATATTTTAATCAGATGAAAACAAAAGACAGCATTTTTCAATTATATATATATAATCACAATTAAACATGTAAGTGACTGTTTGAACAAAAAAAACATGTCATTGACTGATGAATTACTTATACTAACATATTGCCAAATCAAATCTTGTCGTGTGTCTGTTTATTGATGTAAGAGTATGTCATATGCCAATTACCAAATGGTTATTGTTGTAAGAGTATGTCATATGCCAATTACCAAATGG
Organism: Hirschfeldia incana; assembly: GCA_026261945.1. Taxonomy (NCBI): domain Eukaryota; kingdom Viridiplantae; phylum Streptophyta; class Magnoliopsida; order Brassicales; family Brassicaceae; genus Hirschfeldia; species Hirschfeldia incana. The sequence goes on along the minus strand of JABCMI010000087.1, from coordinate 1,102,022 downwards.
AAGTCTTGCAGGCCATACAGGTCAAATACCACGGTTATAGTGAACCAATCCAATTCAATCCCAAACCGGAAATTAGCATTTTTCTTTTATTTAGAAGCAACTGAATTTAACACATTCCTTATGATTGGACACAAAAGAGAAAGCAGAACAGCTAGACAACAACTCACTACATGGTTTTCTCAGCTGTTACCATTAGGATTTAGAGAACACCCCGTCATTATTCTTAGCAGAAAGACGTTTCAAGATCTCATAGGTAGTGATCATAGTGGTTGCAGAGAATGACACTGAAGCACATCTTGGTCCCAATCCTCTGTAACAAGCAATCCATCCACCTTCCTTAACCAAGTTTCTCACCGTCTGTCCAATACTATGTCCACGCTTCCCATTGTTATTACTATCTTCCCCATCAAGAACCTGCAGTCTCGTCTTGATTGTGTCCAGTGGCATTGTAATCAAAGCAGAAACACTCCCAGCAACCGCAGCACTAACTCCTAGAACAGCCATTACTTTTTTAGAATCTGGTTTAAGCATGTTCCCATTCCCGTCATATACAAGGAACGAGCAGGGATAGTTCCCATCAGAGAAGTACCAAACCCTCTGTACAGTCCCTTTAAACCTTCGTGTCTCACAAGATTAAATGCACCTCTGATACAAGAGCCTTGAAAATAACATTTAGCCCACCACAATGCTCCTTTGGTAAGATCCAATCCACTTTTGTTGGTTCAAAACAATTTCTAAGCCAATCCATGCGCCTGTAAGTTCAACCTTTACAAGTACACAAAGACAACCGGCTTCCAAGAATATGAAATGAAAAGTGGGTAAAATCTATAACTCACAAAGAATTGGCAGTTTTTTCTAGCCTCTCCACTAAATATCACCAGAGATATTGCTAATGTAAAGCCAGTGTGTTGATATCCATTATGTGACATGTCTTATTCTGTATATATATTCTCAAACAGGCATCATAACCAGCGTTATGTGTTTGCTATCAGCTGCATCACATTTGGTGTGATGTTTCAAAAAATTAAAACTAGGCTTTAGTTTGTGAACTATTGTTTTGTTAGGTTGCCAAATTGCTTATGTTATGGTGCCTCTCCTAGCTCAAGAAATAGGCATGTTAAGATCAAACATAAGATAGAAAAAGAGAGAGAAGAAATGTGTGACTGACAGACAAATTAAAGGTTTAGTTTAGATCTCTCTTAACATCTCCTTTGGCTTCTTCTGGTTAATCCTCTTAAATAAGATATGCTCAGGTTATTTGAGTCAAATGACAGAGAACTAAGAAATAGACCAAAGAAGCCTAGCTAAAACTTAAACCTGACAGAACAACTAAGAATATCATCAATCATCTTAACCTATCTAAACAATGAGGAAATGAGGGCGATTGAAAAACATATACCCCTAAACACACCCATAAGAGATGCAGTAGCTAAAGAAGTGGCAGTGGATTGTATCATTCCTGCGAGCAAAGATGCTCAACTTGGAAATGAAGAGTGAAATAAGTAGTTTCACAGACTAAACAAAGACAAAACCCAATAATATATAAGGGACTTGGGGGACTCCACTAATTGCCAATTGGTTTTAAGTGGAAACCCAAGAAACTTATCATGGTATCAGAGCCGGCCCAATACCTTGACCCTTTAATTAATCCGGTCCGGACAGTGGCCCGATCATCCCATTAGCTAATGGCCCAGAGAAGGCTCAGTTCTCCGAGATCGCTAGAAGATAAAGCATGATCTCGGAGGGATATGATGGATTCTGCGAGATTAATGGTTAGACCCACCATTATCTCGAGGGAGGGTATTGATGAGAAACATCCCACATCGGAAATATAAGAAATAATTTACTACTGTATAAAGGGTTAGGGTCAATCCACTAATTGCCAATTGGTTTTAAGTTGGAAGCCCATAATATAACCCGAATCTAACATGGTATCAGAGCGATAAGATCCTTTGACCTAATTTACTTCTACTACTTCTACTATACCGATGTTGGGCCCTCTGTGGATGTTATTCCCACATTGTCCACGCTTCAGATCTAGATGTCTGAGCGTGAGGGAGGGTATTGATGAGAAACATCCCACATCAGAAATATAAAAAATAATATACTACTATATAAAGGGTTGAGGTCAATCCACTAATTGCCAATTGGTTTTAAGTTGGAAGCCCATAACTAAACCCGATTCTAAGATGGTATCAGAGCGATAAGATCCTTTGACCTAATTTACTTCTACTACTACTATACCGATGTTGGACCCTCTGTGGATGTTATTCCCACATTGTCCACGCTTCAGATCTAGATGTCTGAGCGTGAGGGAGGGTATTGATGAGAAACATCCCACATCGGAAATATAAAAAATAATATACTACTATATAAAGGGTTGAGGTCAATCCACTAATTGCCAATTGGTTTTAAGTGGAAACCCATAACTAACTCGATTCTATCATGGTATCAGAGCGATAAGATCCTTTGACCTAATTTACTACTACTAATACTATTACGATGTTGGGCCCTCTGTGGATGTTATTCCCACTTTGTCCACGCTTCAGACCTAGATGTCTGAGCGTGAGGGAGGGTATTGATGAGAAACATCCCACATCGGAAATATAAGAAATAATCTACTACTATATAAAGGGTTAGGACCAATCCACTAATAGCCAATTGGTTTTAAGTTGGAATCTCATAATAAACCTGAGTCTAACACTAAACAAAGACAAAACCCATTTCAACCGAGCTTACAAAGCAAAACAGGAAAGAAACGAGTTACATAACAAAGCACACGAGAAAAAGGACCCTAGTGAACCGGATTCATCAAAAGCTCAAAATCATAGGAAAATGCATGGATTCTTCTGTAACTTGCAAGCTTATTTCACATTACTTGTTCATCCATGTATCCTTGACCCAATCCGTATATACAAGATTCTGTGGAGAAAACGACAATCCATAAAGTGTTTTCTATTGAAAAGGAAAAGCTGCACTCACTATTTATTTTGATCATTGAGTAAATTGCAAATTTACATTCCATTATGCTTTCCTATCTTTTCTTATACAACTCACATGCACACACTATTAAAGAATGCTTAATGACCCTTGATCTAGCTAGGATGTAACTAATCATGCATCTTATAAATTAGTAATTTATTTGATACTCCCTCTGTTTCTAATTAGATGAAGTTTTAGAAAAAAAAATTTGTTTCAAATTAGATGAAGTTTTGAAACTTTTAAAGTAAAAACTAATAAAATAGTATTACTTTTTCTCTTTAATCAAGTGTTTAAATTATTTTTTCTTTTTAATTAAGTATTTTGAATATAAATAATATTTTTCTTAATTTGTGTGTTTTGTACTAAAACATCATGTAATTTGAAATATAGGGAGTATTATTTTGTAAAGAGTTATCAAGATAGATAAGTTAATCGTACCCCATTTAAAATTTAAACGTTAGTGTTTCTCTGATACCTATTCCTCTACAAAAAATGCACAATCTAATTCTAATAAATGATTGATGAATGTTAGATCCATTGTGTCTAGTGCTTATTACACTACAAAAAGGTACATTTCACTTTCAGAAAGTTAATAGTCATGTACATGATATGATTTAAATAGTTAGTTTTGGGAATTATAAAGCATTTAACTATCCAAGTATAGCTGAATAGTGAATATATTTAACATTTTAGGTTTATAAATAAATTAGTTTCTGACCAAAGTGTCAACATTCTTTCCCTCCAATCAGTTTCAGTGTCTTTGTACTTTACTGTCTACACACTCTCTCATCCATGGTTTCCTTCTCTCTCATCCACTCAGCCACCTACTTTCCTTCCCACTCAGCCTCCTCATTCACCGTCCGATGCACCACCCCAACAACTCCCTCTCCCCCTGCTCCGCCGCAGAAACACCGCCGCTCCGACGAGAACATCCGCGACGAGGCTCGCCGCCGTCCGCAGCTCCAGAACCTCTCCGCACGCTACGTCCCCTTCGACCCCCCACCCCTCTCCACCGAGTCCTACTCCCTAGACGAGATCGTCTACCGCTCCCAGTCAGGCCGCCTCCTCGACGTCCAGCACGAGTTCACCGCACTGAAACGCTACGACGGAGCGTTCTGGCGAAACCTCTTCGACTCGCGCGTGGGTAAAACCACTTGGCCGTACGGTTCAGGCGTGTGGTCCAAGAAAGAGTGGGTTCTTCCCGAGATCGACGACGACGACATCGTCTCGGCCTTCGAAGGAAACTCGAACCTCTTTTGGGCCGAGAGGTTCGGGAAACAGTACCTTCAGATGAACGATCTATGGGTGAAACACTGTGGGATCAGCCACACGGGATCGTTTAAAGATCTTGGCATGACCGTTCTTGTTTCTCAGGTGAACTAAAAATATACAGTTTATATACATTAAAACATTAATTAATTTTATTTTGAAATAACAAAATATTGTTTATATATCAAATTACAGACAATTAAAATTTCTGATGGTTTTTTATCTGAAAAATTGAATTATCCAATTGCTTTTATCCAAAGTATTTTAAATTATTAATTTATTAGATATTTTATCCAAATACTCAAATATTTTCTTCGAAAAATTTGGATTAGTCAAAACGATCCGAGAATCAGAACAAAACTCAGATGGTTGATTGTATATATTTTGAAGTAGTTTTTGATTTTTTTTTTACCATTTTCTAGACAATTAAGTTTTTTTAGCTGAAAAAAAAGTTTTTTTTTAACTGATTTATGATTTTCGATTTATAACTTTTTATAAAATCAAATTAATTAGGTTCTTGTTTTTCATTTTACTGAAAATAAAATATTGGATAAGTTTTCTGATAAAGTATGCTAACTAATTAATTGAAATTATTTTTGATGGTTTTTGTGTCTTAGGTGAACCGCCTCCGGAAAATGAACAAACCAGTCGTCGGAGTCGGTTGCGCATCCACCGGAGATACATCCGCCGCACTCTCCGCTTACTGCGCCGCCGCAGGAATCCCCTCCATCGTCTTCTTACCAGCCGACAAAATCTCCACGGCTCAGCTCGTGCAACCCATCGCAAACGGAGCGTTTGTGCTAAGCCTCGACACAGACTTCGACGGTTGCATGCATCTGATCCGCCAAGTCACCGCAGAGCTCCCTATCTACCTAGCAAACTCCCTCAACAGCCTCCGTCTCGAGGGTCAAAAGACGGCGGCCATCGAGATCTTGCAGCAGTTCAACTGGGAGGTCCCTGACTGGGTCATCGTCCCAGGAGGGAACCTCGGTAACATCTACGCGTTCTACAAAGGGTTCCACATGTGTAAGGAGCTAGGGCTTGTGGATAGGATCCCTAGGCTCGTGTGTGCTCAAGCCGCTAACGCGAACCCGCTTTACTTGCATTACAAGTCAGGGTTTGATCAGGGCTTTAACCCGATGAAAGCAGACACAACGTTTGCGTCCGCTATTCAGATTGGTGATCCTGTATCTATAGATAGAGCTGTGTATGCTTTGAAGAAGTCTGATGGGATCGTTGAGGAAGCTACTGAAGAGGAGTTGATGGATGCAACGGCTCTTGCTGATTCGACCGGTATGTTTATATGTCCGCATACAGGTGTTGCGTTGACGGCTCTGATGAAGCTGAGAGAAGCTGGAGTTATAGAGGCTAATGATCGGACGGTGGTGGTGAGTACAGCTCATGGGTTGAAGTTTACGCAGAGTAAGATTGAGTATCATTCAAGGAACATACAAGAGATGGCTTGTAGGTTGGCGAACCCACCGGTTAAGGTTAAGGCAGAGTTTGGTTCGGTTATGGATGTTCTTAAGGAGTATCTTAAGAACAATGAATCCAAGTGGTGAATTAAAATATGCTTTGGTTTGTAAGTGGGTTTCTTGTGAAACAATTGTTATCTCTAGGGCATCTTTATGTCCCTATGATATTTGCTTGCTTAATTAGAGGAACTTAATGAAAAAAAACTTAACAAATAAAACTAGTTGCATTGTATCACACAAGTTTAAACACACAAAATAGCTAGAGAAGACAAATAAAACTGGTTGCATTGTATCACAAGTTTAAACACAAAAATATATAGCTAGAGAAGACGAATAAAACTGGTTGCATTGTATCACAAGTTTAAAACACAACATAGCTAGAGAAGCAGTTCTCTAGCTAGTAAAAGTTCTAATTTGATTCTGTCACAAATAGCTAGAGAAGAGCTTTATTACTTGCAGATAAATCTTCTAACATGATGGACTAAAAACTAGGTCTGTTTACACAGATCACCTGTCTCTCACGCCACAAACAAAACCTTAACACCGACCACACAACCCCCGACCGCCACAACGACCACCTGAATACCGACCTCCAAAAGGCCAACGGCCTCTATTGCTAACAATACCAATCATTGGATATGAATCAGCCTTTCTCTGCTCAGCTTTTTCACCTTGATCCTCATCATTGGATATGACACTTGCAACAGTTTTCTCCTCAGAATCCTCATCAGAAGAAGATGATTCATCATCCTCAGAGGAACTGATCTCTGCATTGGCTGAGATCAATAGATCCACCTTTGTCATCAACATATCAAATTTCGATTCGATACGCTGTAGACGATCAGACAATCCTTCCATCGTCTCAATCACAACGTCTTTCTTCTGCTTCTTCAGATTTGTTTTGGTTTGCATATTACCATCTTCAGGCTCTCTTTTAGCTTTCTTCAAAGGCTTCGTGGCCTTAACCACACCAGCAGGAGCTGCTTCACCAGATTTCTTGCTAGACTTGCCCATGGAGAGAAGATGAGAGAGGCGAAAACCCTAAACTGCTGCGTAAGCTATATATTGGGTTAAATGAAACAAATAACAGAAACTAATTCACAAAAATATTTACATTTTTTTTTGGTTAAGCATATGGTGGGCCTGGGCTTCTAATGGGATTATACTGGTTGGTTAGTGAATATGAATTATAAAATAAAAATTACATTCTTATATTTATTATCGTTAATATATAATTATAGAAGTTAATGGTGGTGGTGGGTACCGTACAGCTCATGGGTTGAAGGTTACGCAGAGAAGATTATCATTCCAAGAATATACAGGAGATGGCTTGTAAGTTGGCGAACCCACCGGTGAAGGTTAATGCAGACTTTGGTTCGGTTATGGATGTTATTTTAAGTATGTCAAAAACAATGAATCTAATGCTTGCATAAACAGAGGAACCAAAGTAATAAAAAAGGTGCATTGTATCACAAGTTAAAAGAAACAAATACTCCCAGATAGTCTTCTAACCAACAAAACATTAACAGCTGCTACAGTGACCCAAACCACCACAACGACCACCTACAAAACGACCTCCAAAAGGCCAACGACCTCTACCGCGACCACGGAATCCTAAAGGACCACCGATGAAACGACCAGGGGCAAAACCGAAACGATCTTCACTCTCCTTTTCATCAGATTTCTCGGTAGAATCAACGCTAGTGCTCTCCTCTTTTGTAATCTTTTTATCTGCTTTAGCCATTTTCTCCTCAAGTTTTTCACCTTGATCACTTTCCTCATCATCAGAATCATCATCTGATGAATCTGAACTAGTAGGCTTCTCCTCAGAATCCTCACCAAAAGAAGATGATTCATCCTCAGATGAACTGATCGCTGCCTTGGCCTTTACAAGCTTCTTGACATGAACTTCCTTACCCGTGGCTGAGATCAATAGATCCAACTTTGTCACCAAGATATCAAATTTTGATTCAAGCCGCTGTAGACGATCATCAGCGTCTACGTCTTTCTTCTGCTTCTTCAGATTTGTTTTGGTTTGCAAATCACCATCTTCAGGCTCTCTCTTGACTTTCTTCAAAAGGTTTCGTGGCCTTAACCACACCAGCAGGAGCTGCTTCACCAGATTTCTTGCCCATGGAGAATACCAGAAGAGCGATTGTATAGATTTCTTAGGTTTCTTTTTCCGATATATCTATTAGGTTAAACGTAGCAAATAACCGAAACTAGCTAATCCACAAATACTTTATTGTGGTTAACCCTATGATGGGCCTGGTCCTCTAATGGGATTATAACCGTTTCCTTGAAATAAAAAAGATGGGAAACAGGAAAAAAAAACAGAAGAAACCGTGAACGGCAGGATTCGAACCTGCGCGGGCAAAGCCCACATGATTTCTAGTCATGCCCGATAACCACTCCGGCACGTCCACTTGTTGTGACCATACTGCTTTAGTATTTATACTAATAAACCCAAGCTTTCTGAAAACATACACTACGAGATTCCAAGTGTTTGAAAGTTTTATTTTTTGTAAAACGGAGGTGATCCGGGTTTTCGGCCCGACTAATCCCAAGACCGGGAGCTACGTTTGGTGATAACCGCGACATGTTGTTAATCCTTGATTTCGTATTAGGGGCACATTAACCCTCTCAATGCATTCAACCATTATTCCAACACATCGTTGGGTACTATACTCAAGTTGCACGATATAAGGATTTAAGTAATACATAGATTTGTGACAAAAAATAGATATTCATAATCATTAACCAACCACATATCAAAGTATTACAACATATTCATCTACTCAGTGGCAGAGCCACAGTGTTGTCACATGGGTGAAATTCTTATAAAAAAAAATTTCACTTGTATAATTCTTTAAAAATTAGATAAATCTTGTAAACTTAAGCTAAATGACCTCTATAATCTAAGCTAATTTCAAAATCGAACGCTCTAAAATTTGCTCCTACCTCCGCCATTGCATCTACTTTAATATCCAAACTGAAAAAGACATCTTCTTGGCCTATTTTCTTCTTATAAATACGAATCATAGAAACAAGTAATGTACTAATAAATAGCCATCAATCATCATCTTCTTCGGTCTTTAATTCTAACAGTATTGAGTAAGCGTACTGTTTGCGTTGAATAAAGCTCTTGTCAAATATTCGAAAACACTTGAACTACATAGAGTTTAATAATCAAAAAACAATACTGTGTTGTTTTAAGTATAAGTTTATAAGACGTGCAAAATATATAGATATAGCCAATCAATTTTTACAAAAGATGAAAATGCTAATATTAGTTAAATACTTTGAAAATTAATAACATAATCATGCTTTTAACATACATTTTTTTCATGTAAAAAAAAAATATATATATATATATATATATATTATATCATCTATCACCATAGACTAAAGCATAGAATAGTCTGTTGCATTTTAGTTAATGAATCAGCGAATTCTCATTTGATTCGAACCGATGCTTTTAATAACAAGCTGGATTGCACCAGCAACTCCACATTCTAAAGATAAATTGAGCGTTGTGAATTGTGATATTAAAATTTCCCTTTTCGTTCGTTTGTTTGTTCACAAGACAGTTGAGTTGTTTGAGAAAAAACCTTTCAAAAATAGCTAAATATACAAAACCACTCAAAGCTTCATCATTCACTATCCAAATTCTGTTTCTGTTATCTTTCATTGTTACTTCTCAGAAGTTGCAGAGCCAAACAAAAGAAAACAAACACAATCGATTCTGGTTAAAGATGTAAGTGATATATTAACAAGTGTTATGGTTTGCTTATGAAGAAACAGGCTATTCACGTTTCTTGAGAAGCAAGTTTAATAACATGTCTGCAAGAAGAGTAGACAATGGATTAATCACGGCCATCGCCGTTGATAAAGACAAGAACAGCCAACACGCCTTGAAATGGGCACTTGAGAACATTGCTGCCGATTCTACACATTGTGTCCTTCTCCACGTCAAACCTAAAGGCATCTTTTGCTCTTAACCTCCCATCATATCAAAAAAAAAATGTCACAAGACTCTAATTTAGGTTTTTTTTTTTGCAGAAGGAAACATAGGACCACGTTTACAACGTGAAAATCAAGAGGAGGAGCATCGATTCTTTCTTCCTTTCAAAGGATTCTGCGCTCGAAAAGGAGTAAGTGATTGATCATTTCTCAATCTTCTTATTGGAACAAATCACTTTATGATTCATTACTTATAATAAAATGGCTTCTCAGATTATGGGCAAGGAGGTTGTGCTTCGAGATAGTGACATCCCCAATGCTATTATGAACTACATCACCAAGAACTCCATTTCAAACCTTGTTGTTGGCTCATCTTCTCACAAATCCATTTTCAAGTATATTTCTTTTTTTTTTCTCTCTTGATTCTCAAACTCAACTTTGGTGTGTATGAATAAATAACATTGGTTCATCTCTGTGATCAGGAAGTTTAAGGGTCCAGACGTGTCCACCACGTTACTTAAAACAGCTCCAGAGACTTGTTCAGTCTTTGTTGTGTCAAAAGCTAAGCTGTTAAAAAGCAAATCCGCAAGACTAACTCCAAGACATCATCAGAGACAACAAGATCTCTCTTCTTTGTTGTACAATTTCGATTCAACGAGCTCCAGTGATTCAGAGAGGTAACATCTCAACTTTCTTCCAACCATTATCTTTTTTGAAGACAACTCTTCCAACCATTATCTAACCATGGTTCTTGTTTCAACAAGATTTTAAAAAATACTCTTCCGTTTCATATTACATTTTGTTCTAGATTTTTTCACACAAATTAAGAAAATCATTAAATTTACTATTTACTGTCTAATTAATATTTTATTTACTTTATTATGTTAATTTCTGAGTTAACAAAATAAAGATAAAATCGGAAAACTATCAAATAAATACATTGAAAACATAAAACAAAAAGTAAACTCTAAAATGATAATTAATATGTACGCAGAGATTAATGTTTTTTTATTTACCTTTGATAGGGGATCATCTGTATCTGTATCTGCTCAATACAACAACTCCAGTGCATATTCCTCTCAATCCTATTCACCTCGCATCTCGCCACCACAATCTCTGAGTGAGTTTTCTCAGCCAGACACTGACAATAGCAGTTATGGTATGGTATCAGCTGTGACTTCTTCTTACACCATCTCTGAAAGTTCCAGTTCCACTACCAAAGGAAGCTCCACCTCCTCTATCTCCATGGTCAGTATAATTAAATTCAAGTAGACATTATGTCCTTCTTCAATTTCTTACTATTATATCTAACATGGTTTATGTGATCAGAATCAACATCTTGAAGCAGAGGAAGCATTAGAGATGCTTAGAGCATTGTCTGAGGAGAAGCAGGAACGACATTCAGACATCCAAACAGATGAAATCTCAAAGCAGTTAGCCAAAATGGAGAGCCAGAGGAGAAGATTACTTGAGCTGCAAGCCAAGTTGGGGAAGCAAAAGATGACCAATAACGTCTCTTACAGACGTTACAGTGCCAAAGATGTTGAAGAAGCAACCAATGGTTTCTCAGACGCTCTAAAGATTGGAGAAGGAGGGTATGGGCCTGTGTACAAGGCTAACCTAGACTACACTTCTGTCGCTGTTAAAATCCTGAAGTCAGGCATTACACAGGGCCTGAAACAGTTCCAACAAGAGGTCGAGGTTCTGAGCAGCATGAGACACCCTAACATGGTGATCCTCCTTGGCGCTTGTCCTGACTATGGTTGTCTTGTTTATGAGTACATGGAGAATGGAACACTTGAGGATCGTCTCTTCTGCAGAGACAATACACCTCCGCTTTCTTGGAGAGCAAGGTTCAGAATTGCTGCTGAGATTGCCACAGGACTTCTTTTCCTTCACAGTGCAAAACCTGAGCCATTGGTTCATCGTGATCTGAAGCCAGCAAATATTTTACTTGACAGACACTTCACTAGCAAGATAAGTGATGTTGGTCTAGCTCGCCTAGTACCTCCCTGTGGTGCTAATAGCATCAGTAACTATCATATAACCACTGCAGCCGGAACATTTTGTTACATAGACCCTGAGTATCAGCAAACCGGGATGCTTGGAGTTAAGTCAGACTTGTATTCTTTTGGTGTGGTGCTTCTTCAAATCATAACAGCTAGGCCAGCAATGGGGTTAGGTCATAGAGTAGAGACGGCGATTGAGAATAACAAGCTAAGTGAAGTCTTGGATCCAAAGGTATCAGAATGGCCTGAAGAAGAGACTTTAGAGTTGGCTAAATTGGCGTTGCAGTGCTGTGAGATGAGGAAAAAGGATAGACCTGATCTTGCTTCAGTGCTGTTACCGGCTCTGAAGAGGCTTAGAGAGTTTGCAAGTGAGGAGAATGAACCTATTCAGGACAGAACATGTAACCATGTTTGTGTCATGAAGAAGAGGATGAAATGAGAAAATCCTATTTGAGTATTGATAGAAAATACATGGAATTTGGACGTAGATTAACAAGAAACTGACTTGGAGAGTGCCTGAGATTATTCAAGAAGATCGTGCTCATTTGAAGATGCGTAGTCATTCGTTACAAAAAAGAAGTAGACAACCAAGATCACAGAGAAGGCAGTACAAAGGCAACCGTTTGTCTTTTATGAGTTGTGCTGTGCTCCATCCAAAGTTAAGTGGGGTGATCTCCCATAGCGTGTTGTTAACTTAGTACATTGTATATGAAACATCTTTATTAGTTTGGTCATGTTAAGTGAAACCCCTTATAGTTTGTTTATTACTGAAAGATGGTTTTACAGGAACATGATCTTATGTAACAGAACATATTTTCTAAGCAACTGCAAACACTGCAATCTTAAGACATTTACAAGAAACATTTTAACTTTGATAGGAGGCCATCGCTTGTTTCACATCAAGTGTAAAAGAAATAGCTCTCAACAGCAACACAGCAGCCAATATCCAGACTCTTAAGAGCTTAGTACACAATTAACAGAGAAACAACACTTTGTGACTGATCCCACATCATATGGGGGAGATGCTCAAGAGAAAAAGAACCAGAGGAACATAACTACACAATATTTGAGAATCAAGTCTCAAATCATACTCTTTGCATTGCATTTGCATTATCAAGACAGTGAACCATAGGGACCAACAAGACATGATCTCAAATATGACCAAAACTATTGAGAATATGACCAAATTAGATTATAAAAATACTACAAAAAGTTCCATTTCAAGTCTGATACAACACATAGATCAATAAAGCAATAGCAAAGAACAGTAATTTATCAAAAAAACGACAACCAAGAATCAATACACTCATGGCAAATGAATATTACCATTTCATCAGTATATAAAACAAAAAAGTTTTGCAGATTTATTCATCAAATGACATACAGACTCATACACCTTTATAAGGACCCAACGAAAAAGTTTTCTTCTTTATGATTCCATAAGACATATGAAAAACCTAATCAAATCTATCAAAAAATTTCAAACAACGAGACTAATCTTCCAATTAGACTCTTTCATCATATGGGCACATACCGCTTCACAACCTGCTTCCCAGCAACCACAGCACCAGCCGCCAACCCACCAAGAGCCCCCGCCACCGCCGCAGATCTCACCCCACGCGCCGCCCTAAAAACCGCCCCCGTCCCAAGCCCCGCCACAACACTCGTCCACACATCATCCCTATCCAACGCAGCCACAACACCACTCTCGATCCCTGCGTACATCAACCCGATGATCCCGATCCTGTTCCCCCACGTGCGGCCCGCGTGACCAGACGAGTTCAAGATCCTGTTGATCTTGAGCTTGGTCGTGTCGCCGGATTCGAAGTTCTTGACGCCGGAGAAGACTCCGACGGCGGCGCCGGAGACTGAGCCGCCGAGGTAGGCGGTTCCGGTGTAGAAGGTGAGATTCTCTCCCCAGGTGCGGCGCTGCTTGAGGGACTCCTCGGCGAAGAGGTACTCAGGGGAGGTGGGGAGCTTGTAGAGGTACTGGGATTTGATCGGGACCTCGAAGTTTTGGTAAGGGTTGTAGAGGCGCGTGCTGTTGTTTTCGTCTGATTCTTGATCGGATCTGTTGTTGTTGCTCGCCGCCATCGGAGAGATTAGGGTTTTCGATGGTCGCAGGAGAGAGAGAAGGAGAGGCGACCGAGAAATGGGTGATGTAGAGCTGCTCTCTCTCCGACGTTGCGCAAAATGAGAAATGAAAATTAAATTTGTTGTCTTTAGGGTTTTTATGACTTTTTTTAGGGAAACTACTTCGTTAGTTCTGTCTGAAAGACCAGAAGATTCGTTCCACTTGTTGTCTAGATTCGTTTAATATTCGTTGTAATTCGAATTTTACCTTATAGTTTTTCGTTTGAATCGATTAAATCCAATTTTGTTTATGTGGCCGTGGCTTTCGCTTGGCACAAGCTTTTTGATGGTTTACATTTTGACCCCAGAATTTTTATTGTATACAAATTTAACCAATTAATAAATACCGTTCACTGTCTAGAAACTGGCGAATGTTACGGCGTGACCGGACGTCGTTTGAATCCGACTATACACCGATTTGTTACGTATCGGCAAGGAGGGAGCACGAGATTAAAGACAGAGATAGGATAAGTGGCGTAAGTTAAGTGTTGCTCCTGGTACTCAATGCTCAAAGGATAAGGCAAGGGCGATTAAAGTCAAAGAGGAAGGCGTCACTCTGGCTTCAGTTTCTACCTCTACTCCACCTGGCTTCTAATGCTAACTCTTCTTCTTCTTCTTCAGCAGGCACCAGCTACTTCCCTTCCACGCAGTGGTCTTCGGATTACTCTGTGGTGGATACGAAGAATGCTCCCAGGTTTGTCTTTCATTTTATCTTCAGTTTCTTGTGCAGTCATCTATTAATGCATGCATTGGTTAGACTTCTGATGAGTTGCTAATTTTGGTATGATGGGATGATATTTGAAGCTCTCTCGGCTTTAGAAGATGCAAATGCTTCTGATGTTGGTTTCATTTTCAGCTTCATCGAGGTTAGGCAAGTTTCGTTGCGCTATTTGGCAATGATCAAAAGACAGAACCTCACTGTGCCTCTCTGAAGAAACCTTATAGTTATACTTAAGTTGAGGTCACTCTCTGTTATTCTTCTTAACCCAAGTGGCTGCACCCTTTCCTAATGTACCTTGTTGTTTACTGTGGAAAAAGCATAGCCAAGGCATTAAGTGCCACCAAACTTCAGAAGAGTCCTTAGTTCAAGACTGAGGAGGCTTGCGGCTCAGGGAAAACTTTCAAAGGTTAGCATCTCAAAACCTGTAAGTCTTGAACCTCACCTTTATTTCTTCTGTGTCACATTTGAAGCATCTCCTCCATATCTCTCTTTTTTTTCTCTTTTAACCTGTGTCTTTTACTCTCAACATTTACTGAACTTCTATAAGCTACCAGATAGATCAGAAACAACAGTAAGAACAACACTTGCCCCAAAACTTAGAGGACAAATGTAAAACCCCGGCAGACAAACAATCCTACCCCCTCAGTTTCACAAGAGATAATAGACGAAGCTGCAAATAACCGCTGCGTGTAAAGTTGTGGAGGCAGAGAATAAAATACACGTTTTCCAAAGTAGCAGTGGAGGAGTTGGAGAAGACGTCTAAACTTGCGGAAGAAACAGATATTTTGCTGGAGTTAGCTAAAGAGATACATGAATGTAAAAACCTTAGACTTACCCCATTATCTCATTCTTCATTCACGTTATGAAACATTATCGTAGCTTATGGGGTTTTATTGTTTCTTAACTTTGTGCTGTTTATATGTTCTTTTGCAGGTTATCGTGGCGAGGTTGTGGTCCTGGCTTGAGTCTATGAAACATTATCTTTGCTTATCAGTCTCCTTAGGTGACAAAACTCAGTGATTTTGATGACTTTCTTCTGCTAGCCAGCTAGTACACACACAAGGGACGTGTTAATATATACAGAAAAAGCACAGCCAAGGCATGAAGTGTGGGTACTAGCCAGAGCCTCGCCTCTTAAATTATATTCAAATGATTAAAAGAGACAGCAATTTTATATATTTAAAATATTGGATTTAATTAAAAAACTCATATTAATTACATATTTACATATTAACTACAACCTGAGTCATGTTAATAAAAACATATGTTTCATTTCTCTTATTTACATATTTATGCATGTTTGTTAGAAAAATATTGATTTAGGAAACAATTATTTGTTTACAAATTTACTAACATCAATTATTTAAAATTTGATTATTATTTAATCATAATTATAATTATATAACATCAGTTGGTAACACTTTGATTACTATTTAATTCCATTTTATAAAGAAAATTGTAATACAGCTATATGGTCTTTCAAGTATTACATGGTTTGCTCTCTCTCTCGTAAGAAATCAAGTATTTAGTGTATATAGTTCTCTCCATATTAATTGTCTATATTTCTAAAAGGATTGTGTTCAACCATCACCCATAAGGGATATATTGTACTTTCATAAAATTTATTTCCACCGAAGTAAGTTTGTCTAGATATATGATGATGTTGGTGATGCAATAAAATTAGCCTTCAGAAAAGATCGAGAAAAATGAAAAAATGAGTTCAAAACTATACCCAAGATCCTCTAGACTAGTATGGACGCTTCAATTATTTTAGAGATATAATCTGTTCTTTTCTTGTGCACAAGATCTAATTTATTCTTTGTTTGTTATATCAGCTGGTCATATACTTTTTGTTTTTCCATAGAGTTTGGACCGAGAGAACCAAAAATCAAGTCCAAAGAACTGTACATAACAAATTTGTCTTGTTCAACGTAACGCATCTCCAGATGTCTATTGCTACAACTAAGGATTCAAACCATGACAGAGGGAAATTCTCTTTACTGCATTAAAAAAACAAGATATCTAATTAAATTGATTAAAATATATTATAAATAATGAAAATCTGTTAGATAAATAATTACCAAGGAAAGTTTACTAAGTTTTACTAAAATTATTTTTTTACTGAAATCATTTAATTTTACTTAATGTTTACTAAATATTACTATTTTTTTAATTTATAATTTTATGTATAAATTTTATAATATAAATAATTAATACATATAAATTTATATTATATTTTACTCTTAACAACTAACTAAAATAACACAAAATTAGTAGTTTACAAAATTCCTTTACTAAAAGTTTCTATTTTCACTTTACTTCAAAATATTTTGTTTGAAAAAAAGATTTTTTTGGTTCTATTATATTTTATTTCAAATAACATAAATTATCCATAAGAGTATAATGTTGATCTTCATATGTATCTGCTTTTAAAAAGGAAATATCCCTAATATTTTAATTTTATTGTATATATATATATATATATATATATCTGTTTTACAAGATTATACGATATTTATAAAAAAAATATTATATCAATGATATGAGAAATATTAAAAATAAAAAAAAAATGTGTTAAAGTATATAAGTGCTCATATAAATTATATATTATTCATTTGATCACCTGGTCCGTTCAAGTTCTATGCTATATGTAAATTTAAAATAAATAAAACATTCAAGATTAATATAATTTTTTTAACTGTAACACTTTAATTTAGTTTTAAAAATAACATATACGAATTTCCCAAATCTACATATAATTCTATTAAGAAAAATTGAACTAAATGTAAATAACATAATTACTTTGCTTTATTTGTTTTGAATCCAAAACAATTATGATTTAACTTCGATGGAAAAATGCAATGTTGAAAAATTAACAAAAGAGTGAAAGTTTCACAAAAAAAAAAACAAAAGAGTGAAAATGTTGTTAATAATGAAAAGTTTGAGGGCAGATCGGAAAATAACATCTCAAAAGTTGTTTTCGTTTTCAAACCTAAAAAAAAAGTAGATGGTGGAAGGTATATAAAGCAGAAACAGTTAACTTTCTTCTTCAACTCCACGGCGCAGATCCGAGGAGTTTCTGTTGAACATTTCTTCTCTCTCTCTCTCAAGATCTCTCTTCTTCACTTTTGTAACAGCAGGTTTGATTCAATCTCTCTGTGTGTTCTTCGTTTGTTTTGGATTCTCGTTATGCCTTATAGGTTCTGATGCTGGCTTTGTTTCGTTGTTCATTTCATCCTACGCAATAATGCTGATTCCTTAGAGATCTAGTTTTTTTTTTACAATGCAGATTTAGATTCAGTATTGGTTTCATTTGTTGTAATATCTCAGACAACGAGTTTGATTATAAACTGAATGTTTTTTTTTTTCTGTGGTGATTCTTGAAATCTGTTTTTTTTGTGTCTTACGATGTCGTTTTGGTTTGTGTTATGTTTATCTTCAGTTATGGCAGGAATGGCGTCAGAAGGAACCCAGTATGATCCTCGTCAGTTTGATTCTAAGATGAATGCCATGTATGTTCATTTTACTATTTGAATCACTCTATTAGCTTATCAAGAACTGAGCTCTATGATCATTTTTGCAGACTCGGTGAGGAAGGAGAAGGAACTTTCTACACCACTATTGATGAAGTCTGTGATAGCTTTGATGCTATGGAGCTCAGGTCTGATCTCCTCAGAGGCATCTACGCCTATGGTTAGTTGTTACCGAACACATCTTTTATTCTTCATTGTATACTTTAGGTTCTATCTTTCTTTTAGTTACTTCAAAGCTTATTGTCACTCTTACACAATGTTCAAAAAATGGCTAGTCATGTAGAGGACCATCGACTAGTCTAGTCGGATTATTTGGGGATTAGTCACTAACAAATTATAGATTTTTTTTTGTATATTTTACATTTACATTAGATATTTTGGTTTTTTGGTTTAATTATAAAATTGTTTTTATGAATTATAAAAATCACATCTACAAAAAAATTAAATTATACAAATTTATATAGATTTGCACTAACATTATTGTTTAATTTAACAGATTTAGACTAATTTTAATTTATTTAAAATGGTTTAGACTGATTTAAGGAATTTTAAGAAAGTATTTCAGTAATACAGTTTGCTATAAAGTTCTGTGATCTAAGTGTTAATTTGATTACAGGTTTTGAGAAGCCTTCTGCTATCCAACAGAGAGGGATCATTCCATTCTGCAAGGGTCTTGATGTGATCCAGCAAGCTCAATCCGGAACCGGAAAGACCGCTACCTTCTGCTCCGGCGTCCTACAGCAGCTTGACTACACTCTTCTCCAGTGCCAAGCTCTTGTTCTTGCCCCCACCAGAGAGCTCGCTCAGCAGATCGAAAAGGTCATGAGGGCTCTTGGTGACTACCTCGGTGTCAAGGTCCACGCCTGTGTCGGTGGAACAAGTGTCCGTGAGGATCAACGCATTCTCCAGTCTGGTGTCCACGTCGTTGTCGGAACACCAGGCCGTGTCTTTGACATGTTGCGTAGACAGTCTCTCCGCGCTGATGCCATCAAGATGTTTGTTCTTGATGAAGCTGATGAGATGCTCTCTCGTGGTTTCAAGGATCAGATTTACGATATCTTCCAGCTTCTCCCTTCCAAGGTCCAGGTCGGTGTCTTCTCCGCCACGATGCCGCCTGAGGCTCTTGAGATCACGAGGAAGTTCATGAACAAACCGGTCAGGATCCTTGTGAAGCGTGACGAGCTGACTCTTGAAGGTATCAAGCAGTTCTACGCTAATGTTGAGAAGGAAGAGTGGAAGCTAGAGACGCTTTGTGATCTCTACGAGACGCTGGCCATCACGCAGAGTGTTATCTTTGTGAACACTAGGCGAAAGGTTGATTGGTTGACTGACAAAATGAGGGGCCGTGACCATACTGTTTCGGCTACGCATGGAGATATGGATCAGAACACGAGAGACATTATCATGCGTGAGTTCAGGTCTGGTTCTTCGCGTGTGCTGATTACCACTGACCTTCTCGCACGTGGTATCGATGTTCAGCAAGTTTCTCTGGTGATTAACTTTGATTTGCCGACTCAGCCGGAGAACTACCTTCACCGTATTGGAAGAAGTGGAAGGTTTGGGAGGAAGGGAGTGGCGATCAACTTCATGACGACTGATGATGAGAGGATGATGTCTGATATTCAGAAGTTTTACAATGTGGTTGTTGAGGAGTTGCCTAGCAATGTTGCTGATCTTCTCTGAGTTCTTTTTTTCGCAGAGCATGGTAACTTCTTTCTTTCCTTTTTTTTTACGGAGAAACTGCTGAATTTTACCACCCTTTTACTGCAGTTTTTTACTATGTTTTGTTTCCAGCTTACTTTAGAATTTTTGGCAAAATGAGAGGAGAACTCATCTCATGACTTTGTTTTGTTCTTGTTAACGTGATTCCCAAGGTTTATCTATTTTCTAAAGCAAAATTTTGTTTAATTTTGTATGTTGGAGTTTGGGTGTATGATTTGGTTAAGGTAAATTAAAAATAATAATATTAACTCTCGAATTCATGAATGAAGAAGCACCGGCCATGTGTAAATTCAGTGGACATGAGTTGAGAAGATCTTACAAAATTTTCTTAGAAAGTATAAACTTACAGACACTATACTAGGTAGTCCAGTAATTATTCTCTTAATAATGATTTTTAATTAATCTGTAAACAAACATATACTCCCTCTGTTTCTGTCTCTGAATAAGTGTCATTCTGACATTATTCACGCAGATTAAGAAATCATTTAATTTTGCATGTTTTCCATATAAAAACACTATTACCCATACACTTACTCCTATTTCAACCAATAGAAAAATAATCTGCATAATAAAATCAATAAATTCTGCATCGAAAACCTAAAACGACATTTATTTTGCAACAAAAAAATTCCTCTACAATGGCACTTATTAAGAAACGGAGGGAGTACAACAAATCTTATCTAGAAAAATGTACCATTACCATTGGATTAATAATAAAGTGCTTGAGGTTTTTTAATTGTAATTACTGGACTAAAATACTTGATCTCCCTACTATATATATAACATGCCAAAAGTGTTATCACTCATAAGTTTACAAGAGACAAAAAGCAGAGAGCAACTCTCATTTTCTTTCTTTCTAAAAGTAGAGTCAATTTCTTGAGGTGAGGTTGTTTTGCAACTTGCAAGTGAAGATGTTCAAATCCAAGTCATGCAGAGAAGAGATGAGATGTAGCAGTATGGCCTACAAGTACCATTCCTTAACTAATGATGCAACACCAGAAGCAGAAGCAGCACCTAGCCCAACATACCAGCAGCTTCCAGTGATGCTGAGATCTTACAGCACATCAACTTATAGTCCACACAAGAATCCAACAACGGTTAGAGACAATCCCAACAGTAAATCGAAGAGAAGCAATAGTAAGGCGAAGAAAGTGTTAAAGGAGGCAGAGATTCAGAGGAAGAAGAGAGTAGCTGCTTATAACGTGTATGGTGTTGAAGGGAAAGTGAAGGGATCTATAACAAAGAGCTTCAAATGGTTCAAGAAGACTTGTTCAGATGCTGCCTATGGTTTGCTGTGATCTGATAGGAGAGATATTCATCAAGGATGACATGACATGCAACTCTCATGTCCTCTCAGGGCGCAACTTTCCATATGACATACACAACTCTCATGTCTTTTTTTTTTTTGAACACCACACAACTCTCATGTCTAATGTAAGACAAAACAGTACAATTATTACTTCAGTTGAATAATTTCTTCTTTTCTTTTTAACTATTTACAAGGAAAAATTTAACATTCACCCTCGCAATATGCTGAAACACGAGAAGCTGTGCTAACACTTCAAATCCCATTGAGAGAAAGATCTAACTTTTCAGTACAAAACAAGAGACATACACAGTACATTGTAAAAAATAATCAAATGAGGACTAAAAATGTTTAACTCTATCGTCTCCTTGATCTCACCATTTATGAGTTTGCATTCCTCTGGAATCACTTATTCAGTGTTTTTTTATCTTTTGTTATTTGAGATTAAAAATGTTTAACTGGTACACCAATGCCAAGGTGAGTGTTCATGCTGGCGTATCTAGCAGTTCCACTCAAGTTTTTGTTTTCCCTGTGAAACACAAGATATTAGGATTGTAGTTGCTAAGCTGATACATCTTATACTACAATCATCGAAAGTGTTGCTAAGCCTAGCAATTCACTATTGCAGATTCCCAAAAACTGGAAAACATAAGCAAAGTAATTCACTTTATAAATAGACTAATCTATTTTTCTTTTTCATAACCCTATTTTCATTTCAAAATAGAATACCATTAAAGCAAAACTAAACTCTATTACAGAGACCAAACAGGTGTGCGCCTGTCAGATTCTGTTCTCCATGACGTGAGTTATACGTTATTGAAGCGGATCTTTTTTTTTGTCACAGACTAAATAGATTTTGAGACAAAACGAAGCCTAATTAATTGTGACAAAACGACGCCTGATACGAGTTTTCTCTTGTAAGCCCAAATAGATTTTGGGATTAGGCCCATTTAAAAAAAATTGGTAATACCCAAACGTTTTCCCTTTTCTTCTTCCCGTTCAAAAAAAAAAGGAAGAGTTAATTGCACTCCAAGGAATAGGTGACATTTTCCTTTTTTTTTTCTTCTCAGACAAAGGAAAAAGGAAAGTGAAAACCCTATAAAAAGAAGATTATAGCGATGAAGGTTTCATCAAAATCTAAAAAAGTTGAAGATGGGTGATGCAAAGATAGTTAAAGGAGTGAATTGCCCGACAGCGCGATGGATATATCGAGGGATATGCATGTTAGCATCTGTGAGCTGGTTAATTATGCTCGCTCTGGAACTCTTATGGCCGGAGTTTTCTTCTTCGTTGTCGCAACCGAAACAGAAAGACGGTACGTTGGTGCTCTGTTCAGCACTGTTTTTGGTTTATGAGGTTGTGGTGGTGGTGAGGTCGTTCTACCTCCCGGTTCCAACATCTTCTGATCTACAAGGAGGCGGCAGACTACTATTGTCTCTTTTCCTTGCATGTATGACGGTATCTATGTGCGGTTTATCGAATCGTGGTTCTGTAGAAGAGACTATCGTTGGGTTTTTGTTTATGGCAGGCCTTTTGTCCGCCTTTCTACTCGAGGGGCCAGTCAATGATGTGTGCGTCCAACATGTTGTCTACACCTGTTTTGTATTGGCTTTGATTGGGTACTTGGGTTTGCAGCGACCTGTTTGGCCGGCTTATGTTTTCGTAGCTGCCTTGGTCATTGTCAATGCCTTTCTTTTCTACGGTGTACTTCGTCTTGATCTCCCGGAGCCACCAGAGCTGGAAGAGGAGGACTACAAGGATTCTCCAGTCTGAATCATTTCAGTTCAGGGGTTTGATTTAATTGCTTTCTGTCTGTCATGTAATAAGATTCTTTTCTAATTCTTTGGTATATAACTACTGGTTTCCATACAAAGAAAATCTCGACTAAAAGTTTCATAAGCTCCAAAAGTAAATAAAAGCAAAAGAATTACCACTTTCACCAAAATAATTTTCCAAGAGATGTTAAGATTTGCGCTCATTACTATTCAACGGTTAATGATAGGCATCTTCTCAATGTACTTGCTTAATATAAAAGTTAATAATTGACAACCGAATCGTATTGTATACAAAGATGTATGGTGCATATATACATACACGAACTTCACATTTTCTTCATACAAATAACATTCAAATCTAATTCAGGTAGACAAAAGTTAAAAAAAAGGATGAATATACAGCGGTGATGTGAAATACAGCGGCAGTTACTACGTTGTCCAGGCGAACAGGGGCATTCCTGTAAAACTCTCAGAGTCTAGATAAGGGTTGCTTACTGAAAGAACCTCTACGTCGAGATGGACGTCAAAGCCATAAAGAATTGAAATATGACACAGTATGCAACTCTTATGTCTACGTCTGTACCATTTCTTTGTGTGCTTAACTGCTAACCCTTCAACTTTAGAGTACCAAACGAGACAAAAAAAAACAGCAAGTGAAAAAAAAAGACTAAAAGGGTTAAAGTCTTTTTGACTCGCTGATCTTTCACCCTCTTTTGAGTTTGTATTCCTCTGGAATCACTTCTTCAGAGTATTTTCTTTTATCTTTTTGTTATTGCGAGAGTTGCTTACAAGCACAAGCAAAAGTCTCCCTCCCTGTAAAACATTGGGGAGGGCCTAAGAAAGAATTCTGTCTTTACATTTACACATGCTCCCGAGTTTAACGATCATTCACTGGTCATTGGTACCCAGCGACTAAAAGCGCAAACTCTCGATCCCTTTAAGATTGGACTCATAGTTCTTCATGATTGAAGAAGTATTCCCCCTTGATGGAGATGATATCTTGTTGTTCTCAGATGAGACGATAGGCGAGCTTCGACCACCATGAATCTTTGGGTTGGAGCTTGTTCCAGCTTCAATGATTTGAGGGTTTGATGGCACAGAGTCAGTTCCAGGAACTGCAGCCTCGCGACTACTGGAGACAGCACCACGTCTTGATGACCCAGTTGCTCGGAGAAAGCTCGAGCTAGATAACTGTCCACAAGCAAAACCCACTAATCACCATTTATATATAAGTTAACCAACCATGTTTTGTAGAGAAATAAATTCAGCTACCAATTAGAGTGTATACATACAACTCGACTTACAGAACCTTTGTTCAAAACCGGAACTAGAATAGGAGGAACTTTATGTACTCACCATTACATCTTTAGATATTGCAGGATCACTTGAAACTGGTGCTTTTTGTTTGGCTAAGTTGCCTGAATTAAAAATTTGTCCAGAAGTTCGCCTAGGGTTTCCTGATGGCCAGCCAGAAGGTCTAGCTTCCTCGCCACCTGGAGTGGAATCAAAAGAACATATGAATCATATTCCTGTATAAATGGAACGAAACTACTCAAAAATCAAAAATAGATGGAACAACCTGATGGCCTCTCAGCACTAGCAATAGCAGGGGGAAGACCAGAGCTTTGCCCAACTCCAGGGACCTGTAAGAAAGTACATACATCAGCCGAAATTAAGTAGAAAGATGAAATCCTAAAAGAAAGAAAAAATGATTCTGACATTGGGACGGGGAGGAGTAGACATCTGTGATTGCTGATACTTCAAGATAGTCCAATCAAATACATAATCAAACTGGAAGCCTAATATATGAGCAGAGGACGCAAATTTAAACCAACATGTTAATTAACTGATTCAAGTTATACTAGAATTATCAGAAAGTGATGAGGGCACCAGACCTTCGCGAATAAACAGGTCACGGAAAAGCCGTTTCAGGTAGGCATAGTCTGGCTTGTCATCGAATCTCAAGGAACGGCAATAATGGAAGTAAGAAGCAAATTCAGATGGATATCCTCGGCATAGAGACTAAAATCAGAAAAGAATATTTAATCAGGTATTAGACCACAGGTATCACCAACATAGGCTTTGGGTGACAACTATACCTCAATAGATGTCGATACTTTCTTTTCACTAATTCTCTCATACTTTTGCTTCTTATTACCAGCTTTCAGTCCTTGCCAAGGAAGACTGCATTCAATTGGGAAAGTAAGCCAAACAACATCTCAACATGGAATGTAAGAGGGATACATTCATACGAACCTTCCTTTCAAGAAGTACATGAGAACAAATCCAAGTGACTCCAAATCATCTCTACGACTTTGTTCTGTAATACAAATGGCCATTGCTATTCATAGTCACGTTTTTAAAATAATTAGAAAGTTAGAAACTAAATGAAGTGGTATACCAATGCCAAGGTGAGTGTTCATGCTGGCGTATCTAGCAGTCCCAGTCAAGTTTTTGTTTTCCCTGTGAGACACAAGATATGATTATAGTTACTAAGCTGATACATCATATACTGAAATCATCGAAAGTGTTGCTACTTCCTAGCAATGCGTCAAAATGATTTTCTCATATGCCAATGCGGCTTCACAAAAGCTGGAAATTAAATTAAATATTCCGAGTAAGAGGCAATACAAGACCTTATTCCAAGTGAAAGAAGTCAAAGAACACCTAGAAAAACTCTTGTTTTGTATATGAACATTTATACCCACTAAAACAAGGGTGAAGCAACAATGTTACTCAAAAACAAGGAAAATTCGGCCCATTTTCTAGCTAGGGAAAAACTAACAGTAAACAGGTAAGATACACTCAGCCAGTAGAAAATACTGTAATAACCACACTGCAGCCTATTGTAAGCAAACAAGAAGAATCCATCCTTTCACAGTGATGTATAACACTGAAGAACCTTGCGTAAGACAACACAGGCTAGTAGAAAACTAACGCAATCTCTAACACTATCTCAGCCCATCTATTCTATTAAGTCCAGCAACTCTAGTCCAACACTGTGAGTACACAAGTAACAGAAGCACAAGCTCAACAAGGAAAATCACAGGGTGTGGCAAACCTGTACGGTATATGCTGATGATTTGAGTCTCTATACTTCTTTGCTAGACCAAAGTCGATGATGTATACCTGTACTCGACCAACATTTCGTTTAACAAATAACTGAGGAGAATTAAAAAAGCCTTAGACAACCCTTTTCAACAACTACCTGATTTGCGCGCCTCCCGAGACCCATCAGAAAGTTGTCAGGCTTGATGTCCCGGTGTAAAAATGACCTCTGATGGACAAATTCAATGCGATTGATCTGCCAAAGGTAAAAGAATATGTCCAAAGTATTTAGGCAAAATCCTTATTCAACATGTAAGAACTATTTTTCAGGCAATAAAAGGGATCCTACCATTTGATCTGCAAGCATTAGTACAGTCTTTAGTGAGAGCTTCCTACTACAGAAATTGAATAGATCTTCAAGGCTAGGCCCCAACAAGTCTATCACAAGGACGTTATATTCCCCTTCCACACCGTACCATTTAATGTTTGGAACGCCGGCTGAACAAAAAAGAAAGGAAAAGCAACCTCTCTTGAATTAGAAAGAAGAAACCACATACTGCAAAATGTAAACAAGTACATAACTAAAGTCCTTACTTCCTCCTTGTAATACTTTATATAATTTTGATTCATACAGTAACTGAGGATGCTTAGTTTTCACACTTTCCTGAAAGAAGAAAAAAAAAGCAGGCCATCAGAACATATACAACAAACACAGCAGTCAAAAGTGTAAAATTTCAGAACAACAAAAGAAACATGAAAACAAAACATGAGGATTTGATTGATAGCATATTTGGCAGCCGGAACCAGCGCAAACAGGCAACAGGAAAAAAGCATATACAGTAGTACAACAACATGGTAGCTGTCTGTCAGGTCAGCCTCATAATTTGCCATCTCTACGCCACACAACAAACATGTCAAAATTTACAACAGGTTGGGCCCACCAGTTGCATGTAATGTTGTCGTGGGCTCTTAAGAGCTAATTCAGTATTAACTACACTATATCTTCCCAAGAATCAATAAATACTACATAACTCTCAGTTCTGTTCCAACAAAAAGCAGCAACTGCCTTTATAGCTGTGTCTTAGCCTATTAACACAGTATCTTGTCCGTCCAAACCCAGTATATTCTCCTATGATTATAACCGAAATGTTCAATTTTTCGCATTATTTAACATCGAATACTTTAGTTTTTTTCAAACATGCTATAAACAGAAGATTTGTAGTTAGTTAGTAAAACATTCAAAGCTTAGAACTTTATCACCATCCAGAACTTGGAACTAACTCTCTATATTCTTAACATGTTAAAACTAGAATCTACAAAGCTAAGAAAGACTAAGCTATATAACAAATAAAAATCAAAGCTTTCATTCCTAATTCCCGAGAAAAGTTCAATTCTTTACTTATACGACAATACTAAACGTAATCAAAGACATCAACACTCCGCAAAACTACTAAGTGGTGGTTTCTCTCTACTTGTACTGATCTGATCTGATCTAATTCATTAGTGGAAACGAATAACTTACAAGTTTAATCGCAACTTCTTCATTAGTCTGTATATCAGTACCTACAACCAAACACACCATTACTCATTCAGTATATATATCAAACAGAGCTCGATTCGAACAAGCAAAGTAAAGAGCATACCAAGATAGATCTCTCCGAATGATCCACTCCCGATCTTCCTCCCCAGCCGAAACTTGTTTCCCACTCTCGGCTCCATCGAATCGAAACCCTAGAACTAGTAGCCACCACCAGAAGAAGAGATTGGAAGCAGAGTATAAAGATATAGTTGCAGCGGAAGAGAATCAAGCGGATTGAAGATTGGAGTAGCGGTTGATCCCGATTGACTTCCGGCGAAAGAGCGTCGTCGTCGGCGACATCTCTCTACCACGCGGCGAATAAGGGAAGAGATAGATAGAGAGAGACAGAGAGAGATTTGGTAAAGAATTTTATTATTGTGTAGTTGTTGGATAACTTTAAATGGGCCGTACTACTGGTCCATTTCGGCCCATAATAGCCAACCACTCTCAGCGCTCTTAGGTTTGAGGAGTGCTTACCACCAACATCACTGTAAAGTGCAAGAAACACGCAACAACTTGGTGATTTCCATTGCCTAATCATAGGGGTTCTGCATTCGGATGGATATGAGATCGGCTTCTAGAAATTTTGGTAGCGATTAGGTAATAACTTTATTACAGTTTTGGTTCTGATTTGAATAGGTTTGAAACCAAAAAAAAGAATAACAAAACTTTGGATTATGTTTTTTTTTTTAGAATTGAACTATATCCATACATATCTGGATAATTTGAAACAATACAAGTAATGTTGTCCTAATATTTTTTTGAATTTAAAATTGTGTAGATTTCTATAAAATTAACATAATATTTTTTAAATATATAGTTATATTTTGAATATTTTCAAGTATTATAATTTTTCAGCTCGGATTCGAACTCAGTTTCTCGGATATAAAAAAATTATGTTTCATTAGAATATAATAGTATTCATTAGTAAAGAAAAAATATATTTTATATTTTTGTTAAAATAATAATTGTATATATGCAGAATAAAATGATCATGAAAGAAAGGAACAGAAGAGACACAAAGGAAGATTCTTTGTTAGGTACTAACATTTTGTCCTAGGTGAATATCCACAAAACCTAAGTTTTGTACAAAAGAAACAAAGCATGTTAAAAAAAATGGGAACCCAACAATTAAAATACTACTCTTTACACTGATCTCACTCCTATAACCTCTCCACAAAAACAGCATCAAGAACCATCTCTAAAGTCTTGATGCATCAGAGAACTGAGAAGACAAACCTATACATCCTACAACGATCTAGGTGACTTTGCATCTTGAGCTGAACAATGAGAGAGATTCGACTGCTTCTTGCTCAGTTTCGACCTTAGATGTCTGATCTTCGCATCAACTCTAGCTGTGAACCCTATCTTGGTCTCCTCTCTTGCCTTTGTCCGCTCTCTGGTCCACAATCTCGCATCCTCCACATCTCTCTTGTAGTACTTGATCTCTTGGATGATATGGTGATCCATCGGATGCAAGAACCTCTGGTAAGCTATGTGAGTGACGTAAGGAAGAACCGCAGCTACCGTGACTAGCAAGGTAGCCATCCAGTAGATAGGTGCAGGTGCAAGAATCTCATCAAAAATCCTGTAAACGTTTCCAGAGAGGCTTGCTGGCATGATCCCATTGAGTGCTACAAAGAGATACCAGGACCCAATGCTTCCCCATATGAAAACGTGCTGGATCCAAGTGAAGTGCGACATGGTTAGTGCGATCTGAACGTTGACTGCCCATATTATGCAAGTGAACATGGTTGTGCCGACAGCCTCCATGTCAGCCGTTTGGCCACCTGCTCTGAAAGCCTGAGAGTAGATGATTCCTATGTTGAGGAAGAATATGATAAGCGATGAGTAGACGCCGTTGCACATCCATCCAATGATTCTTGACCAATCAAAGAAGAGGTTCTTTGTGCCTTGTTGGTATAAAGCAGGGAACTACACAAAGCACAAGCAAGTAAAGGTCATGAGCAGAGATTCAAAATAGCTACTTCGTGAACGATGAACTTTTTTATTTTAATGAATGTTAAATTTATTCATCTGGAAAAACCAATTCTACAATGAATGCGACTATAGTTTGAGCAATAAGTAGATTATAATGGAAATCATTAGAAAACTGATTTTCTCAAGCTTGAAGGATGATTATTAAAGCTTACTTGTAAGCAGATCTCAGAGGAAACATCTTGTTCAAAGACTCCAAGGGCAATCACTGGCAATGAGGTAAGGAAAACATTGAAGACCAACAAGTAGTAGTCATTGTACACTGATTGTCCGGAGAATCCGGTGAAAGCCTCAAAGTAGAAGAGAGTGAGACCAAATGCTATGTTCTTGTAGAAGAAATAGCATATCTGGATGTAGAACAACAACAAAATGTTAGAAACAAAACCACATGAAAAGGTAACAAAAATGGCCACAAGGAGTAGTTATTACCATTTGAGCTATCCTTTTGTAACACCAATGTCCATGGACGACAAGTAATCGTTCCAAAAACCGGAACTGCGCAATGGAAAAGTCGCTAGCCATAACAGCCTGCATGCCTTCAACGCCACTGATTCCTACACCAATGTCAGCTTCTTGAATCATCCCAACATCATTTGCACCATCACCTATTGCCAATGTGGTTTTGCCAGTTCCCTCTTTAACCAACCTTGTCACCAAAGCCTTCTGCTTGGGAGACACGCGGCAGCAAATGACAGATGCACAATCAACAGCCAAGGCCAAGAACTGATACTTCATATCATCCTCTAATGCATAAGTAAGAGTTTTCCCGTCAATGATCAAAGCAAACGCAGCATGTGGATCCTTCTCTAGCTTCACCGTTTGCACAGCTTTAGTGAGTTGGTTCAATATGTTCTCTTTTACAGCCTGACACATCAACATTAGATAAAAAGTTAGCTTTAAAACTGTAGCTGAAGAGAATTGTCATTTAATGTTTTAGCATACCCTTTTTGAATCTTGGGATCCTCCATCGGGATTTATTGATGTTATGCATATCTGTCTCATACCTTGCCTAAGTAAACTACATGCAAATCTGCAGTTCGTAAAAGGTAATTTGTTAGTAACATGTATCATTTCTAGTTTATTTTCAAGATAAATGAGAGATTCTAACCCAATGTTGATGGCTGTTTCCATTTTATCCCCTGTTAAAACCCATAACTTGAGCCCAGCTTGAGCAAGTTTATCAATACACTGAGGCACCTACATCCAAATGAAAGAAACTCAGTTTAGATATTCAAGATTTTTTTTTTTGTGAAACCGTTTAGATATGCAATGCAAGATAAAACATGAACTTAGTGTGTCTGTTTAAAATACTTAATACATACCCCTTTCTGGAGTTTGTCCTCCACAGCAGTAGCACCTATGAGAATAAGATCTTTTTCAATCATATCTGCTCCTGTCTCAAGCAACTCATCTCTATCAGATCCTATTGAAGTTTTGGCCTTTTGAAACTCAGTGTTCCAAGCTGAGTATTCTTCCTCATCAAGCTTCCTGTAAGCAAGTGCAAGCGTACGTAGCCCAGCTTCTCCATATTCAGTTAAATGTTTGGTGGTTGGTCCCAAGTATGCCTTCCCATTCTTAGCCAACCGTTCAAAGATAATACTGCAAAATACAGGAAACAAAAAAAACTAAATAAAGGACAAAAAGCATATTGTATATAACCTTCTTGATATGGACAATGTGACACATGACATGTTAGATGCTAACCTGTCAGCTCCTTTGCATAGTAGAAGAATCTGCCCTTCCTCATCCCTTACAATTACTGACATTCTCTTTCTTTTGCTAGTGAAGTCCAACAAATTCAGAACTTTATACTCCCTGCATTGTATATGTTACTTACTTAGTAGAGACTAAAATATAATCATAAGGATAAAAAATGAAGCCTCTGTACTATACTCACCTTTCTACTATTTGTCCTGAAGAAGAGAACCTCTCACGGATAAACACACTTGACTGAGTTCTCTTACAAAACTCAAAACCAAACTCTCTAGCAGCAGCGAGAAAAGAAGCCTCATCAGGTGACTCTGCTTCATAAGTGTACTTACCACTCTCCTCGTCCAGCTCAGGGATAGCTGTGTGACAAATAGCTAATACCCGGAAGAACTGCAATACATCATCTGGTTGTGATTCTCTCAACCAGTTCCCATTCATGAGTCTGTTATCCTCAAAGCCAAATCCCTTTATAGGAGCTCTAGGATTGTTGTTACCACTTTCAACCTCTATCTCATTCGTCCGGCTACTGTCCCAAGTCCCATACACTTTGGTCTGAGACTGAGGAGTAGTAGCACTCGATATCTCTCCATGCTCTTCGAGATCAACAGCCATCTGCTTCGCAGCGGCGACCTCCACTTCACTAGAACGAACACCATAAGAAGTACCAGCTATAGAGCATTTCAAGAAATCCATCTGGTTACACGTCAGCGTCCCCGTCTTGTCGGAGAGGATGGTATGAACCTGACCAAGCTCCTCGTTGAGATTCGAAGTCCGCGCTTGCGCAGGGACGCCGCTCTCATCATCAAACATTCTCAAGTCCTGGTTGATGAAACTCGCTTGCCAGACTTTGACAACTTCTATAGAGACGTAAAGAGAGATCGGTATCAGGTATCCGTAAAGCAACAGAGCGGTGATGAGATGGACCACGCCTGCGTACACAGGACTTATCGGGTTCATTAGGTCCTCGGGGGCGTCTGGTCTCAAGTACCACATCTTAGGCATGTGGAACTCCGTCTCCCAAGCAAAGCCTGACGAGGAGATGCAAGAGATCAAGATTAGCAAGACGAGAAGCGTGTAGATGATGTAGTCCATCGTCCTCTCGATCCTGCTTCTTTTAGAAGGTGACTTGGTTGAGTTCTGCATGACTTTAGTGTCGTGTCCCGTGAAGACCACAACTCCGTAGACGTAAGCCGTGTTCCTCAGCTTCGAGTCTCGCAACAGAATCTGAGACGGATCCAGAGGAAATGTCTGACGCTTATACTCTAAGTTGCCAACAAAAGTGTAGAGACTCGGGTTCGGATCTTCGCATCTTATCGTCCCCATGAAGTCCTTGAAAGACTCGTCGCTTTCTAATGTCATCGTCACTTCCAAAGATCTCTTCACTTTCAAGTTTGTCTCCCCGTCCAAGTTCATAGTCTCTACATAACATATCCCATCCTCGTAGCTGCTCGACAGTAGAAGCAGATCAGCAGGGAAGAACTCGTCCTTCTCAACTCTCACCACATCCCCAACGCTCACCTTCTTCCACTTCCTAGAGCGAAACGCCCCGTCGCTTTTATGAACGCACGTTTTTCTTGCATTAATCTTGACGTCCTGCATGAACCGACGCCAGTCTTCTAACGCCTCTTTCATCATACTAAGCCCCACGACGAATACCAAGGGAGCGATCATGCTCCATTTGTTGAAGGGGGAGAGAGGGAAGACGGAGAGGATGGCTGCCACCAAGAAGTAGAGATTCGCGGCGCGGTGGAACTGCTCGTATAAGGACTTGGGGAAGAACGTTATGAGGTTGTATCTTGTTGTGGAGACGTAGTTGGAACGGTATTTTAAGGGCTTCTTCTTGTGCATGTGGGGCTGGTTACAGAACACTGTACGGCTGAAGCCTGGACCGTGGAGTGGGTGTGGTGGGTCTTCGCCTTCTTCTAGTGTGCTCGGTTTGAGACATCCGAATGTGTAGAGGTGGCTTAGTCTCAGCTTTGATCTTATTCTCCCACGAGCCATTATTAAGACAGAACAGGATCTAGTAGTATCTTAAGAAATCAGAATCAGACTAGTGCTTCATGTTGGTTTTGAAATAAACCTGTAAATATGAAACCAAACCCATTATAAGATTTTTTTTCCTCTAAAGTTTTGATATTTGTGAAACATAAAGACTTTGGAAAAAGCAGAGAGAGGACTAAAACTAACACAAGCACCAAGAAAGCTATAAATGGAATTTAGCTCGAATTTCGGAAATATATTTTTAGTGTAAGAATATTTATAAAACCTTATGGAAAAAACATATGAAAAGAATCTAAATTCAACCAAAAAAATATATACTTTCTATGAGAGATGATGAATTTACCAAAATCCAGAGAGGAAAAAATATTTTACCTAAGAAACAGAAGAGAAAGAAAACAAGAGATTTTGAAATTTCAATTTGATTCTTAAATTCAGAAAGATAAACCATTAAGCAGGAGGTTATGAACAACACGCAAAAACAATTGACAGCTGTAATAAAAAAACGTTACAGATAAGATCCATAAATCAGAGGACAAGTCAAGCACAATGGAAAACCCAGAACAAACAGAACATGTGGAGATTTGTTGGAGAAGTATAGAATCAGAAGACAAACCTCCTCCAATGTAAGAAGAAAGCTTTGATTATTATTCCTCCTAGGATTTGTCGGCAATGTTAGATCAAGAAGGATGAGCACAAAGCATACACATGAAAAAAAATGCAGCTTTTTTCTCTCTTTTTCTCTCTCTATATATCAGTTTGCTGTCTTTTTCTTCTCCTTGTTTTCTCAGGAGACTTAGAAAAATAGAGCAAAAACAAAAATCAGAGAAAAGGGTTTTAGAGAGAGATTTTATGTCCGAAAAATTCCACTCGGTTCTGTTTTTTTTTCCCTATCGAAAGACTGCGAATCTGAACCCACTGCAGGTACTTTCGGGTCTGCTTCTTCTTCCTTCCTACCTCTTCTCTCTTCAACTATAATCTAATTAACTTTAATGTACATATCTTTATAACATTTAGAAATTAATAAAATAGCCTAATTGGTAGATACGTTACTATCAGTAGTATACATATACCAATTACCCAAGAGAAATAGTATAGTAAGTTTTTATTAAAAAAATTGTGGGAGTTATGGATGTTAAAGAAAATATTCAATACAAAATCTCGGGAAAGATATAAATGTATGAACCAGCTGTAGTTTTTTTGAAGGAAGTATTTAAATAAAGCGCGTTTTAATGAATTTTATGATTTTATACATCATTTTTTATTTAACCTGTATCTAGAGGGTGTGATTGGTGAAGTTGTT
This sequence comes from Hirschfeldia incana, assembly GCA_026261945.1. Taxonomy (NCBI): domain Eukaryota; kingdom Viridiplantae; phylum Streptophyta; class Magnoliopsida; order Brassicales; family Brassicaceae; genus Hirschfeldia; species Hirschfeldia incana. The sequence continues at coordinate 1,067,498 of JABCMI010000087.1, read as the reverse complement.
AATTTTTTCAAAACAAGGGTGTATCATGACTTTCTAATTTCTATGTAATTGATTATATTCTTTCCATTATAGTATTAAATATCAGAGTATTAAATAATTACTCAAAAAGAAAAAATAAATAAATACTGATTTTACATTCATTATATATCATATAATATTAAAAATAGATAAAATATTATTTTAAAAAATACGTATTCTAAATTAAGTCTTTTAATAAAAAAAGTTTGATATGAAATAAATATGTATTTCTAAATAGTGAAAATACTACTTTGCTACTGAAAAGTACGATATAAAAATACTTGTTTTGTCCCGACAAGAAAAGGTATATGTTGTAGGTCTATGATTTGATGAAAGGAAAGGTATCTGGGTTCAGAAAATTAGGAGAGAGATGGTGGTGACGTTGCCACACACAACCTTTTTCTCTTCTGCGACGAAACCAAACTTTCAGGTAGAGTCGTTGAACCAATCCGCTCTGTTTTTACTTTTCTTTAAAATCAGACCTTCACATAAGAACTATGTAATTCTTTTAATTCATAGAAAAAAATTAATGTTACTAATCTTAAATCTGATTTTGTTACTTGCATATAAAGGGTATAAAATATATAATTAAATGTTATCCTATATTTTTCAAAAAAATGTTTTCCTATCGTATTATTTTGAAATAACTAGAAATTTGATTACTTAATATTAAAATAAAATATTTTAAAATATTATCTATTCTTTAAACAATTTTAATTTACACACGACCAATAGCAAGAAAACACTCCAAAGACACATCTTTACACATTTAGAGATGTGTGAGGTGGCTTAATTTGCTTGCATTCATAAAAAACTAACTCTTTCAAAACATGTAATCTACCATTTTGAGCACAACAATAATACTAACACAAATTATCAACATGCCTAAATGGAAAGTATATTAGCAAGGATCAAGATATCTTCGACCAAAAAAGATCAAGATATCTTGACTTTGCCCCCAAAAAAGAGGATCGAGATATTTTGGAATAGCAAAACAAAAACTATGTGGAGTGAATCGGATAAGAACTGGATACATCATACATGATGCATTCTTATAGTGTATATAATCTTTCTACTTGCAAGGGGGAAAAAGACGTGATGGAAAAAAACAAAAATATGTAAATTTATATTAGTTTATATGAATTTAATAACAATGTAGGTCTACATTCTTCTACCCAACCAGATATTTATATCTTTGTTTCTTGTCACAGATACGCGCACACAGAGATCGAAATTGTGCAATGACAAGTTTCATATTCATAGATTTGTGTATATTTGGCCCGTACGTGTATTATATCGGTTTGATAAAATATGTTTGTAGGTGTATTTTAGATAGAGACGTTCTATTAACTGGTTGGTGTTGACTATCAGCAGAGCATATATGTGGACAAAATGCGTGAGTAAATGTAAAAAGAACAGTAAGTTTAACTGAATAATTAAATCCTCGTTACATACTAACTAGTACTTTCTGTTTTATCGACTGCCAATTTAAATTTGAACACAACATTACAACTGTTAGTATTTTTCAAATCAATTGGACGAAAAGATCAAAGATTTATCACTTGATATTACTTTCTTTTTTACTTGTTAATCTTTGTTGAGTGCTATTGTTTTCATTTGAATAATGTCAACGTGGAATATTTAAGGTTTTCATATCAGAAAAGCTTTCGAGTTTACTTTGGTTCGAAGGATAGTCACATGGTACCAGTCCACGTCCATGATTCTTTCGACCCTTTCGAGTTTTGTGTACTTTCTTTAACCCTGCACACGGTATTGACCACTTTTAACTGTTTTCACTCACTCTTATGGACCATTTATCCCTTTTTATTACTGTTGGGTCCCACTTTGGAAAATTCAGTTTAACTCGGAGAATAATACTTTAACGAGAAACTAGAATTGTTAAGAAAAAAACAAATCATGTGGCGATAATTAGATTGAAACCAAAACTTACTCTAAATTCGTGGAAAAAATGGCACATGACTTGGACTAGCCGCTGCAGTGTCGTGGTCGAACGACCTTAATATTGATTTTCAGGTCACACAACAAATCGTGTTCGTTGGTTTGATTGACTTTTCAACACGAATCGTTTGTGGTCATTTCGAATCTGACGGCTCAAAATGGAAACGTGGAAGGAGGGAGTAGGACCTACAAAGAGGAGTCCCACAACGTAATTTAAACCGGTCAATTTGATTTTAACACTACTCAAACGTGGTGGTCCATTTTAACGTGCTGCCCAACACGGCGTAGAGAAAAGCACATATGACATATCAATGCGCCAATAAGGTCGAAATGATAATTAATTTAATATAAAGTTAGATTGAATTATTGCTACTATTACGTTTTGAGTATTTTAGTCTTTTAAATTTTCATATGGGCGTGTAGGGTTTTAATGCGACAAAATATTGAGGGGAGAAAGATATAGTAATCAATTTTCAAAGACTTTATATGGTGTTTATGGTTTTAAAACTCGCAATTCCAATATTTAGTAAACGAAACAATGTTTTAAAATTTGAATATCCACCGGAAGAACACACAGGTGTCGTATGCTGTTACGTAGAATGTTCATGTCCCAATAGGACATAAGAAATCTAGTAATCATATTAATTATTTGGTCCCGCCGTATTTATGTGACATGTTCTAGAGTAGAAGCAAGTATGCACTAACTTTAAAAGAATTCTTTTTTTTAGTACTAGCAAGTATGTAAAACGGTTGACCACCAAACCGGAGAAACTCACACAGCTCTTCCTGAACCAGGACTTAAACGAGTTCAATTAGAGATCACATATTAACATTTGGCTGGGACATTTTGCAAGGAGTGACTAATGAAGATAGTATATTCATCAAATTCGGACAACCTTGTTGTTGATGCGTGTGAAAGACTTCATACTTGGAAACTATTACATTCCAACATTCAGATATATCCAGATTAAACGAGTTTGAAATGCAGATCACATATCGATGAGATGCTTCGTTATAGTGTTAGCGTCTCATAAAGATTTCTTACAAAGTTACACAACTCTACAGAAACTGTATCTTATCCGACACTTCTCCTCTCCCTTCACATTAATTGCATTATCCTTGATTACGTTTCAACTTAAAAGCAAAGCTAACTATGTATTAATTGTCCATATGTATTATATTGGGAAGAATGAGTAACTAAGATAAATACCATAAGAGCCATAATGTTCTCTCTTGGACGCCTTCTCCGGACATGAGAAACATAAGGAACCTCAATTTCAGAACCAGCGAGGGACACCACCCTGGTGACAGCAACTCTCTTCCCTAGGCAGACGCTAATAGACCTGACCTCAGATTTTTCAGATAGCATTTTTGATATTTTTTTTAGGGAATTACTGACCTGTGATTAACACTGAGACTGTGGCCACAAGCATTTGAATGTCCATTGGATACGATCAGTACTAGATGGTGCATCTTTCAGCCAAGTCTTGTCCTTAACAGTCGTCTTACAGCCAAAGGTCGCCCTGAATGTTTCTTGCAATGCTTTAATCGGTAAATTATTCTGGTGGGTATTTCTGTTACTCCAGATTTAATCATTGTTAAGGTATACATAATTGTCTTCAAAAATTTATGTTTTCAACAAAATAAATCATACTGTACACAAACATTTTTGCTAGCTTATGTCCTTGATCCTTCAAATCTCCACTGTGGACATCTTTCTCTTTTGCAACAATAGCTTGTTTTCTGCTGCATCTATCAATATATTATGAATGCATTTGTAGATCTGTTTCTCCTGAAAGGAATGGAAACTTGGAAAGACTAAACACAAACCCACCAAGGTGAAAGCAATAGCATAAAGATTATTAGTGCATTTTTCAGTTCATCAACATGCTTGTCCATTGTTAAGTTGTACATAAATTGTCTTTCTCTTTTACAAACTAAACCACACTGTGCAAACATTTTTTTTCTTAGCTTATGCCCTTGATCCTTCAGGCTTCCATTGTGGACATCCTTCTCTTGCAACAATGGCCTGTTTACTGCTGCATCTTTCAATATAATTTGACTGCATGAGTAGACTTGCAAAAATGAAACTTGAAACGACTAAACACAAACCCATCAGGAGGTAAAAGCAATAAGGCATCAAGATCGTTAGTGTATTTCAGTTCATCAACATGTTAATCTATTTACTAAAAGAGACTTACTCCATATACCTATCATTGAATGTGTTTGGACGAGGAAGAGTAAATCAAACACATTCAATGATAGGTATATGGAGTAAGTCTCTTTTAGTAAATAGATTAACATGTTGATGAACTGAAATACACTAACGAAGATTGAGACTACGAAGATAAGAGAAAGTGTAAATTAGGTTAGACATGTTTGACTTTATTAACCAAACCCACACACAATATTTTTGACCATCTTCTGACCACTACACAAAACAGAAGAATGATTAAATTTAATAGAAACAGTCTCACCACTTTCCGATCTTTTTGTGACCGTTTTTCTGATGATATTGAGGTGGTCAAGACATAATCACAAATTACTGACCATTTTTGTACCAAGTTTAGTTCGACGGTAATTTACTAATTTATGACCATATCTTGTCCACTTTGTTTAATCATCGTAATGTGGTCAGTTTATGGTTGAAAGTATTTTTGACCAATTTATGTGGTCATAAATCTGGTTAGAAGATGTTATGTTTTCTTGTAGTGGCTGTTTCTGACTGGGAAAGACAGTTGATGAAACTGATGCAGAAATAGAGTGAAAAGAAGTACTTTGAAGTTGAGATGAACAGAACATTAGATCATCATTAATTGTCTATAAACATCTTTATGTTGATTGAGAGAAGAAATCCCTGCATATTTTATGTCTCTCAGTAGTCAGTACATTTGTTTCCTTCTATTAAGCTAATCAAATTTAATTTGTCTTTTTCTTTTCTGTAAGAAGAAAGTACCATGAGTATCATAGCAAGCATGAGATCTATATCAACGCATGGGGACCCTGCCATTTACATCCCTACATTGTTGAAGTTTTATAAGATATCCATAAGAAAGTTGATTGGAAATGAGATAATGTGAGCCAAGAAATTTATATATTACCAAAAAATGGTGCAATACATGGAGTGAACCAAAAAGGTTGTCTGGATTCTCTTGCTCAAAAAGCAATAAAATAAAATGATGGAAAAAGAAGCTTTGTGTTGTAAAACAACTTGGAGGAATAATGTGACCTAACTAAAGCTAAAACTACAAGTCTCTGTTGTCTTTTTGACTTTAAGGATCATGCAAGCACAAAGGCAACAGTAATCATCATCTTTTATTCTCTTTATGGTGTTCTTTTGTTAGATCAGATTTCCAGTACACTTCAGTTCTTTTTTCCTTTTTCTAAATTTCATACTTTATCTCAAGCTAAAATCAAGGTTAATATGAACATTCCTAATATTTTAGTTACTGCAACAAAAACAACAACAAAGGTCTACAAGTCAAATCTAGAACCAAAGAAAACACAGGCTAGTCTGATTAATATAGATGAACTTTCTTTTATTCTCAGAATTAAAGACATGAACTCATTTCAACAGAAGTTACATAAGTGAAGTTGTTGAAAATCCTCAAGCATAATGTCTTTTTTTGTTCAACAACAACAAGTCATTCCTTAAAACCCACACTCAGATTAGCGCTGAATCTACAGAACAGAAAGATTATCCGGATCTAAATCTCTTTTGGTTGTTGGCCTTTCCATCAGATTTCAAGGTCCCAGTGGATTCTCCTTCTGATGAAGCATCAACCGATCTGGCGAAAGAATGAGAGAGATCACCATAAAGACTTGCCACAGTTCTGATGTTGTTATTGAGTTCTCTTATCAAACCAACATTTCGACCCAAGTGATCTACTTGTTTGGACTCGTGGTTCTGATTGATCTCGTTGATCAAAAGCCGGTTTTGATCCAAAATGTTTTGAACCTGAACAAAACTCTTCTGGAAATTCTGCAACACTTTGCCATCCATTTGGTATCTCTCTCCATATCCAGAGAACACATCTCCTTCCATTCTTGATTCCATTAAGCTCAAATCTTGGCTGATCTTGTTCCTGAAATTTACAATACCAAAAGAGGGCTTATTAGAATCTACATGCAAGACAAATCACATTTAACAAGAGTGTTTAGTTCTGCTTCTCCCGTTGACCTATTCTCTAAGCTCTTGATCTTACATAAGATCCCCAACTTTTCCAATAGCACAAAGCAAAAATAAAGATTACATTCTTGGACAAGATACAAGCAATGTTTTTTTTTGTGAAAAGAGATCTGTATATATATATAAATGAGAAGGAGTAATAGCTGTTCTAGAGACAGAGAGATGATCTCATCAAAAGTAAAAACAATTTCCACAAGATTTATAGCAATATGTAAAGTCTATAAATTTAAGTCACTTAGACCAAAATATTCATATCTAAGAAGAGAAGATAAATGGATTTTTTTATTTCCTTACCTCTAAAAGCCGAAAATACCAAGCTCTGGGAACATATAATAGCAGAGAGATAAAATCAAGATTATATTTCCTTGGGAAACAAAACCAAAGAATCTTATTTTTCGAGGAAATTATATGACAATTATTGGATGCTGGGAAAGCGAATCTACTTGTCGTCGCTATACAAGCAGTCTGAGACAGAGAGATTTATGAGGAAAATATAAATAAATGTTCTTATCTTTGTTGTTTTTTCATTAACTATTTGTTTTTTAAATATGATTTTTTGGCATGTACTTGCTCTGCAGCATCAGTTATGTAGAGTTATTGTTAAAGGTGTGTGCCAGTGCAGACATCTGGAGCGTATATTTTGTTACCCGACCCGTCAAGATTTGTTTTGTTGTTTATTTCTTAATTGGACCTGTTTATTTCAAGTAAAGAATCGGGTAATAGTGTGGTACCTAAAAAAGCTGGATAATTTGTAATATTTTCATAATTTCTTTCTAAAATAACTACTCAAACTTTCAATAAATGGGAAACATTGGATTCAAATATTTCAAGTATTTTATGTAATTCTAGATATTTTTGGATGATTTTAGTAACTTAAATATTAGATATTTTTCTTTTAAAGGAACCATCATCATGCATTGTCATCAATTGAGGCATAAAACTGATGACAGTGCATACCAGAAATTTCCACACAGTCATTGTTAACAGGCATTATCTCAATGCAATATCCATGGAAATGAGATGATCAATTACACTATTAGTGACAAAAAAATGTAGAATGGAAATTGGATATATTTTGTTAAAATTTAGATCAATGGTCAAAAGTAATGAATCTTGATTCATAGTTATGCTTGAATAATAGATCACTGACAGTATTCATGTGTGTATATGCAATGATATTTTCACAATGCGTCAAGAACTAGATCAGTATGAGATCAAGGCCAATATAACAATCATTTATGTTAGTTTTGCATTTGATTGAATATGAGATATACTTTTATAAAATCATAATAATTTGTGTACATATTTTACATTTGGTTGTTATGGTTTTTAATCGTTTTTAATTTATATGCATAAAAATAAATAAAAGAATACCCTAAACAATAATATGTGATCATGATTGATTTACTTAATCTTCTATGTATATCTTGAGTTGCATATATCCGTCTTTAAAGAATCACCATTGTTTCGTGTTCCGACTATATTAAAAACTGTTTGTAGCATTTATTTTAGATTTGAAAATAAATGATTATTTTAAAAGAAAAATACATAAATTACCTTTTGTGAATCTATGATTTATGTATAAAATATAGACATTTAAAATGTAAATATATTCCTTTTTGTCTTCAAAAAATATATTTTATTTTTATTTATGTTTAAAAAATATGAAAAACATAATTTGTTGTATAAGAAAATCTACATATTTACATATATTTCTTATTATTTATGTCTTTTCTATAAAAATATAAAAAGGTAAGTAAAATTAAAAATAGAAACCTAATTATCAATTTATAAAGGAAAATAAAGTAAAGATAGTTTTAGTGACAGCGTATAACTTTTAATTCACTAAATTTCATTTTTAGTTGAGTATTATAGAATTAATGTATTCGTTATATATGTAAAATCTATAAATTTACTATACTTATTTATTTATGTAGGTTTTGTAAGAAATAAAAGGAAAAAGAACAAAAAATTGAAAATCTAATTATAAATTTACTAAGAAAAAATAGTAATGAAAAAATATAATAAATTTTAATAAATTAAGGTTCATTTTTATCTGACTATTATTAAATTAATGTGAAAATTCACATATAAAACTGACTTCTCGCATAATATCATGGACATGAGACGATCAATGAAGTTGTTCAACCTCACCACTCCTACACTTACACTTACACCAACATTAATATTCGTCTTCTTCTTCATTGTAGTACCATTGGAGACTTTTAAGTCTCGACAATTTGGAATGATGCTATCAAGAGTTTTCTCTTGAGTTAACATATTCGTGGAAAAGCTTTTTTTGAGAGTTTTACCAAAAACGATATTTTTAGAGAGAGTATTGAAAAAAGCATATTTAAATGATGAAAAGAAGCAGAAATAAATTATGAAAAGAAGAAGAGAAAGATAAACATTTATAAACTTTTCAACAAGTTTCATAATTATTTAGGAACAATCATAGTAGGTAGATATGTGTATGCTGTGTTATTTGTAGCCTCCTCCCACCCAACAAGATGTTATCAGCCTACAAACAAAAAAGTTTGAAACAGAAATTCAACTTGCATATAAACTTCTAAACGTAGCTAACTTAGTCTACCAGTAAGTATTCATCCTAGTAGGTACATTTTAAGAATACTAATTCATCTATTTGTATCCTATTCAATTATATTATTTCTTATTACTCATTTATATTATTATTTCTTCTTTTTCAATAAAAAAATAATATTTCTTATACTCAAACAAAATGTATACGCTAGTTTCATCACTCAAGTTCCAACATCCATTGTTCCATTGTAAACCGATAAGTCTGTTGTGATCACTACTATAAGCATAGCAAAAGAGAACATGGTAGTTGCTATAATTGAAGGGGCTGAAACTCGAGCATCTTGACATTCTTAAATACAATTTCTTGAAGAAGATTATATTGAACATCAACATATTGAAGATCAAGAGACTAGATTATTTTGAGCGATATGACACTTGATGAATAAAATAGTATTTCAAATATCCTCCACAGTCGTGTAGCACGATCGAGAAGGTTTGGCCAGCTGGCTCTATGGCGGTCGATTTCCAAAATATATGTTAGATTCTTCATCATTTAAATTGACGTTATAAGACTTAGACCGTAGAAAAGTATTAATTATAAAGATAAAATGCATCATAAAACTGAGTATTAACTTAGATGAGATTCCAACATAAAACCAATTGGTGATAATTGGAACTGTCCATCTATCTTATATACTACTTAGTTACATTCCAATTTCCGATGCAAGACATTTGTCTCTTATACACCCTCTTTAGATGATAGTTCTTTGAGCCTCAATTCTGAAATGTTCAGGTAAGGATCGACAAACCAACCTTTAAGCTAGATCGATGTGGATCGAGTTGGACTGTATAGATCGGATTCTAATACCATGTTAAGCTAGATGTACTGCCAACATAAAACCAATTGATGATGACTGGAGTGGCTCATCTATCTTATATTTTAATTAATTAGATCCCTTCCAACTTCCGATATGAGACATTTGTCTCTAATACTGAGTAGAATCGAGTAATCTAAATTATCGAATATACACAAAAAATGTTTTGGAAGAGAGTTCTTGTGATGGATGTGTTAAAAATGTGAACAAATGAGCTTCATGTAGGCCATTAAAGAGTGGTCTTTTAGATATTATGGTGATAAATTGGCATTGTGCGGTATTATGGATAAAATTCTACACTGAAAATTAGAATTATCTTAAATAAGATATAAAATATGAGTTATTCCATTATTTTCTAATAAATCTTCCATCTAACTTAATATGGTATATGAGTACAGTCACTGTATTCTAATATATAATCGATTCAACCTGAAATTAATCTCATCAATTTTTTTCTAATATGCCAAGATTGAGGGTCTAAAATATATCATTTCGAAAGATGTATTAAGGGTAAATTCTCACATCTAAAGTTTTTCAATTAGAATAAATCTTAAGTACGATATAAAAATATGAGTTTAGCCATTTTAAAATCATCTAACTTAATATGGTATAAGAGTCCAATGATCTCATTCTAATCAACACATTCTCATCTGATCTATAATCGATTCAACCTAAAGTTAATTTCATCGACTATTTTACGATATTACAATAATAAGGGTTTAATTTATCATTTTGAAAGATCTAGTAGAGATAAACTCTCACATTTAAAGTTGAAAGAGATCTGATATTATATATCGGTATGAACTAATCTATTAATTGTCATTTTGTTTTGAATTAGAAGCCTTGTATATGTATATTTTATAAGAAAAAAATCGTTCAACTATTAAAATCAGAAATAGAGTTTTTAAATTTCTTCTGGCCTAACCCGGTTTAGTCAGGTGGAATAAAATTGCTGAGTATCGTTGCTAGTTTAATTGGTAATTAACGGAACGTGGGGAGATGCATCTCAATCTTGGGAAACCTAATCTGGCATTACCATCGTGTGTGCAATTTGAGTAAGAGATATCTAAAGAAACAAAAATGGCAAAAAAATAATCCAAATCTCCACCATTAAGGGGACATTTATTTTCTTTAGAATCTTTCCCGCTAAAAACTTCACATATTGGCCGAAGCATATTTGTTAAAAATATCTATGGGTTAGGTTAGTGTCAATTTTTGCACCCATAATTGGCAATGTACCACAATGCTTGAACGTAGAAAGATATCATTTTTTGTACGTTTACTCTTTATTACTCCACACATTTGCTTGTTACAAAAAAAAAAACATTTGATTCTCCCAGTGGTAATGGAACTCTAGCTGGAATGCCCGCTCTTGGGTTCGAGTCGCCTTGGCCACCTTCCCTCCTATAACCGTGCGTGCCCGGATGGAAGACCTCGTGGGGATTAGTCTGGACTTACTGTCTGGGATCTCCCACGGCTATCAAAAAAAACATTTGCTTGTTACATACTCTCTCGATTTCATTTTATGTGGAGTTTAAATATTTTTTTTTTCTCAAATTGATGTTTTCACTAATCTAGATATAATTTAATAGCATTTAAATTTTGTGATCAGTTACAAATACTATATATTCTTTTATTGGTTAAAGAAGTTTCATTTAATGATATTTTATGTAATCAAGTTAAATTGTATAGAAGTTTGTATTTTTTAATTGCAAAATCTTTAAAAATCTTTTTAATAGGACAAAGGGAGTATAGCAAAAATAGAAAGGATATTTGTAAGAATCTTTCTTTAGCTTCTTCTAGCTGTCAATTAGTGTCTTCTAATGGTTCGTTACATGTAGCTCTGGTCCACACTACGTACGTAACAACACATACGTATCCACATCTTCTCCCTTGTATTTTCTATGTCAACTTAACTCAACTTGTTACAATTTTTTTGGCTCTTAAGTCATAACTCCACCTACGAAAGTAAACGAGCGTCTTATTGGCGTGATTGGCTCCCTTCTACTTACTTGTGCTACAAGTTAAATTTGTTGGGAAAGAAACTTAAGCTTCTCCAAATCCTCCACAACGCTGTCAGAATCCTCTGGCTTCTCGTATAACAACCCGAAATCTTCGCATCCAATATCAGTGTTTAAATTAGGTCTGAGACTTTTTCCGAACTGAATAAAAAAAATTCAATCTTCAATTAGGATCTTCAAAACTAACCAATTTATCTGAATTTTTAACAAAATTAAACCAGAATCTAAACGAAATCAGAACTCAATTAATTTTGAATTTTAATACCATTTACAAAAAAACTAACTAACCAAATACCGAGCCATTTTTTTATTATTTAGATTCGGCAAGGCTGAACTGAGCTAATCGAAAGCCAAACTAACCGAACCGAATAAACTGTACTAACCAAACCCACATGCCTAGTCTGCATCATCATTCATATCACCAGCTATCCAGTGATGTAGAACAGGCAGGCGAAGAAAAAAAGCATTTTGTTTGTATCTAAGAGTGGTCCTTGTTTTCATACGTCCATAATGGTTTACAAAGGCTTATCTCCGTCTTTAGATTGTTCACCACACAGTTTATCCACCAACCTCTCTATATAAACACTGACAAAAAGTGAGAAGAACAGAGCAAAAAACAGAGTTAGTTCTTACACCAGCCAATCAAAATGTTGCGCATTATCTTCCTCTTATCTCTCCTCTTTGCTCTATCCACCGCCTCTGTTCAAGACTTCTGTGTGGCCAACCTGAAACGTGCTGAAACCCCTGCGGGCTACCCTTGCATCCGTCCCATTCATGTCAAAGCCAAGGACTTTGTCTTCTCCGGCTTAGGCACTCCTGGTAACACTACCAACATCATCAGCGCTGCGGTTACACCCGGTTTTGTCGCTCAGTTCCCTGGTCTGAACGGTCTAGGCCTCTCTACAGCTAGACTTGACTTAGCTCCTAAAGGTGTGATCCCAATGCACACTCACCCTGGTGCCTCTGAGGTTCTATTTGTCCTTGACGGCGTCATTACCGCAGGGTTTGTCTCCTCTGCGAACTCTGTCTACGTACAGACATTAAAACCAGGACAGGTCATGGTTTTCCCTCAGGGCTTGCTTCATTTTCAGATCAATGCGGGGAAATCAGCTGCTGCAGCCTTTGTCACTTTCAGCAGCGCTAGTCCTGGTCTACAGATTCTTGATTTCGCGCTTTTTGCTAACGATCTTCCCACTGAACTCGTTGTGGGTACTACTTTCCTTGAGCCTGCTGTAGTCAAGAAGCTTAAGGGTGTTCTTGGAGGAACTGGCTAAACAATGAGTTGAGACTCCTTAACTAAGACAATGCATGTTTTTCTTTTCTCTTTGATGGATTCTTGTATTGTCTCTTTTGTGTTCCTTGTAATTCTCCAAAACTTGTAAACATTATTATATTGTATGTGAGTTTTTCAATTAAAATTCTGAGTTTTTTTTTTTTGAGAAATGGCTTAATTAAAATTCTGAGTTGTTCATACCGTTTATATCATTTGCGAAGGCATCTCCAATAATTTACTTCCCTTTCACTTTCAAAATGAGATAAACTCATAATGAGTTTGTATTTTGCTCCAATAGCTTTCTTTGTTTTGTCCTTAAAATAATATTTTGTGAACTAAATCTTATACATATAAGTATAGTTTCGAAGAAGATATAATCATTTATATAAATTTATAATTGTATTACTAAAATGCCAATAATTTGTTTAATGTATAAAACGTACTGAATCTTGTTAGATATAAAACAAAATTATAAAAAGAAGAATAAGGACTAATTTATAAATAGAAAAGTTTAATACTAAAATGAGTGTGAATAGTATTTCTCTCATATTTGAAGAACACTGTTTATAAACTCACTTTTCTCTCAGAAGGTTGTACTATAAGAGATTAGAGAAGGTTTTCCTTCTATTTTTCTATGTTTTTTAAAAGCTATTGGAAACGGGCTTAAGCTAAATCTAAACAAAGAGATGCTAACTTTTAGGACCCAGGCTATCACATGGGTTTCAGTGGTCCCTTATCCTTAAGTTTAGTTCGGTCCACTCCAATGATTCTACATGATATGTATGACTTTAACTCTCAAAGGACCATACAGAAAGGAGACATGATGCGTACAATCTGGAGCCACAGTCACTGTGTGAATCAAAAACACAAAGAAAGTTATTTTTTTTATACTAGGAGGTTCGGGCTGTAGCCCTAAATCCCTAGATCCAAAATCACAATATATACTATTAGTTTTGTCCCAGCGGTCACTCGAACTAGGGACCTCTAACACAATGGCCATTGAACTAGGGACCTCTAACGCAATGGCATTCCTTTCCAGTTGAATTAATGACCTCTAGTGTTTTTTTTTTCCTGATAGATCTTTATAAATGTTATTAACAAACACCATTTCATTGAATAAAAAGCCCTTCCGTCTTCCTTTCCAGTTGGTTCCTTCTATCTATGCCTCCATTTTCTTCTTCGGTGATGTTTCTCCTGAATCGCCTTGTTACTCTCGACTCTCGACCCTCACCGGAGGAGGTGGGAACCATTGCGGCAGTGGAGTTACTGACTGAGGCAGTAACGGAGGAGTTGTTGTTGGAGGACCCTTAAATCTTGCGATTGTGAGTCATACTAAGAATGAAGCAGGGATGAAAAAGAAGAAGCAAAGGAAATAGTCTTGAACCAGGTCATGGCGGTTATGTGGATAGGAAAAATATCAAGATCAATAGTAGTTGCTAAATGAGAGAGTGATCAGAAAAGCAAAGGCTGAAGAACGTTGATGTTATAAAATTGTTATATATTCCCTTTTAAGCGAAAATAAAAAATAGTCATCTGCGGTCGGTGTTAGTTTGGATTCAATAGGATTTTGATTTTTTCATGGATATGAAATCTGACCTTGTTCTAGTAATCGGATTTTAATGTTCGGTTATAATTTTGGTTCGGTTTCCTCAAATTCAGTACGAATATAGTAACACGTGAGAATACCAGATGAACTCATTCTAATTTTGGATTTTATCCTTATATTTGTTTATGATTCAACAGTACACATTTTAGTTCACAAGTTTGACAAACCTTTTTTTTGACAAACTTAAACAACTTTAAGTAACAAAAATTTGGTGGAATGATTCGAAAGTATTTGTTAAAAGAAGGAAAACATAAAAAAATTAAAAGTACAACCAACAATTTTATAAAAATAACAAATATTATTTAAACTTCAAAACAAACTATTTATAATGGAAAAATGCAATTGTCAAGACATGAAATTTTAATTTTGATCCAATACCAATATATATATATATATATATTAGTTATTTATATAATACATACTCACTTTAGGTATTTGATAGTTTATTGACTATTTTCGGAATTGAGTTAGAGTTTAATATATTTTTGAGATTTTGAATTTTTTGAATTTTTTAGATATCTATTTGAATTCTATTTGAATTCTGGTTCAATTTGGATAAAACCCATATTCTGTGTCGAACTCGATTCAATTATTATTTCTTTTCTTGTTTTCGCAACGTTTGAATTCATTATTATCGAATCGGGTTATGATTTGGTTTACATTTACCGACCTTTGACAACGACCATGGATATGAAATTTTGATAGTCTGTGGGCCCAACCCACGTTTCTGTTCGGCTCGTATGGATATACTACCACAATCAGTATTAGACAACTCCATAGGTAACATTTCAAAATATGGTTCCAACTAAAAGCAACTCCAATGGTGTTACTCACCATTAGAATCCTTAATAATAGAATAATAGTATTTTTATCTTTTTGAATAGGTAAGGATTCTAATCAAAATACTAAGTTCAATGGTGTTATTCAATGGTGAATCCTTAACAATAGAGTTAACAGAAACAAGACATAATCCAAATTCGAGAGGAACAAGAAAAGGAAGATACAATTCAATGATGCATTAGAAAGTAGAAGAACATACTGTTTGCTTTGGATACCGAACTGGAAGAGTTTGATGTTGTTGGATGCAAGAGACTTGAGATTGTCCTCAGGGTATGGTTCAGGACACAAATAACTGTTTCCATATGCTTGTTCTTGTTCCTCTTGTTCCATCTCTGATATCATCTTCTCCAAAACAGAGCAGACAAATGATCATCAAATTCAAAAAGATAAGCCTTCGTCATCTAAAGTAAACGTAAAGCTACAATCTTTATTAACAACAACAACAACAAAAGAGACTCAATCAGATAAATACAGAAACCCAATTCAGACCCATCTTCAACCCCTAGTCAGATGCTTTTTGCCTCCCTTTAATGAGTCAATCAATAACCAAAACTCAAAAAGACAATTAAAAACCATAATACAACATCAAAAGTCAGATGCTTTGACATCAAAGCTAACATCTTGAACACAAATGTTTTCAATACCCAAACGGAAGATTCTAAAACAAGATCAAAGTACCAAAATGAAAGCAGAGCAGAAAACATCAATGACAACTATACCATTCTTTCCTGAGTATTTAAAACGAATCAAGTCCGACTTGAACAAAATTTAACCAATATAAATGTTTCATAACTAAACTAGCTTCGCTGGACTCATCTACAAAATCAAATCAAACAAGCTTAGAGGAGAGGAAAGCTTACGTTCCTCCGACGCATCCGACAGTATCGGTGGCGACGATTCGACCGCAGGTTCCGTGCGCCGGTGCGTCGATGGCACGCGCTGTAAAAGCTCCGGATTGAGCTCCACCGCAGATTAGGATCTACGCCGTGGAGAAAGGAAGCTCGCGGACGGCGGTCGAAGCTCCGTAGCTCGTGGCGAGGTGAGAGAAACTTGATCCATCTGCTTGGAAGCGTCACACCACGAAGCCCAGAAGTGAAGAAGGAGGAGGGGAGAAGAGGGCTCCACGTCACTAAGGACTTCCCATTTTAATCCTTAACTTAGGATTAATTCTTAACTTTTCCCTATTATTTTAATCTGATTTAATCAAAAAGTATTAAGGATTTTGTTTAAGGATTTGTTAAAATCATGTGTTGGACGTGCTCTAAGTATACATCATTTAAACAAGAATTGAGGTGGAGTCATTTTATCAAAATATTCATAAGCATTGTGCAGAATCTGCTGATAGAACCGTCGGACGTACATTCTTATAAAACGGTTACTGCAGTGCAAAAATGAGTTAGTGTGGTAAATAAAACTGTGAGACGTAGATATCATACAATATATAGACTTGGAGCATCTTTTATTATTTTTCGTAATCTATAATAATGTTAATCAAAGAAATAAATATTTTAGGCATTTTTCCTTTCTCACATGTTATTATCTTTGAAGAAGAAAGTCTCAATCTGATGTCAGTGTAAAACATGCGTCAAACCGTCAACCTAGGAACACAGAAACAAAACGCAA
Source organism: Hirschfeldia incana (assembly GCA_026261945.1). Taxonomy (NCBI): domain Eukaryota; kingdom Viridiplantae; phylum Streptophyta; class Magnoliopsida; order Brassicales; family Brassicaceae; genus Hirschfeldia; species Hirschfeldia incana. Next base: position 1,050,553 of record JABCMI010000087.1, on the reverse strand, counting down.
GAGTTCCAAAACCAATACTCTATTAAGAATTCTTTAAACAAATTACACCTAATCTGTTTAACCAGTTTTACTTGACTTCACAACATGTGAATCAACACTGGACAACTCTTAATGTCTCAAGAACTCGATCACTCAATCTCTCTCTCGCAATATCAATGCTTTTCTTACTTAAAAACCTTAACTAATCAAGGCTCAGACTCGTCTATTATATCATAGACGAGCTGATCTTGTTACAAGATAACTATCAATCAAATATTCTAACTCCTAAAATATCTCCACTTCAAGTTTATCTCCACGTCATCGCCAATCTTCCGGACTTTCTCAACATTGTCTCGTATTGAACACTTCAGCAGTTTCCTAGACTCAACAATCTCCCCCTTTTTCACTGAGTTTTACAACTCAAGCGTACTAGCTCACAATAGCAATAAACTCCCCCTTAACTGATTATCTTCAAACTTAAATCTCCCCCTGCTTGAGTGACAAAACTCTTTGAAAATCTCCACAACAACTAATCCTTTGTCACATCTTTTGGAACCCCATCTTGCTCATGCCAGTCATAAAACATTTGTTTCATTAACCTCCCTGAGTATACCTCGAACTACCTCAGTATTAACACACCTCCTGTTGACAGCTCTGTATCCCAAGTTTTCTGAACATGCTACATTGCACACAAGCTCTTGAACATTGCTAGTCTCCTTACATTTGGAATACAAATCTGATTTTGCAATCCATACCTCACAATAGCTTCTTGGCTCAATATAACACTTGTTTCCACTCCAAGCCTTCTTGATATTGTTGATTCGCTCGTAGCAAAATCGATGAGTATGTCCAAGTTTCCCACAAGAATAACATCCATTGTAGAGTCTACGTTCTCCAGCCCTCTTTGACTCAATCTTGCTTTCCAAAGCATAGCAGTATACCTGTATGTGTCCAGGCTTCCCACAGAAGTAACAGCCTTCTTTGACCTTCGGTTTTACATGTTCAACACGTACTTGTTTGCTTGAACAAGTTTGATGCGATTCAACATCCTTTGGTTTAATATCAGAAACTGGTTTAGCACGAACAAAATTACTGAGATATGCTTGACTTGATCCACTGATAGAGCTTGACACACAATTTCCAATGTAGCCAAGACCCCAATTCTATTTTGCAGGCTGTCCCATGGCAAGAAGAGTATCCAAATCCTTTGTTCCTTTGCTCAACATCCTGACCTTCTTGTGGTTTTCATTCAAACTATGCTCAAGATTTCTGCTTTTCTCTTTTTCTTCTGACAAAAGATCTGATAATCTGTTTATCTTTGATTCCAGTTCACTTGTATTTTTCTGTTCAGCTTCTGTCTGCTCGTTCGACCTGTTATCCTTTGTTGAACATGTTGACGTCTCTAACATCAATGTTGTAGGCTTTTCCATCTCCATCTTGTTAATCTTGGCTTCTAGTTGCGTCTTCTTCTTGAGCAGATTCATATTGTCTTTGCTCAATTCAACCCAGCTGTCATAGAGCTTACAATATTCAAACTTCACATCTATCTCTCCATCACTATCTGAATCAGAATCAAGTTCAACTTCTTCATCACTTTGTTTTCCAACAAGAGCTACAAGATTGAGCTTTTCATCACTTCTCTTCTGAAGATATGGACGTTCAACCTCAGATTGTCCCTTGCACACATCATGGCAGTGACAATCACACTTCTTGCTCCTTTTACTAGCACAAAACTCATGTGAGTTAGGGTTCCTTAAGTGTTCTTTCTCGAATTTCTTTAAAGCTTCCTTGACTTTTTGTGTCAGCAATTCAGCACACTCGTCCAATTTGAGATTCAGACTTTCATGAAGAACCTGAAATTTGTCATTTTCCTTCTCAGCAGCAAAAACTGTTTGTTTTCCTATCTTGGTTGGACAAGTAGTAGCTTCCATCTCTTCAGCTTTAAGAATCCCAACCAACTGTGAAAACTTCATCTCGTCAGTATTCATCCCAACTTTGAACAATGCCTTATAGGATGCAAACTTCTCTGGAAGACATCGTATCATCTTCTTGACCAACTTCTTATCCTTAAAGTTCTTACCAAGGACGATCGCTTCATTTGCAATAGAGCTCAACTTTGAGCTAAAGCTTGTGATGGATTCTTCTTCAGCCATTCTTAAATTCTCAAACTGAGATGCCAAGTAATCTAGTCTCACCCTTTTAACAGTGGACATCCCCTCATAATAATCAACAAGTGTATCCCACACATCTTTGGCTGAACAACATCCTTGCACAAGTTTAAACTGATCTGAACTGATTGCATTGAAGATTTCTGATAGCGCCTTTGCGTTGAGTCTTGATGCGGTCTTTTCTGCTTTTGTCCACTTATTTTTAGGTTTAGGTATCTCCTCATCATTTTCATTAAAGACCATTGGATCTGTCCATCCTGTTTCAACTGCTGTCCAAACATCTTCCTCAATCCCTTTGAGTTGTTGTTTCATACGTACCTTCCAGTGTCCAAAGTTGTTTTCATCCAACATGAGTGACTTATGAACCACCATAAACTCTGGTGTTTCCATGTTCCTCGCAGGATCTCAACCTGTAATAGATATCCAGATCTAGATAGGTGACCTGCTCTGATACCAAATGAAAAACCTAGGAACACAGAAACAAAACGCAAGAGTTCCAAAACCAATACTCTATTAAGAATTCTTTAAACAAATTACACCTAATCTGTTTAACCAGTTTTACTTGACTTCACAACATGTGAATCAACACTGGATAACTCTTAATGTCTCAAGAACTCGATCACTCAATCTCTCTCTCGCAATATCAATGCTTTTCTTACTTTAAAACCTTAACTAATCAAGGCTCAGACTCGTCTATTATATCCTAGACGAGCTGATCTTGTTACAAGATAACTATCAATCAAATATTCTAACTCCTAAAATATCTCCACTTCAAGTTTATCTCCACGTCATCGCCAATCTTCCGGACTTGCTCAACCTTGTCTCGTATTGAACACTTCAACAGTTTCCTAGACTCAACAAAAAAAATGTAAGCATGTATGGAATAGTTCTTGTTTTGATGTAAGCATGTATGGAATAGTTCTTGTTTTGATCCTCTCTATGGTGAGATTTTTGTCTATAACTATTTTTGTGACAGATGTTTACCTATAGAATTGTGTACAAAGACACTAGTAAACTCCAAGAATAAGATATTTTGAAATGTTACCTATGGAGTTGTCTAATGCTGATTGTGGTAGTATTTTATAAAGTTGTTATTTAAAAATGTTTTATACTAGTATTTGAGGGGAATGTGCTGTGACTACAGAGACACACGTAAAGTGGATTCTGAGTGATATCATTTATCTCTGAGGTATGGAGCCAATTTAAGAAAGCTACACACCTTCGGCATCAAAACGATATTCAAAGCAGTTCGTATGGTAACACACGGACATGTGTATATATATAGACTCGCCATCAAATGTTTGCATGTGGCCAAATTGCGTCACACTGAGGAATCTAGATTTTTGTCTGTGGTAAAGAATCTGTGAAAGATGCTAATAAGAGCATGCGAGATACCCTACCTCAACCAAAACGCACCTTCTCCAACATATACACACACAAAATTGTTATTATGATCAAAAGTTTATTTTATTTTTGAATTATGATCAAAAGTTCACAATGTATGTAAATGTATACGTATATGTAGATGTATGCAAACGTATTCAACATATATATACACAAATAATAGAAAGAGAACGTGTAAATGCGCACCATTGGAGTACGCCTACTTATATACTGGATCGTATAGTTAGGTCTAGCAGGTTAGATAGAATTTGAATATAAAATAATTTTTGGAAAGAAATTATTTATTTGTCAAATTTTTACTGTTTCGAACTATATAAGATGTAAGAACCATTCAATGAGATGAGAGGTCTCAGAAACAAAATAGATTGGAGACACGACTAGAAAATGTAACCAACAATTCAATACGAGAACAAGTTGAAACTGAAAACCTGGTGTCCTTAAGCTACAACTAGCTTGCTACGTGTTCAGTTTTCCTAATGTTTATTAAACCATAACGAAATAATATAATATATCAGTGATCGGCTCCTCATAGTAAACGTCGGGATAGTTTCACCATCGCCTTTCTCCGGCAAGGATTTTCACTTTAATCGTTATTGGCCAGCGGCGGAGCTAGAAGGTGAACGCTTGGCCTGGTCACTATTGATGATCGTAGAGTTTGAGCATATTCTCTTCACGTCGTATCTGCATATATCGAAATTGGTAACAGCGTTTACACCTCTGAATTTTATTGCTGCGATATCGTACGCCTCCGCTGCTTCTTCTTGTGTGCCTTAATATATTAAACATATTTGTTAATTTATAAAAAAGTGTATATATAATATCCAGCTAATGTAATTATTTTATATAAGAGTGGTTCATACTAAATGTGCCAAGGTACAAGTCTTTGTTTCCAGCAACTCTTCCGATTCTTGCTTGCCATCTCCCATGTTGATGATGCCTGCATTCATTATACATGCATGATCACAGATACGATCCATGTGCATGCCTATACTTACATAATTTCTCAAGCGTATTTCCGGACCAAACCTTGTGACTCCTCTGTAAATCGAAGCTCCCCTCGAAAATCCACTGCTATTCCTGTATATGAGAAAGTCGACACAAAATGGTGATATGTGAATATATCAATATAAATACAAACAATATAGACATTGAGAAGAGAGTGATTTTGAAGTTGATTTACCTCCTCAGCATGGCAACAAATTCTTGCCTAGTCATGTTGTTGAGTTCCTCGATCTCCTTTTCGTAATTACTTAACTGAACGAAGAGTGTAAAAAAATAATGACATCACAATTTACCAGCAAACTCTATATCTTTCAATCGAATGAGTCAATAAGCTCGTATAAAAACACATACAGGATCCAAATATATGAAATAAAACTTTACCAAACAAAAAAAATATATGACATAAATAAAATCGTCTTGTTGTCTATTAGTATGCAATCGTAAAGTAGTTAGAAGTGGAGGTATGGTCCACCCACATCAGACACTTACAGGGAAATTTAAGTGAGTGGTAGGACCCCAATACTTCACGGCCGCTAAATCATAAGCCCTTGCAGCTTTCTCCTCATCATCATACCCACCTGTTATAGTGTTTCATAAAAGGATTATATCGATCATTTCGTTAAATAACATCCAATAAAAATTTACAACATTTTTAATAACATCCAATAAAAGATAACTTAATAGGGCACCAAGATTTCAATGAGGAATCCCATGTATAGTAGGTTACTAAAATAAAGTATTTACTTACCTAGATACACTGTGATTGATCAGGGAGCGAATTCAAAAGAACATAGGAAAACCAAAAACATTAAGTATAAGTAACTTCTTGTGTAATTTATGATAAAAAATTTAAATCGGAATATAATCATATTAAATCTGTTTTCTAACCTTGTCTTCCCCTTCTCGTCTGTCCTTCTTTCTTACAGCTATTGTCCCATAAGTGAGCTTCGTATCTCCCTGTCCACCTATGTCTATATACGTGCATATATATCATGTTGACACATATAATGTTAATTAAAAAAAAACACGTTGCGTTAACATAAAAATATCATTACTTGACTGTAGCATGCATTCACCTTGTTATATAGTGAAAGCTCCTTAACAAAATAAAAATGATAGTGTAATGTAAGTTTGAGGCATCAACAATTTGATTACGTACTTTGTAACTCCACGATACTGAGAAGTTCTTTGCCCGAGACTATCAACTGACTTCCTCGGCGGAACCGGTTCCTTCACCTGAGATTTACCGACCATATTCTTTCGCTTCTCGTCTACCTTAACCGGTTCTTCCACCGGTACAGACACATTTAACTCGTTGATCAGATCAGAAGCAGCGCCATGGCTCAGTGCTAACAAGAGCGTCGAGCCACTGGTGTTATAATCAGCATCTTCGTGACTAAAATTTATAGTATTGCTCGTACTACCCTCTTGATCACTAACATAAGTATTCGAGGCTGGAAATGTTGGAGTGCCTTGCATTAACCAAGATTTGAAACCCGAGGCCGAAACTTCATAATCATGGTTTAGGTTGGGATTTAGTTTCGAGTGTTGTGGTGTAGCTACGCTTGGTTCGTGGAGAAGGTAACTGGGTGGGCTTAATATGTTAACCATTGTGGTGCAGTTCACATTGGTTTGGTCATGGATGCTGATAGGAGTACACTCGGTTTGATGAGAGTTGGAGAAGAAATCTTCCAGCTTTGGAACCTCTTCGTCATGATGATGATGATGATCATCGTCATGATCATGATTAAGGTTAATATCATATTGCCAGACTATATATAGAAAACAAATGAAAAATATATATTAATAGTTGCCAACTTGCCAACAACATACATCATATGTGTTGGTTCCATAAAACATACATCGTATATGTGAGCATATATATACATATATGTATCTCTATATTGAGAACACTTCATCTGAAGAAGTAAGAAAGACGCATAATATATATGTATATGTGTTGGGTATCCTACATCTGAACAAGTTAGAGAGACACACATATTATAGACATCACTATAGCCAATTAGTTGCATGTAAGTTAAAGTATGCTTAAACTTAAAAAGAAATACACGTACCAGGAGGATGATGATGTGTGAGAGGATCAGTAAAGAAGAGAGAACCATCCGAATTGAGAGGCATGAGAGCCTTTTCTTGATTAGTCACAACATAGTTCTCTTCGTGTCTATGTCGTTCTTCGTCTTCTTCTTGAACTCTATCGGAGATTCTCAAATGAGGTGTCAAAGAAAACCCCAACCATTTGTTCATTTCTTCTCTCTTTCTCTCTCTACTCACTGTTTCTCTCTCTCCCATAGTTCCACAAAATATGTAGGGTTTCGTGTGTTTATTCAATTCGTGGTCTCATATGCGAAGGAATCATTAAAAGACAAATATTAGAGTTACGTGGATTAAATAAGACCTCTGTTTGTTATAATGTGAAAATATTATTGAAGCAAAAAGATAGAAACGAATAAAAGGAAAATTAATGTGAAAAGAGATATAAGACAAAACAGGTGGCGGTGAAGTTGTGTCGTAGCATGAAAGAAAGGCAACAGGGAAGTTTCTTTGCACATTCTTTTCCGGGCACTTGCATCTGACTTTTACTAGGGTTTCGTGCCTCTTCCCTCAGATCTTTTAATGATACTCTTTAATGAGATTTGGAATCTTGAGTCTCTTTCTATTTTATTTTTTGGGGGCATAGAATAAGTCCACCATTACGACGAGGAAAGGAAAAAAATCACTATGCCAGCAAGCTACGCCTTTGGAATGGTGTAGGTTTAATGTCATGTTCAAACATTTGTGTGGTTTAACCGTCTAATCGGGAATTTGTACGTGACATAATGCCTAGCTAATCATGCTTACAGTTTGTATTTATAAATTTAGAGCACCTGTAATGATAAAGAAGTCTAGATGGATTATTATCTTGTTACCGTTGAGTATTACTCCGGATGTAATCGCCTAAACTCTTCGTAATTTAATATAATCATTTGGTATGACAAAAAAAAGAATTAATATTTAATAATTTTTTTTCAAAAAAATAAGCTTATCTGCAAGTTCTTTATTTTTGTGTAACTATGATGGGTTGAGCACATTGGTTTGATAGAACTTTTCAACAAAAAAAAAAAATCTTATTATATGTTTTTTTTGCAGCCAAAGGAAATGGCTGGGTTCCTGGTCTTACTCAATCAGCTTATTTGACTGCAAGTTCAGCACCTCTGTCCGTCGTGATATACTACTGGAAGAAGTATACCATGTGGTTCCTGCTGGTAGAATTTTCAATGTAATTCCAAGAGATGGATTCCCCTCACGCCCTCTGGACTCCCATCATCACGCCCTGGGGCTGTTACTGAGGTATTTGTTTGATTGTTTTGTTTAGCTCAATGTATCAATAATCTCCGTTTGGCATGCAGGTTCAGGTAGCTCGGGTAATTCGGTTAGTTCTGTTCGGTTCAACATAATCTTACCAACTTAACCAGGAATAAAAATTGATTCGATCGTTTAGTTATTTGGTTAGTTTGGTTTTTGAAAATCATACCAACATTTTTGATTTCGGCTATATTTTGGCTTAATTTGATAAAATTTCGGATTTACTCAGTTACAATAAATATCTATTATATTAAAAGAGAAGTCATGACTTCTAATTCATGTGTGATTTTTATTAAAATAGATTATCTACTAGAATTGGTCTCATCATATTTTAATCATCATTAATTTTATATTAGATAAAATACATTACATTATTCAAACATTAATAACTTTAATATTATATAAAAGATAATAACTTCCCAATATTTTAGGGATTTCATAAATAAAATTAACAATATATTGAATCCAACTTATATTTAAATCATATATATATATATTAAAATTTCGAAAAATATCTGTTTAAAAAGATTTTAACAGATATTAATTTTCAAAAACTATATGTAAATATGTTAATTAATTTCGTGATTAGTTTTGAATATACTATACACTAATATATTCAGTTATTATTTACAAAATGGAAAATAATTATTCTATTTTTTATCAATTATATAATCAAAATAAATCATATTAAAAGAAAATTATTATGTTGACCTAAATATTTTAAAAATATATTAATTTTCAAAAAATGTATGTAAATATTTCACTAATTTTTTAATTACCAATGAAATATTATGATGCAATAATATATATACAGTTAGTATTTATTACATTTTAATAAAAATTGTATCATACACTTATTTATTTTATAATTATAACTCTACATGTTAAAATAAAATTATTATATTGAACTACATATGAAAACTTTATATTAAAGTGATAGATTATAAATTTTATTTTTATACATATAAAATATTTATGTTAACATAATAATTTGATGAAATACTACAATACATGTATAAAAACAAATTATATTAGATTTTTTTATATACAATAATGTATTATGTAAATGAAGAAATGTAAAAATATTACTAAAATGAAATCCAGATTTAAAGGACGGGTAAAAATTTAACATAAATTAAATACAAAATAATTATCAAATATGTTTTTCATGCCATATTGATTTGTTTAATAATTAAATATAAATACAATAATATAAATATATAATAAGAAGAAAAAATACATGTAGTAGTTTTTTATGTCATCAGCACATGTGATGGTTTTAAACATTTTACAACATATAAACTAAAAATTATTATATTTGAAATTCTTAAAGAAACATTTAATATTAGACTAAAACTAAATAATAATCTAAAATAAATATATATACATAGAAAATTAAATGATTAATTAAAGTAAAAATAATACCCGCACGATTGTGCGGGTCGAGATCTAGTCTTATATATTAAAACAGAAGTCACAACTTAATTCATGTGTGATTTCTTAAGTTAGACCTATTATTAGAAAGTCATGTTACATTTATTTTCTAATCTTATCATTATTGATTTACTATAACATTCCATAAATTCATAAAAAATCTGTTGAGAAAATCTAATAAGATCTTACCAAAAAGTTTTAATATTTTTTTATAAGATAATACATTAACTAATTTCGTGATTAGCAATATTATATTATTATAAATTAATGTTAATTAAAATAAAATTGTATGCCATATTTTATAAAACTTATTATAGTCTATATTTTATTTAATTAGATATGGTATATAAAACAAATATAACAAATTATATATATTAGTAAAGCAACCTAATTTCTTTTTCAAAGTTTCTTTCATATAAATAATAAATAAATAAATATCTAATAAATAAATAAAGTTTGAAATTTTAATATTCATTAAAAATATAAATAACAACTCAATTTAAAAAATTATGTTTTATTTATTATTATAAAAAATATTGTTTGAAAAATATGAAAAAAATACCAAAATTTTAAATATTTTTTTTTATAAAATAATTCATCAATTTAGTAAAAAAGATTCAGAAGTCATATAATCTTCCAAACTCATAATAGTTATGTAATTTTCTAAATCTCTTGACTAAACATACAATTTTAAAATAAATATTTTAAACACATAATTATAATATTCCAAATGATAAAATGATAGGCTTTAAAGTATAACTTTTTTAAATGCAACATGAAAAAAAAAATTTAAAAATTAAAAATAGTATAATATTTTTTTTAAAAATAATTTAATGAAAAAAAAATTGTTATATATCACTAATAATGTAAACCAAATAGTTACATGTATAAAAATGAAAATAACCACCCGCACGGTTGTGCGGGTTGAAATCTAGTGATGCTTAATTCTTGATATGGTCTGTTAAATTTCCTAATATATAGTTAACACAATTTAAATGCATAACGAGAATATTTATATTAGGTAACAAAAAATCTTTATTTTGATGCATATTACCGAATTAGAAATATATATATTTTATATTTTTCGTCCACAAAAAATCCTTTTTAGTAATATTCAAAATAAATGATTTATCCCATTCTATTACCATAATTCAAATATTCATTCAGAATAATTAAAAAATATAATAAATTATTTCCAAATTGTGAAGAATATACTTATCAACATATTTGAACCAGTTAACATCACATGTTAATGGCAATTCTTAGGCTTTACCAGATTTTATTGTGTTTTTACAAGGTTTCACTAAATTCAAAACGGATGGTATACATGCCACTGGATTTACTGGTTGACCCCGGGTCTTAATCAGGCACAATGACACTTCTAAAGTTATTAAAACCCTTAGAGCATGTACATTGAGAGTACATGCTCAAGTTCACACATTTTCCCAAACCAAAAATATATTAAAATAATACAATCTCATGAACCTTCTCTCTCATGAAGTTCTCTTGGGTGAACCCCTCTCTCATGAGTTCATCACTGTAGCGCGGGCCCCACGTGTCGTGGTGGCCCGCGATTGGTCTATATATATATTTTTTTTTTAAAAACAAAATCAAAAAGAAAAATAAAAAAATTTAATAATAAAAAATGGAAAAGATGAACCCCAAGAGGGGGTTCATTGATGCACATGCCCTTACAAAGCTATACTATTAATTCTAGACAGCTCAACAAATATTATTCTTATAAATCACACAATATGAAGATGACATTGTAACACAAAAATGTACATACAAAATATCAAATAAACTAAATGATAAATTATATAAATTTAAACGAAAAAATCACTTTCTTTCTTTGATATAATGTAAATTTGTAACTTAATAATGTACATCAAAACTAAAAGAAAAACTAATACATATCAATCATTGTTGTTACCAAAAAAAATCTGCGCTTTGAATGTGAAGGTCAAAATATAGTTTTTTAAAAGAAAGAAGAAATAACCTTTTAAAAAACCTACCAAACCAAACTAGCCAAAATTTTCAGTTTGGTAGGGTTAGGTTCAAAATCCCATCCCTAAATCTTCTCCATGCATGACTGATGACTCGGGTACCTGTTGATATCATAACATCCTTTACATCTACACCTATAGGAAATGAGGGAATTGTTCGAGCTTCAAAGAACGATGTACACATTTGTTCATGTGATAGCCACACATGATCTATCCTCTGTTTTCCTTGCCCCTAAAAGTATTGTGCAGTTAGAAACGATGATGCATCTGCTTTTGAAAACTTCTTGTACTCACAAGGATATCAACGTACCAAAGGTTTGTAGCACTTACCCTTTGGTTACACTGTTCCACACTGTTGATGATTTTTTCTGGTTCACTTGTGACACTCTTCTTTGCCATAAAAACAGGCGTGCAGATATTTATTAGTATTATTAAAGATTGGGGCCTAATCTTTTTCACTCTCGTCTTCATGGAAGAAGAACCATAAATGTCATAAACGAAGAATTATTTGCTTTCAGGTTCCATGTTTTCAGAAGTTCATGATTGAGGTTTTTGCAAAAAATTGCTGCTTGTACAGTGTACTGGATAAATCTTTTGACTTTAGTGATGCGAATACTGTAAGCATAAGACAACTTCAATTTTGATCTACTAGTTTTCCACAACTGACCTTCTTCCTTCCCTCTGTGTCTCTGTCTTATGAACAAAGGTCGTCTTGTTCGGGGAAATCGTCACTGCTCAGAAACTGATATGTGAAAAATAATGCATTTCTCATGCATCTTAGGTCGGAAACGTTTTCATTAGTACATTGCCCACAAGATTTGGCAGTGCAGTATTGCCAAAAGTTCCAGGTTTGATAAGTTTTGCGATATAAATAGATACATCCCTTGCCATGTGCTTAAATATGGTCTCTCCTTGCCTTGCATGGTGTTCAGGGTACTGATATCCAGGGCTTCAAGGCATACTATCAGTCTCTTATACAAAATCTCTGGCTTCAACAAAGTAAGAATCATGTTTTCAGATAACATCCGAAAATACAGATAGTTTCCATAGAAATGTCTCTCAAGTACTGTGTACTCAGAAAAGTTTGGCTATAAAGCTCTCTTTTGAATTTGTGTCTTTGATATGTTAATGTTTAGTCTCTCTGCAGGTTTCTCCAGATGTAAATAGTATCGTCAAATGTCTAATTAAGAGGCAAAGAAATTAGCTGTCACCATCCACCAGATCAAATCTTATTAATATAAGATTCATATGTACTGCCAATTTTGAACTTTCTTCTTTTTTAAATCTGCAGTTGTACCTGACCAAAGCAATTTTTTCGTACCAAGGGATTGCAAGTTCTTCCAGTGCTGCAGCAACTCAGAGAGTAGATTTGATGTTTTATTCCATTTTGTTGTGGTGTTGGGTCTATAAAGCCTCTCTCTATTTCTTTATCCTATCGCCAAAGTTCGATTATTGTCATGAACTTCCTTCCATGTTTTGTTGCTACTAGTCCACTTAGAAAAATAAAGAAACCTAAAGTTTAGTCTGTTTCTTTTATTTTAGTTATTTAATATGAAACTATTAGTATCTCCAGTTTGTAACCATATTTTTATAGATGTAATGTAAAATTTATGTAAATTACACACTAGGAGAAACAACTCGGTTGACATTCATCTATCTGTGCATTTCTTATATCTGATCTTACCTGTACAATCTGTTATTTTCCGAGAGCCATTGATACTATGATCTTGATTTTTCTATTCAGGCTTTGCCACCAACAGACATTAGTTTTGTGCATCTGAATCCTTGAAGCAAGTAGAAAATCTTGTGGACTCGTCAAACAATCTACAAAATAGTGTCATGTGCCTTCTCGGTTATATTCTGGTAGTTTTGTTCTCTGAAGTCTCTTAATCATATAATTTTCCGGTGGTATATGATTTTAATGTTTTTTTAATAATATATATTAATTCAGCCGAAGAATCAGGAAATTAGTTTCTGTTAGAAAAGCGATTTGAACAAAACAATCTAATCAAACTATTACTTTTTAATTTCCCCACCCAATAAACTCGGTGAGTTTTGCTAGTTCAATTTTTGAAATCAAAGTAATCAAGAACTGTTCTCAGCCATCAACGAATGTGTAAGGAAGGTGAGGTTCTCCTTATTTCCTCTGATGCCAAGGCTTCCTTTATCGTATGCAGAGTATCTAGCTCCGGTCAATTCTTCGAAGCTTGTCACCGTTACTATCGATGAAGCTCTAGACGAACAATAGAAGAGGAGATTCAAGAGCCATACCGATAGGAAGACCATGAACTAGACTGTACACTCTTCCATACCGCCACAAAACCAAATAACGAGTTTATTAGAGATTGAGCTCAAAGATTAAAAATGTATTGTATTCATCTTCTCAACTGTATCGTACACTTTAGTTTTCTTTATATACAACATACAGAAACGGTTAACATATTAAACCATTGGTTCAATCAAAATCTTTGGTTTAATCACTCTATACTCTAATACCCTTCCCTCTAGATGGAAGACAAAAATTATGGATACCAATCTTGCTTATCAACGACTTGAACAGAGCAGGTTGAACAGCCTTTGTTAAAATGTCAGCAATTTGAAGTGCAAACTGAACATGGAGAGTCTTCAAGAAGCCACTTTGAAGTTTCTCACGAACCACATGACAGTCGATTTCAACATGATTCGTTCTCTCGTGATAGACTGGATTAGAAGCAATGTATAAAGCAGATTGGTTATCATAAAAGAGAATAGAAGGGATCGTCAGAGCACAATGCATCTCAGTCAAGATAGTAGATATCCAAATAAGCTCACATGTAGCATCCGCCATGGCTCTGTATTCAGCCTCAGAGCTACTCCGTGACACAGTCTGCTGTTTCTTGGATCGCCAAGAGATCAAAGAGTCACCAAGAAAGACGCAATAACCTTTAACGGACTGGCGAGAATCACGACAAGCCGCCCAGTCTGCATCAGAGTAGGCAGTGAGCTTTAAAGTAGAGTCTGCAGAATAAAAGAGGCCTTGACCGGGATCATTCTTCAGATAACAAAGTACTCGATGTGCAGCATGCAGGTGAGTATCAGTAGGAGCTGACATGTACTGACTAAGCTTGTGAACAACATATGTAATGTCAGGACGCGTGTGAGTCAAGTACAATAGACGACCTACAAGTCTTCTGTAAATTGTAGGATCAGAAAGCAGAGTACCCGACGTAGCAGATAGCTTGAGATTAGGTTCCATAGGAACATAAAGAGGCTTGCATCCCAAGTAACCTGCTTCTTCTAGTAACTCCAACGTATACTTTTGTTGATTCTAGGAGATACCAGTCTTGCTATGTGCAATCTCAAAACCCAAAAAATACTTTGCAGGTCCAAGATCATGTAACTTGAACGCAGACTGCAACATTTCCTTGAATCTCGTACTGGCCGAAGAATCGTTCCCCACAATCAGAATATCATCGACGTAGACAAGAACTGCCAAGAACACATTGTCAACGTATTTGATGAAGAGAGAATGATCAGAGTGTGTTCTAATAAACCCATCACCAAGAATCACATTGGAGAGCTTCTGATTCCACTGCCTTGACGCTTGCTTGAGTCCATAAAGAGACTTATGGAGCTTGCAGACAGAGTTAGGAGGAACTTTCTTACCAGTTAACTCCTCATACCCTTGAGGTAATCGCATATATATCTCCTCATCCAAGTCACCATTGAGAAATGCATTACTGATATCCAACTGTGTGATAGACCAATTCCTTGCAGCAGCAAGACTCAGCAGTAAGCGAAGTGTACCAATCTTAGCTACATGAGAGAATGTATCCAAGTAGTCTAAACCTTCAAGCTGTGTGTAACCTTTGGCTACCATACGAGATTTATGTCTCAATCGTACCATCTGGATTGTACTTGATAGTGTGGATCCATTTACAACCAACATGATGTTTCCCGGGAGGCAATTCACAGACTGTCCAAGTACCAGTATCTTCCAGAGAACTCATTTCAGATTTCATAGCAGAATTGAACTCTTTAGATAGAACAGCCTCAGCAAAAGTTTTGGGTAGTGATAAAAAGGATAAAGTTTTTATGTTCAGGTTCAAACTTGTCGTAACATAAGAAGGAAGAAATGGGATATGAAGTGGTATGAGTAAGATGAGTAGCTGGTTCAGACGAATGATCCAAGAGATAGCAATGATACTTATCTAGATATGCATGTGCTTTAGTCTGCCGTTTTGACCTTGTTCCAGTACTAGGTATCTCTGATGCAACATGAATAGAAGAAGTACTAGAAACACAAGGATCACGCAAAGAACTATCACTAGGAACATCAGAATTATTAGACACATATACAGAATCAGGAATAAGAGGAGACAAAATATCACCAGGAACAGGAAAAACTACATGTTCATCAACAAATATAGACAAATCTATATCAGAACCTAAGTCAAAGGAAGCAGGAAATGATGAATCAGGAGCTGGCATAGGCAAAACATCTTGATCAAACAACGAAGCATTAGATTCCATAACCCACATGTCCCATAACCCACAGGTCCCTGGATCGTAACTAGACTCTGATACCATATTAGAGATTGAGCTCAAAGATTCAGGAGAAAGTTTGTTAGGATGAAAAAATGTATTGTATTCATCTTCTCAATTGTATCGTACACTTTAGTTTTCTTTATATACAACATACAGAACCGGTTAACATATTAAACCATTGGTTCAATCAAAATCTTTGGTTTAATCACTCTATACTCTAATAGGGTTTAAATCACCACCAACACCATACCAGAATGTCTCCAAACGTACAAAGAAACTCAAAATACACTATCGAGAGCTCGAACGAGCCAAGACGGCATCGGGATGTGCATTGAAAAATGCTGATATAGAGGAATCAATGACTCTCCGAGAACTACCTCCACACAAAGGCAATTAATGAAACAGTTTAAAAGCATCTACATTGGTAGTATTCTCACATGTGTTCTCAAAAAAAACTAAATATAAAGTAAGAAAGAGAAGGAGAATGTGTTTTTCTTTTAGAACACTTTATACATTTTATGAGAGCTGAATTCTAAACATGTCACAGTACCATTGATTTTAATTTTAAAAGTAAATGAAATTTCTTTTATAAATCAAGATATTGATATTTCATATTTGTTGAGAGTTTCAGGTGTGTTCTATTGTTAACGATGCTCTAATGTTTGTACTTAATAGCATTTGCTTTTGGAAATTTCTGGTACAAATTATTTGAGTGACACAGAATGAAGGATGGTTGGGTGTCATACACTCTGATACCAGTCTTGTCAGACAAAAAACTATTTTTATTTTTATTTTTGAGAATTGGCATAACAAAGAACTTTAGGGCTAACGAACTAACTTTTACAAGGTAACTCATGAATGATTTTTTTTTTGTTTCTTTCCAATTTGGAAAATAATTAATTTTAAATATTTCCTGAATCCTGAATATTTGACTCTACAAATCTAAACAAAAATAGTCATTTTACTTATTTTTGAACAACACATCGCATTCTACTTATTTTTTTTTTTTTAAAAAAAGGTATTTTGTAATTACTTTTCTAGGTATCTTTTGATATACTCCAGATGCTTTGACTTTTTTTGAGCAAACTTTGACTTTAATGTACAGTGGAAAAGGTCTATGAAGCTTACAAGATTATTCCGGCACTCGTACAATTATACGTGTGTATGCACGAACGTAATGTGTTGAAGTTTAAAGATATACTTATTTTTCTTGCCGCGTGAATTTAAAACAGAAAGGGACATCACGAGTTTAGTTTCTTTAAAACAAGAACATAAATACTCGCGACGTGATTATCTCTGCTCTAATAAAATATCAATGTAAAATGGACCAAGGTCAAAATCAACGATACCACACTCCGCGGCTGCGACAGTTCTTTTTAACTCATTTTCTGAATATTTATTTTATTATATATTCCTAGTTTTAAAATAAGCTATAAAATCAGGATCTTATATTGAAACATCTGAAATCATGATTACATTCTCTCTTGTTCATTTCCTTAATCTTGTATACACATACTTTTAATCCGTCTGGTCATTCAAGTGGAAAGGAAATACGATTATTTGCATCCAATTCCTCGTTTTTTTTAATTTTTTTTTTTTAAAAAAACTTTATATTAGGACTTGCCGGTCTGATTTAATTTAGATGAATTGATCTCATTCACATTAATTATTTATTCTTATTGAAATCCTTATATAGTCAGTAAATCTAGTGCCACTTGAATATCCAGGTCAAATTAGTTAAACCTACTAAGTTGGCTCAGTTTGTTTTTTTTTTTGAGAAAAGTTGGCTCAGTTTGGTTCATTTACAATTATTATTTTTAATCATATTATACCATACCATCTACATTAAAGAAAAATATATGTTTGACTATTATGTGTATATATACTATGATATATATTAAATAATTTTACGTTTGCCACTTCTAAAAAGTAGTTTATAAATATTTGAGTATGTAATGATGATAATATGATTCCAAGCAAAAAATGTAATTGATTATATGATACAAAGATATGGAAATCGAAAATATCTACGTCACGTGCTAAATGTTTCACTAGACTGTTACAGTTCACATCCTTGTTTGAGTTTTGGATCAAAAAGATTTATCAATTTCTTAGTAAACAATAGCATTAACGATTACCAAATTATAGCTTTTCATTTTTCGATATATATATATATATATATATATATATAGTATTTTTCCATGATAAACATAAGTATCTAGAAAATCAGATAAAAATCTCTTGGTAGATAGTCTTACAAAAAAAATCATGATTTATAAAAAAAATATTTGTTTCTAAAAGATACAGTCTCCATTTTCAATGCAATTTTATTAAGTAATTATGGTAAATTGTAAACTCCACAAAAATAGATTTACAGAATTTCTATTGGTTAAAAATTATAGAAAGTAGTTAATTTAAAAAATAATATATTTATAATCAAGATTTAGATCTTTTCTTAATATGTGTAAATTTTGTAAAGCATGTAACACTTGAAATAAAATGAATATTATTTTATAAGCTTGAAGAAAAATGAGAGATTCCTGGACAATGAAAATTATGGTAGATATTTATTTTCAATGAATGGCAATAAAGTTGTTGCCCCGTCGCTCTCAAAATATTTTAAAATGTTGAAAAGATAAATTAATGATAATGAGCAAATTGACCTTAACGAAAAGCTAATCTCCGTTGGCTTCGTATAAACAAGTATTTCATGGAGAAGAATATGTTTTATTTTTGAAAAATGGAAAACAACATGTTGCATTATCTCATACGACTACCTCGCAGTAACATAAATTTTAGTTTGATAAAAAAAATAAACACAAAATAAATTAAAAAAAAATAAACATAATTTCTTGCGCATGCAAACCATATGGTATGTACGAGTTTAAGTAAAACGGATGTTATATATGTATTGAGTTATGTACTTATGACACGAAGAGCAGATTTAGTGGAATTCTACATTTCTATCATTCCTTATTATAAATATTACTTGAATGATCTTAGTCTCCAAAAAAATTAAACATTGATGGCAGATCAGTATGATCTGATGATATTTTCTATAAGTTTTGACATCTTTCTATAAGTTTCTTTATCTATGAGATATATAGGTGAAATTGCTAAAACAAACTTGTTCTATTTGTTTCTATTAATAATCGAATAATAGGGAATAATAACAAAACATAATTGACCGACTTTTAATAAGGTATAAAAAATCTCATTTGCTTTTTAACAACTCAGCCTAACGGAGAAAATATACCATACCATTGTTTCACGTCAATGGTGTGGGCAAAGCCAAAGGTACTGGATTACACATTCTAAATATCCAACTTCAAAGAGAGAAAGAGACATAAAACAATCCAAATAATTATTGAGAGAACTAACATAGTTTACTTAGCGGAAGCAACATTCTTCTAGATGAAAATGAATTTATGTTAACTCAGAAGAAGCAACATTCTTCTAGATGAAAATGAATCTATACTATAGCAACATTCTTCTAGATGAAAATGAATTTATCATACATATGCAACCATTCCATTAACAACTAACAAGTGTATGATAGTAGCCAATTAGCATAAAAAGAATGAGCTGGCTTGAGACAGTCAAAGAAATTTCTAATGGATCCAGAACTGCCTATGAAAGTGCCCTATGCACATTATAATAACACACACTAAGCTATATGTTATAAAAATTAATATCAAATTATCATATAACCAACCAAATACATTTGTTTCTTTTGGTATTTAGGAAATTATGCAACTTCATAAAATTGAATTTATTTTATTTTTTCAAATCTTAAAGTTTGAAACTGAAATACCACCAAATAAATTGGGTCTAAGAAAAATCTTGCTCATTTGCATTTTTTTTAATTCACAATTAGTTATGCTTAGTGGCTGATGATGTCTCCTTATAGATGTCTTTTTAAGACTACAGACTTTACTTTTGCGAGTCTTCACCAATATCTCACCACTCTCTTCCTCTCTCTCTCTCCAATATATTAATAGCCCTTTTCAAAGAAGTTTCATCATCTCCTATATATATTCATCAAAACAAAACAGTTTAACAATATAGAGAGACAACATCAAAGAAACACAAAAAGATAAATTCTTTCACAAGAAAGCAATGAGATTTTCATGGAAAAACATATGTCTTCCTATAAGCTGCATCAACAACGACACAAACCAGAAGACTAAAACAACAAACCCATCAAAGGAAAAACTTCTTCAGCTATCCAGACAAACCTCTGTTCGAAGCAGAGTATCCTTGTCTGATTTCAGTAGTTCAACCATATCACTTAACGACTTCTCAAACTCTTTTCTCATAGACATTCACATCTTCACCTACGAGGAGCTCAAAATGATCACACAAGGCTTCTCAAAGCATAACTACCTTGGTGAAGGTGGATTTGGGGAAGTCTACAAAGGTTTTGTTGATGATAGCCTCAAGACTGGTTTGAAAGCTCAGCCTGTTGCTGTCAAGGCCTTGAAACAAGAAGGTGGGCAAGGCCACAGAGAATGGCTGGTATTGATTATTTCTCCATAGTCATATTAAATAATCACATTTCAAGTGATATATTTCATCTCATATGAGAATGAGATCATAACAACTCAATAAGAACGTTTCTTGGACATTATGCAGACTGAAGTTATTATCCTTGGTCAGTTGAAGCATCAACATCTTGTGAACTTGATTGGATACTGCTGTGAGGATGATCACAGGCTTCTAGTTTATGAATACATGGAAAGAGGCAATCTGGAAGACCATTTATTTAAGAGTGAGTTGCTTAAATCATACCAAAAAAATATTGAAAAATAAATGTTACAGAGAGATGCAGATTACTAACTATGTGAGTATGTTTGGTACAATTCAGAGTATGGTGGAGCCTTGCCTTGGTTAACAAGAGTGAAGATTCTTCTTGGTGCTGCAAAAGGCCTTGACTTCCTTCACAAGGAAGAGAAACCTGTCATCTACAGAGACTTTAAGCCTTCCAACATCCTCTTGAGCTCGGTAATTCAAAAGATTCTTTTTATGATTTTGCATCTTAATACATGTCGGGCTCCGAGATTTTGAGGGTTATATATAGTTTAGCAAGGATTTTAATATGTAAACAAATTCAAGCCTATATTTATCTAAATTATTTCTTAAATTTTTGAAACCATATGCTATATTTCACATGCATATGCTCAGACCATGTTTCAATATATTTATTCTCATGTCAAATAACTTATAATCTTATATCTGGAACTTTATAGGATTACAGCTCCAAGCTTTCAGATTTCGGCTTAGCCACAGATGGATCAGAGGCAGAAGACTCAAACTTCACCAAAAGTGTGATGGGAACGGAAGGCTATGCCGCTCCAGAATACATCTCAGCAGGTAAAGAAACATAGCTAGAAAGCTACTTGTTCTAAAGAACATAGCCATACTCTTGGCTAACATGTTTCTTGCTGCTTTTCAGGTCATTTGACGACTATGAGCGACGTGTTCAGTTTCGGTGTGGTGCTTTTGGAGATGCTAACAGCTAGAAAGGCAGTGGAGAAGTACCGGTCACAGAGAGGGAGGAAGCTAGTGGAATGGGCAAGACCCATGTTAAAGGATCCCAACAAGCTTGAACAGATCATAGACCCAAGTCTTGAAGGGAGATACTCTTTTGAAGGCATCAGAAAAGCAGCCGAGTTGGCTTATCAGTGCCTGAGCCACAACCCTAAGTCACGACCCACTATGACCACCGTGGTCAAGACTCTGGAGCCGATTCTAGACCTCAAAGACATCCAAAACGGGCCATTTGTGTACATTGTTCAAGTCACAGGTTCTAAAGAAGTCAATGACATCAAATGTAAGGGTGATGTCAAAGTCGTAAAGGAGGAAGCAAAGGCATGTCCAAAACATCAAGGAGGTCGAAAGAAGAGACGTAAGCACAAGGCAATGAGGTCTCGGACCGTATACTCAGATACTACTCTGTACAAGAGCCTAGGAACCAGTTTATACACCCAAGGAAAGTAAATGATCACACAAAAGATAATTATTTAGTTTTTTTATACAGGTATAGTAAGTGAAAATACAATAGGATTAGGATTCCATGAAATTGTGTAGATTTTGTGATAGAAACGTAGCTTAAGAAGTGAGCTACATAAGATATTTAGCAATCAGTTTTCAGTTTTTGTAACTTCAGATGTGTAAGTTTCAATTGTGTGCGTGTTCAAAATGGACAGTACTACTTGGATAATTTCATCACAATGACTCGAAACATCAAATCCTGATTTGACCGTAGTTCACCAACTGAGTTTAAGTGGTGTAGGCTCATTCTCCTTGTCAATGTCTTAGAATCTGAGTACATACGAAAACATGTTTCATTTTTCAGACAAAACGGTTCTACATCACTACATACCTTGGTTATGAAGAAAGACTCTTTAATCTCACCAAACCCACTTAATGAAAAAACTCTTTTGTGATTGCTTAGAGCATCAATATCAGTTGGACTCAAATCCAAGTCCTTGTAGTATTTTATTGATATTTGTACTTTTAGATTAATGTAAGGACTAGGCTTAAATTCTGTGAATATCAGTTGGACTTTAAGAAGTCCTTAATAATTTTTTTATAAATCAAAAACTTAAATAAAAAACATAACTTAATTTCAAACATTTTCATTACATAGCATTTAAAAACAAACAAAATTAAGGAAAAAAACATACATCTTATTAATAATAAAAAAAAACTTAAAAAATTACATTTAATTTGGAATATGTCCAAATTTATCCCATATATGTTCAACCAAATCTGATTTTAATTGCTGATGGATATGTGAATCCCGAACTTCTTTCCGACGAGCCATTGAGAAACCGGATTTCTTTGATTTGTTTGATTTTCTAACGGTAAAGTGAAAATCGTCATCTTCAAATTCTTCTACCGTGTTTGCATCATGTTCATCTTCGACAATCATATTATGAAGTATGATACATGCTTTCATAATATTTCTCATTTTTTCTTTTTCCCATAACTTTGAAGGATTTTTGACAATGGCAAATCTTGCTTGCAAGACTCCGAAGGCACGCTCGACATCTTTTCGAACTGATTCTTGGGTTGTAGCAAACTTTGACTGCTTTTCAGTTTGTGGTAGTCGGATAGATTGAATAAAAGTTGCCCACCTCGGATATATGCCATCTGCTAGATAATATGCAAGATGGTACTCTGTTCCGTTGACATAATAGTTTACTTGTGGCGCGATGCCGTTAATAACGTCATCAAAAACAGGTGATCGATCTAGGATATTAAGATCGTTCATAGTACCTGGAGCTCCAATAAATGCATGCCATATCCAGAGGTCATACGAAGCAACAGCCTCCAAGACAATTGTTGGTTTTCCGGTTCCGCGTGAATACATTCCTTTCCAAGCCGTTGGACAATTCTTCCACTCCCAATGCATACAGTCAATGCTTCCAATCATGCCCGGAAATCCACGTTCTTCGTTTTCATGTAGAAGTCTTTGCAGATCCTCCGGTGTGGGATGTCGTAGGTATTCATCGCCAAACAAGGAGATGACTCCGGTTGCAAAATTTTCCAAACATTTTCTAGCCGTACATTCAGCAAGACGGAGATATTCGTCTACCATATCGGCCGTCCCACCGTATGCAAATTGTCGAATTGCTGCTGTACATTTTGTTAGAGGTGAAAGACTTTGGCGTCCGGTTGCGTCCTCTGATGGTCGGAAATATGGAATTTCTGTGGAGAGACGATCGACAATACGGAGGAACAAATGTTTGTTCATCCGAAACCTTCGCCGGAATAAACTGGTAGAATATGTTGGACTCTCGCTAAAATAATCATTCCAAAGCTGTTTGTGGCCTTCTTCTCGGTCTCTTTCTATATAAATACGTTGTTTCCTCTCTTTTGGTTCTGGTATAGGATCATAGTCGTTCAAAAATTCTTCAATGTGGCTATCAAATTCATCATTATCATCATCTCTGTGGTAGTGATAATGGGATGAAGATGCCATTATAAAAATTTGGAGAAGTTTTTCTGATTGTTTAAGAAATAGGAGAAGAGAGGTTGCTTGAAAAATAAAGAGAAGATATGTATGAATATATGTTATCTTATTTTTGAGGAACTCATATATAAAAGCTACAACTTGTTTAACTCCGTGACTTACTCATGGACTAGCTAGTCACGGGTTTATAAATTGGGTGATGCATGTGATTGTTAGGTGGAGAATGTGGATATTTTTGGTGGTTGATGTAAAAAAAACGTGTGCACCTGTTACAAACAAGAAAAAGTATGAGAAGAAGAGAACGTGTGCACCTGTTGATACTCTTACTACATACTGATTATTACATCAAAGCATACTGAATACATTACAAGAGAGCATACTGAGTTCATTAATATTACAAGAGAGCATACTGAGTTCATTAATATTACATTAGAGCATACTGAGTTCATTACAAGAGAGCATACCGAATATTACATTAGAAGAGTTCATTAATATTACATCAAAGCATAAAACAAGAGTTCATACCGAATATTACATCAAAGGAACAAGAGTATTTCAAAGCATTACTACAAGACTTACTTAAGCCTAAGAAACATCGAGACTACCATTACTACAATAACCATACCACCTAGGAGGAGCTGTAAGCCATTACTAAACCCATTTCTTTTCTTAGAAAGCTCATGCACTGTCTTCTCAAGCATAGCCAACTTGAGCTCACTCTCGTTATGGAGAGCTTTTACCTGCTGTAGTTCAGAGTCGTAGTCACTCATGCCGGCAATGTAATCCACCTTATCTGATAGCAGAGCGTACTGTGTTCCTAATGCTTTGATCTCCTCTGTTGCTGCAACATCCCACCACTTGTGAATATGCATTTCATCATCCTTATCGATGTTGTCACAGCTGTATAACCTTCTCCCCGGGTGCTGTCTTGTCACCGATGTCAGGATAACTGGTTCCGCACCGCAGTAACATTCTTTGGGGAACCCGAACTCAACCTCCGGCTGCGGAGGATACTGAACACGAGACGCTTCAATCTCTGCTTGGTCTAGCCTAATATTCATTTCTACAGAGCTGTCGGTACTGTAACTTAACAGAAATGATCCTCGGATTGTGACGGTTGTGTGTAGCTATAATCCAATCCCATAACCTGGAAAACATCAAAGCAAAACAGTTACACACAAGCTTTATACAAAAAACATAGCATCACAAGCAAAACACATAGCCGAAGCAAAACACATAGCATCACAAGCATCACAAGCAAAACACTTCGAGCCGTTATCACAAGCAATACACATAAAAAACACAGCATCACAAGCTTTGTATTAAACAGATAGTCATTTCATTTTATAACAGCTACTACAAGCTACTACAAGCTACTACATTGAAAATATAAAACATAAAGCCAACGTTTCCACAAGCTACATCCAAGCTACATCCAAAGCAGATTGTTAAATTCAAATACTTAGAGCTCTTTATTTTTGCTAAACTAGAATAGTTCAGCCAAGAGCTTGTTCATAACACTTTCTTGACTCTCAGTTAGTGGATCCTTCTTAGCCAGCAGAGTGTCTAATATCGCCAGCCTAGACAGCCGTTCCTTCCTCGCCAAGTCTTCAATCTTGAGCTCGTAAATGGTCTTATAGTCCTCAATAGCCTTGCCTTTAGAACTATTCCTGCTTGCCTTCGCAGCCTTTATACCTTGAGGACGCTTTTCACATTGGGGACTTTCGTCACCAACATGTTCACTTGAAGGTTGGGAACTGTCTCCACCACTCTTTCCACCACTCTTTCCACCACTCTTTCTCTTTGAACCGGTCGTCTTAGGTGGGTTGAGGCTTAACCATTTTTGTTCATGTCGCAGGATACACCAGGCGTGCTCGAGGGTAAACTTTTGTCCCTGATCAGAGTAGAATATCTGATGCGCCATCTTGAGAACGTCAGTGTCACTCTGACCACTGCTAACTTGTCTCTCTGCAGCTGCGTGGGCGGAGCAGAACTTGTTCATGTGCTCATTGATTCTGTGCCAACGCTGCTTACAATGAACTTTCTCGTTAAGAGTGGCTGCAACTGTATCATCGACCCGTTTCCAGAAGGTCGTGTGCTTCTGATCATTTCCAACGACAGAGTCTTTTGACGTGTTAAGCCACGCACTAATCAGAACCTCATCATCCGCCGGCGTCCATTTTCTTCTCACCGAACGCTCGACTGGGGTTTCCTCTGGTTGGGATGGAGACTCAGAATGTTGGGAACTAAAAGGAGGAATTTCTGAGCCTCCTATGTCGACATTTGAAGGAAAACTTTCATATGTCGACATTTGAACATTATTGTTTCCTACGTTTTGAAGAAGCCCAAGATAACTCGAACTTTGGCTATATGGAAACCGTGGATCCATAGAAAGAAGAGCATAAGAGATTAAATAGCTCAAGAGCAGAAGAGAAAGAAGAGCAGAGAAGAGCACAGAAGAGATTAAATAGCTCAAGAGCAGAAGAGAAAGAAGAGCAGAGAAGAGCACAGAAGAGCAGAAGAGATTCGTGTAGATAGCTCAAGTGTTTCTAAGCGATTAAATAGCAGAAGTATTGCTAGTAATAACTACATAACCACCTAACATTTATCTACCTATGTCTAATCAGAAGTTAATATAATAACTATAGCTATTAATTTCTCATTTATATTTACTACAACTACAAAGGCTATAACCTACGAGTGGAGCAACATCGAAAATATCAGTTTACTTCAAGTACATCAGTTTAGTTCAAGTACATCAGTTTAGTTCAAGTATATCAGTTTAGTTCAAGTATATCACTTACGTTTTTTTACTTCAACCATTCAACTATATCATTTTAGTTACACAAAGCTTTCTATTAAAAATTTGCAGAAACATACGAAGCTATAAAGTGAATGGTTCTGAAAAAAACTTAAACAATCATCATCTTCAACAAAGGAACTTTAGCTTATCCGAAATTGATGAACAATCACAAACAAACATCCACAATTTTGATAGCCAGTAACAACACGAACCGTTTCACAAACAAACTATTTCAATATTGACCATCAATGACCAGAGGAACTACATTTAATCAACAACATATCATCACAAAGGCGTTAATCAATTGAAATTCGAACTACACTTAATCTACGCAATCAACGAGATATCAACTACACTAAACCCGACTCAGACGAACAAGATTCACATAATAGATTTCATAAACCTAACAAACAATCTCATGGTAACAGCTTTGAAAACTAAAGAAGAAGACATACCTTCTACGATGGGAGAGAGCTTCGGGATGACGGCGGAGAAACGGAGGGGAGGGATGACGGCAGAGAGAGCTTCGGGATGACGGCAGAGAAAGGGAGAAATACGGGGGAGTGATGCGAGAGCGCTTCGTCGCCGATTCGAGAGGGATGCGAGATTATCGCCTCATCGATCGCCTTCAACAGAGAATAGATAGAAAGAGCAGAGATCGAATTGGAAACGAAATTCGGGTTTCTCCCAACCCTAATCTCTCCGCTTCATCTCGTCCCTACACGTGGCAAGCACGGACCTGCTAACGACGACCTTAGTTAAGGCCCGTCCGTCAATTAAATGGGTATTTTCCATTTATTTTCGGCCCGATAATTGTGAAGGACGGCTCGATGGACCGCCGATATTGATGGCCTTACGTCTCTAGATTTGTACATGGTCCTAATTGAGAAACAAGGACAATAAAGCCGCCATTTGATGGACTTGTCTATTTCTATATGTCAGTAATAGAAACTGAAGCAATACATAGAGAACGGTAATGAATCGTCACAGTGACAATTTTGCAAAAGAACAGAAAGAAACGGATCATTTATGTGAGATCAAATAAAATACTAGAGATCTACTACTGCCACTGGGCTTACGCATCAGTTTATTTCTAGTTAACTTATAAACATGTTGTAAAACTTTATAAACAGTTTTATAATGTTACCTGAAACATGTAGCATTTTATTACTTAATCAATTAACATTTATAAATTTTTATTTTTATAACTATCCTTACCAACACATATAAAATGTGGTATTCTTAAAAATAAAAAGCAAAATGTGATAAAAAAATTAAAATAATATCAGAAATTAGCAATCGTAACAGATTTCATTTAAAGTCAACAATGATAGTAACATACAATTTTATTTATTTATTTATTAGTAATGTCTATACTAAATTTTACAACATGATTAAACTAATCAAGATTTCTCAGATCTTTTGAGAGATACATGCCAATAAAAAAAACGAATAAATTATAGTATCTAGATTTATTTGCATCAAAAATCTATTTATTTACCTATACTATTACTATATTAAAGTTTTAAATTTATTCTAAATCGATACACTATTAGGTACGCCTCTACACGTAACACCCGGTTCAGAACTCGGAGCCATCAACTCGTACGGCAAAACCCCAGCCCCACACCGATTCCTACGGCTAGGATCTTTATTCCTCTTCTCAATCTCCTTCTCTATCCGTCCGATCTCCGCCGAGAATCCATAAAACGCATCAACGATCTCAGCATCTCCCGTCCAACTCGACGGCTGCTGTCTCTCCCCAATATACTCCTCGTCCGGCGAATGCGTCGACAACGTATCAACCACCGCCATAAACTTCGTCGTCTGCAGCAAACTCGGCAGCGACGAGAAAAAATACTTCTGCGGATCCTCGAGGAAACTCGCGAACTCGGGTTCTGACTCGTCGGGGATCAGCTGCCGCATCAGCGGCGGTCGGTTCGGGACGTAGCCTCCGTAAGGGTACTGTCCGAAGTTGAGAGCGGCATGCTGCGCGGAGGCGAGCCAGACTAGGGTGGTGAGGATGGAGACTAGGTCGTCGACGGTGGAAAGCTCCGGCCACCAGTCGGCGTCGCGGTGATCGGCGTGACCGACGTTGATTGACTCGGAGTACCAGGCTTGGAGCTCTGTGTCGGTTTTTATTAGGTTCGGGTTAGGGTAATAACGCTCCACGTAGGTTCGGACCCAAGTCTGGATCGCGGACCAGAGTAGGAGACCGTCGTTGGCGTATGGGTAATCTTCGACAAGTAGTCTCAGTCCATGTGGTTCTGTTGGATCAGGAACAGCCATTCCCCTGAAATAAAATAAAATAAAATAAAAAATAGTTAGATCATATAATATAGTTTCAGAATGGGAATGAATTAGACTTAGTTTAAAACTAAGTTCTATAACAAATTATTGAGACATTACCTTCGGATGAGATCAGCAGGGAGGCCTTCCATATCGAACCTCCATCGATTCTTATAGGCAGCTGCGCTAATCTCCAGGCCGTATTGACCAGCAGTGAAGCATGACTCGATCACACCATCCGCACTAATCAAAGTCTGTCGTGCCACGCCATTGATCTCTAGAGTGTACCTCATGTGAGGTTCTAATAATTTGTATATCGGATGCAGCGCGCTTAATTGTCTGTGAGCAGCTAGTATAAACGGCTCCAAACATGCATGGGTACGTAACCAGTGGTTCACAAGCTGGTGTACGCCAGCGTCGTTTGACCCAACGTGGGCTTTGGCTAGCTGCCACGTCCAGTAAGTGGTTGCATCTAGTGATGGCGTGAAAACGCGCTTGGACTTTGGGAGGCTTAGCTCGATGGCAATAGGCGTGAGTGTACCGAGACGAGTCAAGAACAATATGGTTCGAGTCGCGTAAGCCTTGCGTCCTTCCAACGCGTTGATTCGGTCTAGAAATGGTAAATATATGTCGTGGTAGTCCACCATAAACAAACGGTTCGTCTCCAACGCCTGAAATTCAATAAAAAGTTGAATAAACAATCAGTCAAAATGGGTTTCTTTTATATTTGTGTACTAATGCATGTTTAGATTCGTACTTGTTGTACGGACAAGCCGTCAAGGTGACCGTTGATGTGGTCTTCAGTGAGAGCAGAGTCAAGATGTGAACCGTAGATCTCGCGGTCAAGATTGCTAACTGGTGGATAAGTCGTGATTCGTTCTATATTGACTGGGTTGATCCCAGCTAGGGCTTGGCGTGCGAATTCGTCATCTCGAAGCCATGCGTTTTTATCCTCTAAATTAACATGAAAGGTAAAAAGAGCCATTAGATAAATGAATATTACAGTAATAAAAAGACAGAAAGTGGTCTTCGTTGTAAATCACTTAAGATATATTAAACTATGCAATAAGATCTAAGTAAGCAGTTTATATAATTAATATAAAACAGAAACGCGCTTTTACATGAATTATATGCCCAAACTAATGTAACTAACTACCACCAGCCAAATTTACCTTTTAGTGTATTAAAAAAATAAATGAGCTAAGCACGTGAAGCATGTTTCTTTATTCAAGGAAGTTCCAGTGTTGGTTCCAAATAGTCATGTACAAAGAACTACATATTTTTCAGACTGTTTCGTAACTAAGCAGCATGTGAATATGTCTATGTATGGGGTGGCACATGTGTTAAGTAAATTAATATACCTCGAAATATCATAAAGAAAAACGAATTAATCTAAATAAATTAAAAGATTTAATCAAATAGGAGTATTCTTATAAGTAGATGAATATGCTTACTTGAAACTATATGGGGAGTATCGTATCTGAGCAACCCTTCGCTAGATTTTTGGAGGGTAGTTACAATCTTAGGCAAAGGGAACTTCTTGAATATATCATCTTGAATCCCTAACTTGAGAAGCAAGCCTTCTTTGTAAAGACTATCAATCTCACCGAAGTTAGCAAAGTCCTCAGCCAAAATGCTAGCTTTCAATGAAGGTACAAGGTTATGTAAAACCGCCTTAAGCCTACACGCAGCAAAAGTATCCTTCTTAGACTCCTCGAACTGCTCATCTCGTGGCACATACATCGGTAAAGGCTTCTCTACTCGTCTCTCGGACATTAGATCAGTATCTGTGGAAGGCCGGCCGGTTCGACAGCGTCTAGGGTATGGAAACTCACGACCACCAAACACCGGACGGGCTAGTTCCGGGGATATGTCGGGATTTCCTATGTCGTTGTAGACATCAAAGTCGTAGATTCTGTCAGATAATTTCCTTTCTCCTTTACCATTTCCTCTTAGATTCGCCAGTTCTTGCTCCCTTAAAGTTCTTAGACCTGACGGTGTCTCGCTAGGCAAATAAGGCTGCACAATTTTGTAACGATACTTAATTTTTCTATCCAAAGTATGTGGGTTGAAAGTCACGGTAGTTAATTAAGACAATTTTTGGACCCACCACAATATTTTATTAATATATGATACTCCCTCTGTTCCTAAATATAGGATTTTAGACAAAAAACACACATATTAAGAAAACTACTTTTTGTTTAGAAAATATCATTAAAATTAAAAAATTAATAATGTTTAACCAATTACAAAATAGATGATTAAATATGATTGGTTACACAGTTTTTAATAAAGTAAAAAGTTGCCTAGAAGAATGAAAACATCTTATATATTGGAACATCCAATTTTTCTAAAACATCTTATATTTAGAAACATCGTATAATAATGATTTCACATTTAAAGGGGTCTGTTGATGGTTGTGATTAAGTTTTAATTAATTACCTGATTAGTGAAGAAAATTCGTTTTGCTGGGTGGTCGTTTTGGGATTGGACCCATGAGTTACATGGGAATTGAACAGCACCACATGCGAAGCCTTCTATGGTGATGTTTTCAAGGAAGAACTCTTTTTGGTGTTTATTAGTCACCGTGATGGCTCCCGGCGAACCAAACGCGGAATCTACCGTGAACTCCGCCGTGTAATGAACTTTCTCAGCTTTTGAATTTGATTTCTTTGACCAGTCTTTTAATACCGCCGGTTTACTCTTCTTGGGCTCATTCGTCTCTGTTTTTTTTTAATATTGGTAATTAGTAAACTTTTTGGGGAGAAAATAATCAAAAAATTTATTAAAAATATCAAAAATTTATAAAAGAATATATGATAAATAATAAACTTACTTGGATCAACTTGAGTGCTGATAAGCTCCAAGACAACGTTTCTACCGATTTTGTCGGTAAAGGCATCTAAATGCTTAACCAAAGCCTCTTTGAAGTCTTCTTTGTTCTTGTTCCTAACAGTCACAACTGCTCTCACCTTAAACTGAACTGCCTTCTCCTCCTCTTTCTTCTCTTGGTTTCTACCAATTGTGTTACTACGCAGCGTTTTAACCAAATCCTCGCTTATAGCCGCCACGACACCGCCGGAGAAAGCGGCTTTCATCGGTCTCAGTTCAAAAGGGTTGAAAGATAATTGCGTTCTCTGTGTCTTCTTCTTGATGGAGAGACGAGAGGAAGCTAGTGATGATCTCTCAAAGATGAGACGAGAACCCATTATCTCTTTAGCTAGAGCCATTCTACAAACGAATTTATTTAGTATTAACTAATGTGTGAATCTGAGGGTTTTTGTTCTTTTTGAAGTGATGAGAGATTGCAGAAAAAAAAAAGTTAAAGCTTTCAAGAAGATCTTGAGAGCTTTTGTTAGTGCGTTCTGATTACAAATAATCTTCTGGCGACAGCTATTTATATGCCTTGAGCTAAGAGAGAGAAAGCTTATTCTCAGTCCACACGTTTTTTTAATTGGAATATTCATAGTTTACCTATATTTCTTTCTTTCGGTCAATCACATTTTCAAAACATGTTATAGATTTTTCTGAATAATACGGACACTTTAATATAATGTTCAACTTAGGCTTTTCATCGTCTATTTATTACTGATACCTTGTTGGCTTGTTTTCATTTTTTACTGAGTATATTAATTAAATTCTGTTTACATAATAATGCATTAATTTCAAAAATATCCACATTTAAAACCATAGATTTAACCAAGAATTAAGTTCAGGAAGAATTAAGTGCAGGTATTTTATACTTTTATTTTAAAACTTATATAAAATAATTTTTCAAACTACACAACTTTCCAAAATTTTCAAAAGTTCTTCAAAATTAAAATATTTTTATAAAATTCAGATTTATAGTTTAAGAATATAAATAAAAATAATTTAAGACTATGAAGAACAATATTTTATAGGTTAATACTTTGGAAAATAAATATTTATATAGGTAAAATATAGAAGAACAAAATTTACAAGTTTTTTTTTCTTTGGTCAGCACCCAGAAACAAGACAATTTTTTTATCAAAAAAAAAAAGAGTGCTTACAAAAATCTTGTAATTAAGTCAAACTGAGTTCCGAGTCAGACACAACGCGTCTCAAAAGGTTGAGGAAGCAAACGAGAAAGTTATTAATAAGAATTCTTATAACTGTGGAATGACAAAATTATCCTTGATATTTCCCGAAATGGTAACTATATCCCGGGACTCAAAGAAAGTGAACCATGGCTTTTATGGATTATAGAAACACAAGTGAAGTAAATAAACATTTCGATGCCGAATTTTGAAGATCGGTTTGTGACATAGTTTGTTAAAACAGTGCATGCGATATTTTATACAGATAAATACATGGTAGTTACAGCCTAATATCTTAAAGGTAAAGTTAAAAGAAAATTAATAATTTAAAGGTAACCCGAAATGGTGATTACATCCTTGGCTCGCCAAGAAAGTTGACCATGTTTCGGACATATATTTATGTAATATGGGCAACATTATAAAATTACTATTGACTGTGTAAATACTGTAAATATTGGTGTTTTAGACATGCGTATAAAACACGTAACGTAAGCACTAATAAAAAGCCATAATCGTGATGTATAATCGCTCGATCGTCATAAATCACAAAGCTAAACATGCATGCAAGGTGACGTTTCAAAAGTCCAAAAACCTTAGCATGATATCTCTCACTTATCATCTTGAGCTCGCTTTTTCCTCTTTTAGATTAGTTTCCTTTTGATAATTTATTAATCAGGGTATCTGATTCTTGTAAGGAATTCTATTGCAAATCAAGTTTAATTCAACTGCCTTTATAAACTAATCAATGCCCACACATTTAAGAAGATAGAATCTCTACGTAGAGTTTTCAAGGAAGAAGAGTCTTATAGAGTAGTATTACTTTGTTATAGCCACCATTTTGGTACGACCAGTGTCACGCGCCGCCTCTTGGATTTGGCCGATGTATAGTCGCTTTATACGCATGAAGTTATATTAGTTTATGAAACTTCCTTAAAGCTTCTAGTGTTTATGTAACAACCTGCCCCGTAGGTTTCAGATCGGCTTTGCATAACACCGACTCTAACTTTTCACATGTGAGCGTTCACTGATTCTCGAGATAAATAGTTGGTGTGTCTGGCGTTTTTCGAACTCAAGATCTCAGTTTTTAACAACTTTTTCATAAAACAAGTTGTTCAATTGGTGACAACTTATCCAGTGGGAAGACTGTTAAAAAATGAAGTTTTGGGTTCAAAAAATGCCAAGCAGATTAATAACCTATCTGAAAAGTCAATGAGAATTCTCATGTAAGAGTTTAGAGTCGGTGCTCTGCAAAACCAGTCTGGAATCTACGGGGCAGATTGTTCCCACAGGAGGAATCGTTAGAGTTTACTTATTAATTAGTACTCTTTAGCAACGCCTAACTAAGAAGAGAAGCATATTCACGTACGTTTGCGTGGTGCCTTTGTGTTAAGAGTCCGAGTTTAAGATTATATAGTATAAAGAATGAATATGTTTAGTTTGTGCTTTTGATTAATTGACAACATTCAAAGTAGTCTTTACTCAAAATTCAGCGTAGACCATCCAAATAGTTCGAGACGACTAGTCTACCATGGCAATTTAGTTCACATTTTGTTTTTCATAATGGGGACAATAACACATGTAACAGAACTTAATACATAAGCCATATATGTTTCATCAAACGTAGCAATGAAATATAACTTAGATCCAACTAGCTATGTTTGGGGAGCATAACTGAAACAACATTGAGCAAGTGACGCTAAAGATATACTTGTAAATTTATTCCAACTTTTTTTGCACTTGTTTATGTATTTTAATAATTCCTATTTGTTAATATAATCCCTTTGACCAGTTATTTTGTCAGATATGCATGGCGGAAACATGGTCGTATATATTATATTGATCAAGTAACAAGGCTTTGTCTATGTTACAAATTAAATAGCTATGACTTCCGAGGAAGTTGTAATCAACAAAGTCAAGTAAAGAAAATATTAAGAAAAAAGAAGAATAAATAAATATATGAAATGAAACACAAATAGCTGTATGTCAAATTGTCAATATTTATTTTGCACAATACGTACGTTGTCTCTTTTTTTTCCGCCATGGATTATAATTTAAAAGGGTCAAAGTTCAAATAGTACACGGGCACAGCCCAAACCGAAATAAAATTTAAGCCCATACGCTCAAGCTCAAACCACATAACTACTCAACGGGCATACGTCCCAAATCCAAACCCAAGATAATCCGTACCACTTTCAGAAGGCCCAACGACAACGAAACCCAATCACGTTTGCAATCTTTGTCTGCGAAACGCCACGCATCCCAAAGCTGCCTCGACTTGATCGCCGTCTCTGCAAAGTACCACCGGTTCAAACACTCCTATTCGCTACTCGATACTACGTTGTCTCTAACTTGACAATTCAAGGGGATTGCATTTGAAAACTTAGCAAAAAAAAAAAAGGGTTACATTTGAAAATTTCGTGGCACAGTTGAATAACTGAACTTATCTTTCACCTAAGAATTTGGACTGCAACTATTCAGTTTGCCCTTTTTCGGGTAAACTTTGAAATTAATTTATTAACACAGAACATGCAAGCATGTGTGAAAGATAAAAGTTGTGTGCGTGGAACACACATACCGACGTGTCACATTTTCGTGGATGTCTATGTAGACCACAAAAGATCCAGTTCTCTCCTAATCTTTCACTACCGGTTAATATTGCTTTTATACAGTATCAAATTAGTCAGGCTACACTATTTTCTATTTAAGTTAAAACGAGTGATGGCTAAAATGATCATCCATGCATGCTAGCACTCGATTCCTAGCTTTAAATCGACATGACATCAACTTTTTGTTTCACTCGAATAGTACTAAACTGTACACTTTTAGTTTTCGATTCTTTGCTGAGAGTATTTCTCATTGACGATTTCCCCGAAAAGGTTTTGTTTCTTAGTTCCAATATTTAATTTGCAAAAATCCGATGTACCTCCGCCGTCCTCTATCAACAAACTTCTTCCGAGACACCACCAAAATCCCAGCTGCTACAAAAGGACCACCACTACACAGGGGCAGATCTAAACACATTTATAGCTGAAGGCATAATGTTAAAAGTATCAAAAATATAATTAGATTGGGGGCACTTTCATATTTTCCCCATAAACTATATAATATTTAATCAAATACACTATTGTTTTAAGAGAAAATAACAGGACCCCGTACCCGTACGTTTGCGTCCCCCTGCCACTACAGAGTCCTAAACAACGCAAAGAATTAGGGTTGTATCTCCGGCGGACCACTCCTTCCGCCGCCAGTGATTTAGTGTTGCATCTCTGATAAGCGAGGAAGAAAAAAGAAAGAAACGGAGCATCCTCAGAAAGCCAACGAGACATAGGATATTGGAACTTCTCTCACATCTAAATCGAAATTTGAAAGAGTTTAGAGGAAAACGTGTGAAGGAACGCGCCACTCAAAGACCTTGACATGTGATGTTTAACTTAGATTTTAGCTACAACGGATTTACAGTGGATCTTTGTCAATGTAAGAGCTGCATCAAAATTTTACGATAATTAAATCAGATTTTGTAATTCTTCTTGTCTCACTATACATCAAAGAATTCAAGGCTCAACAAAATGAGATAGATCGATGAAATTATACAACAAACGTATACAAAGATATACAGTATATGAGACATCTTTATACCTAAACCCTTACTTGTAATTCTTTTTAATTAGCATGAAAAAATGTATGTTAAAAGGTCCTCTTGAACTCAGCGGCAAATTAACATCCATAACTCAAGTTGACCATGTTAGCAAATTAGCACCATATTTAAAGGGATGCCTGTTTCTTGCGAAAGGCTGCACTTGAATGTGTCAACTATGATTAACTATGATAGTTGAATATTATGTCTCCCAGACATTTTTTTTTCTGTCTTTTAAACAGTGCTAAACTTATCACTTTTTAAACAGTGCTAAACTTATCACTTATGAAAGTTTATGGATCCGTAGAAGTCAAGTTTCTCAGATCTACATCCATATTAGGTGAACAACCCATACATATATGCATACGTTAGTATATGGTCAACTTGGGCTTTTTTGGGCCAGCTAGCTGATACAATGGAAATAATATTATATTTTCTTTTGGAGAAAATAATAAAAATAAAGATTTTAGATTTGTGCATATGTGAATAAAGTTCATTTTTGTGCAAGTGGAAATCGAAAGTAAATGACATTACTTAACAAAAAAAGAGTAAATTACATAGACGGGAAAAGAAAGAGCCCAAGTGATAGAAAAATGGGTCGGCAGACGCATGATTCCATTATTTTACGAAATGATTAGTTGAGCTAATCATATAAAGTTAAAGTATACAAAGCCAGGCTCTTATCATAATGTAGTACAAGAGTCAAAGCCATCCAAAATGTAACAGTTAGTACTTCAAAGTTCAAATTCCAACTTTATTGACACTTACAGTTGAAAATGCTTTAAGATAATTTACGTGTTTACTAAAACTGATCTCCACAAATTCAAGACATAAAATGGTTTGTCGGATCATGTTTTCTAGTCATACACAGTTCTCAAAATCTACACAGTTATTAATTAATACAAATCTCTCAAAACATACAGTGCATCTTTGTTTCGTTTATAATCCAACTTACCAAGAGTAGCTAGAGTTTAGACTAAAAAACCACAGTAAGTCAAAACGCATGATATTGACGCAAACAACACATCCTAGCTAAGAAAGCATTAGGAAAACAACAATAGATGCTCCATAAGATGATATTATTTATTGTTCTTAACTTCTAGCCAAGAAACATAGAAACAAAACTTGGAGTTCAAATTTTCTGTTTGCCTAAAGTTATTGTTAACTTGAAACTTTCACTACACAAAGATAGAAACTTGTGTTGTGTACGTTTTATATTTACATCTTCTAAATTATTTTCTTCTCTTTTTCGGTTGAATTATATTCTATATAGCAAGTTGAAGACAAAGATACTAGTTATGTAATCGAAATGTCGAATCAATATAGTTAGCCAATATGTGAGTGCTTACACGTTACAATTATGCTCAAATAAGATTCTTATTTTGGATTTTATCAAAATAGAATAAGTTCCAAACTTGGATACTATTATTTGAACAAATGATAGTATTATGAGTTAGTGAAGATTAGATAACCAACCCATCTAATTTATTCATAAATAAGAAAACATATCTTAAAACCCCAGGTATATGTAAATTACCTATTCACACGTTGTGCATCATAATCACTTTTGATCAAAATAAGTTAAATTTGAGACCCCAAACAAAAAGAAACCAGTGTATTGTCTAATGGCTTAAAGAAGCACCTTGTTCAATTTCTATTTTGTGATAGAGAATCATCATGAAGATAAGCATGGCCCTACTACTAAACCTTCGATGGTTTTTGTTCATACATGTCTTTTCACTATAATAAAAGTAGTAAGAATATCCTTTTCTATCATCCCCTAGACTATATTTGAGAAGTGATTTTTCAAAAAAAGGTGACATGGAAGTCCACATGTCGATCAATCACACTACTTACCATATAATTAACTTTTTTCATAAGTTCTTACCATATAATCTTACCAATGTTACCATAATTTAATTAATACAATCCTACGTGTCTAACCATCCCCTAATAACTAATTCGGTAAACCATTCCCTAATAACCATTCCCTAATAACCAATTCGGTAAACCTTCCCTAATAACCAATTCGTTAAACCATCAAATACGGTAAACCCTAAACCCTAATTATTCTGACCAAATAGGTCTAACAAAATCGTTTATAAGGTTGCATCTATTTCTAATCATTATCATTATTTCTTATCATTCTAAACTTCTTCCCTAAGTTCTTCTTCCATTCTATTCCATGAGGTCTTTCAAATATACATGACCAAGAAATGGAGAGGTATAATGATTCCTTTAGAGATGACATGTCTAGGGGATTATAATTCGGTCATGCGTTTAGTGAGATTGATCGTTTTAAAATCTATTATGTTGTGCAGGATTTAGGCAAATGGAATAATAGGTGGTCAGAATTGTTCTCTCTTGATGTAAGTCGTATGAATATCATATTATTCACATGATATTCACAATCTTATTATTTCACCATCTTATTATGGGCTCAAATTTTTCAGGGATCGAAGTGCTATGAATATCATAGTATTGACACCAGGAACAAAAATTATGTCAATATCCTAGATCGTCAAGAAAAATCGAAGATGTTGGAATGGATAGAGAATAACAAGTCAAAGGGGACACTATGTGCAAGCAACTTTGTTTGGGATCCACAATCTGAGAAGTGGAAAGCTAAACTTTAAATCAATCGACATATATTCTTCTTAGTTATGAAATGTTTTATTTGTTTTGTTATCAATTCTTCATTGTAATGGATAGATTTTATGTCAAGTTTAAAAAAAATTTGGTTTTGATTATTTTTATATTAAGTTTAAAATATAGATCCAGATTGGTTTTGTTTGTTTTTATTTTGGAATTATTTTCTTCTCAATATATGGTTTTTTGTAAATGTGGTTCATTTACAAAAACCGAAATGGTTAGACAATTCATGATCATTGACTTGAGTGAAGAAAATCTAAATTTGTATAATGAATACGTAATTATATATATATATATATATATATATATATATATATTGTAAACGTGATGGTCAAGTAGATATTTTTTCATAAATGTACACATAATAATAGGAAATTTAATTAAAAGATCGAGTATCATATATGAGAAACGTGATGGTCAAGGAGATAATAACCTGTAATGGATTTTTAATGGCATAAATTGATTGAACAAATCGAATTAACAATGGATTCATATATGTTAAATATAATAATAGGAAATAGTTTTAAAAGTTAGATTATGATTAAGGAGATTGACAACTTAATAGTAAGATATGAATCACATTAAAAGTTAGATTATGATTAAGGAGATTGACAACTTAATAGTAAGATACTCATCACATTTACCTTGATTAAGAAGTCAAAATGAATACGTAAAGTTTAAATTAAGAAAGTAAAATATATTTTGCTTGGTCAACAATTTGTTAAATTTTGTTTACAAAAAAAAACAATTTGTTAAATTTATGGAATCTCGAATTAATTACATGTCAAATGCTTCATTCAACTAAATTTTAGTTTAGTAAGATCTATATTAATAACTGTAAGATATACAATAAGGGATATGCACATTACGTTTATTAAATGTGAATATCCCTTATTATTAAATTTTAGTTTAGTAAGATCTATATTAATAACTGTAAGATATACTATAAGGGATATGCACATTTAATATGATGAATATATACACATTAAGAGATGTAATAATAATAATAAGGAAAGAATAATTTATATATGAGAACTAATCCTTAACTATGCATAAAATATTTGATTATCATATATACATATCTTTCTTGGTGCACTCCGATAAACTATTATAATGTATCAATAAATCATATATCACTAACTAAATAATATATATATATATATATATCTCAAAAACAAAAAATAAATATTATATTTAAAACTATTATTTCTGCGCATGGCGCAGGAAAACACCTAGTCAAACTTTAATTGAATAGTATCTACATTATTTTTTTCTTGTATAACTACTAATCACACAAAGAAAAAAGTTATTAGCAATTGGGAAGAATCAAGAAACAAAGCAAGACTTGTACATTTTAAGCATTTAGCCAAAAACTTTCCACAGGTAGACAAATCCGGCAAAAAAAACACATACAGAGACCAATTTTGGTTAATGACGAAAACTTGCAATCTGAAAACCGGATCCCTACCAGGTGGTCGTCCTTAAACCGCGGTTATCACCCGGTTTAAAAACTTATTTTCTTCCAGTGATGAGCTTTTTAGGTCAAACTGGCGAAACAGCTATCAGACCTAGCCAA
Source organism: Hirschfeldia incana (assembly GCA_026261945.1). Classification (NCBI taxonomy): domain Eukaryota; kingdom Viridiplantae; phylum Streptophyta; class Magnoliopsida; order Brassicales; family Brassicaceae; genus Hirschfeldia; species Hirschfeldia incana. The sequence goes on along the minus strand of JABCMI010000087.1, from coordinate 1,009,677 downwards.
AACATTTGGAACACAATCATCTTCATCTTTAGAAGGACTACTAGGCATTGATCTAGGCATTCTTGGAGAATCCAAGCTTCTTCTCAAGATCTGTCTCATCGCAGAGATCAAGTGTCCGGTCGGGTTCGGAGGTGGGCTAGAGCATTTGAACTTGTAACACGTGTTCATGTGCCTTGCCATAGCTTCCTCTGGAGTTAGCAGTCGTTTAGTTCTTATAACCTCGTACTTCACAGCTTCAGAACAAAGACCACAGATCCATTTACCCATGTAACGTTCTCTGATCATCTCTATGTACGATTGTGTACACTCCTCGGTTAGTCCGCAACAGTCACACGTCACGGGCTCTGGCTCGTCGCCTGAGGCTTGTGTTGTGGCCGCAGGAGACGGCTGGTGAGAGGCGATCATGACCTCTGGTGTTGAGATTAGCATCGTTGGATCGCTTAGTAGACTCGTGGTCATGGTTTCTTGATTTAATCTCTGTTAAAAGATTATGATCAACAAAAAGTTAGGATCAAATTCAAGTTCTTGATAACAAAGAAAAAAATCAAGAAAGTAGTGAAAAAAAATTACCGAAAGAGATGAGCACGTAACGCAAACTCGCTTATGATCTTCTGAAACAGAGGAAATATTTGAAAAGAAAAACTTTTTTTTTTGGTTTTCTTGAAGAGATTTGATTACTACTATTATCTTTCGTTAACCCACTCTCCGTCTTCTAGGTTACCTTCTTCACCAAGAAAGATTTCACAAAACAAAACCATTGCAAAAACAGTAAAAAAAACACAAAATTCTTTTTTCTTTTCTTGGTTTCTCTTTATATCAAAATATAAGAAATTACCCTTTCTTCACTCCAAAGAAGTTTCTGAAGGAAGAAAAAATACTTGGAGAGAGAGAGAGAGGATGTGCAGGCGAAGGAGAAGCAATGATTGGTGTTTTAAAGGACGGAGAAGCATAGTATAAGCCACGTCAGATTCTTCAATATTCTGACAACTTAATCCTGACCAAAAAAAAAAACTTAATCCTGACCGTCTATCTGGAATTAAGCCTGCTGGCGACGAAATCGACCTCCACAACAGGCACGTAGGCTGTGACGCCAATTTTATTGTTCAACTATGCATGAAAACAACATATAGTATAAAGTTAATCACGGCACTGATGTTGCTAATATTGCAATTATAAAATTATAATGTATTTCCAAGTTTAGAGTTAAAATCTTGAGGCGGATTTTGAGTTTTTTTTGTGTGTCTGGGGGTTATTAGGATAGGAGCATCGGTAAACTCCTAGGGAAGTTCATAAGTTAAATTCTTTATTATTATTTTTTATTTATTTCATTTGATTTTCTAAAAAATATATATATAAATACATGGATCAATCGCGGACCGCCACGTGACGTGGAGCATGCATAACAGTAGTGAACTAAATTCGTGGGGAAAGAGCGTAAAGAGATGGGTTCACCGATTTACAATTAATTTAATATTTTTTCGTCTCAGCTAGCGTGTGAACTTCAAAAGTGAACTTTCAATGCGTTTGGCCTTAGTTTGTAATTTCGAAAATGTTTTTGAATGTATGTGAAAATAGCTATAAGGACCATGTCGAATCATTAATTGCTAGCTAATTATGTGTAGATCGTGGATACATTTTATCATCTTGCTGCCGCCAATGCTCTAAAATGCGGTGGCTTAAGCGGTAGCCAATTATTGATTAGATACAATAATTGCCTTACTTATTGACGAGATAAGAAAACATGATTCAATGCAAGAAACCATGCGTAATTTCATATGAAGAATTTACAATACTATCGTTTTGTTGTTATGATATAAAAAACCTTGAAATTCAAAAGGCATGTCACATTACCTCAACAAATAAAAAATACCAAAAAAAATCTAGATATCACAAGACTGAATAACATTACAAAACTAGTATAATACTATAAGTTCCGGTTTTACATTCAAAAAGATTAAGAATTTTAATTCACGATACTTAAAAAAGACATGTTATTAATTCATTTTTAAGAGGTGTCCTGCAAAAAAAAAGTTGTAACTAGTATTATTTAACAAAAGTAGTAATAGAATATATAATGGCCACGTATATAATTCATATTTTAAGTTGAGTGATAGAGTGGAATAATTAAACCAAAGGATATGCCTGGTGGCGATTCCTTATAGATCCAAAGAGGTAACAGCAAGTTGTAATAGTTTTAAAATAATTTCCTTGTTACTTAGATTATTTATCTTATATATGCTACAATAAACAATGGATCGACGTTGACAAAAGAATAAAGCAACAGATCGACGAATATTTTGCCAAGCAACTTCAGATAGAAAATAGCCAAATATATTGTTCCGGTTTGGCCGATTCTGGTTCAGGTTCAGGTAAGACTAGATGTATGGCTAATCTTCCATCCTAAAAGCCGAAATATTCCAAAAAGTAAAAAGATGGAAATTGTATAGAATAGTTACTCCCTCTAAATCCACCTTCGTATTTCATTAATATAGCTTTACATTTATATATCTCATCGCTACCTCTTAACGTCCACGCTGGTGTATTCTATGAACATGTCTTGAAATTTATTAAACATTGTTTGGGACTATGTAGTCGAGTGGTAAGAATACAAATTTGGACGCCAACACATTTCCATTTGTTTCACGTTATTCATGAACATTCCAAACGAATACATTTTTTGTTAATCTGTATACCTGAAGAAAAAAAGTTATATGTATGGAATGCATATCACTTCTGAGATTAATCTAAGATTTTTAATAGGCGTGAAATATCTCAATATTAATCAAATAAATAAATAAACCATATAAAATCTTGCACTATAACTTCAACTAGTACGGTTCGAAGTTTGTAGGCAAGATATCGTAAATGTCTTTTATGAAGTCTTCATATAAAAAAAGTGTTCACACATATCCGAAGGGAAACCCTTTTTTATTTTAGAAAGGGTTTCAGATGGGAAACTTCAAAATGTGTTTCGCGTGGATGATTGATCCACAACCCATACATATGGAGAGACCGATTCATTGATATGTGACCAATCTAATAAAATTGGCCTTTCAATTTGTAAATGATTCTTTTTAATAACATTTTTCTCGATTGATCGATCACCAAAAGGTCCTGCTAATAGAAATTATAAATAAAATTATAATTTCTAGGGTTTAGTGTAATTTAATACTACATGTCAACGAAACTGGATGCATACTGCAATACACAGAAGAAAAACGAAAAGGAAAGACAATATTATAAGAAGGAAGATAATGACGTGACTTGACTTATGCATCAGAGTGGAGAGAAGTCAAAGATAAAATAAGTACCGGAAGTGAAGAGCGATCGTACAAAAGCTTTCCCGTTTTGCCGACAAATCCAAAAGACAATTTTCACGGGTGACCAAAAATCTAAGATACTGGTCTCTTTAGAATAATATAGTTTTTGAAAATATTTATAAAAAAAATGATTTAAAAAATTTTTAGTTGATTTTTTATAGAAATAAGTATATAGACTTACCACTGAAAAAATAAAACACTATAATACGAATTCTTACTATAATATACAATTATTCATACACTTTTAGTTTCCATTTTCAGAAAGAATAAAAGGCAGCAGATAAATAAAGAAACATTTGATCCTCTCTTTTTTTTTGTTCACTAGAAACATTTGATCCTCTCTTTTTTTTTTGTTCACTAGAAACATTTGATTCTCAAGAAGCAAATAATTGTAAGCACCTGAATAGACAAAATACAGAAAGCCCATATCATACGAGTTTGGATTCTAGCCTTAGAGATTGATTTGGTCTGTGCAGAAATAAAAAGAGTTTGATTTGGTCTTTAAACCTGATTTAAGTCATGATATTAGGCCAGGGTCAAGGCCTCTTAGAGCTAGAATGCGTATTCTAGCTTAACATCGGCGTGATTTTTTTCTTGCATCATATTCATATGTTGGTTCTATTATGTACTTGGTGTTGATAATGACAAGAAACACCAGTATATATTCTTGCAGCTAAATTTTACAAAAATATCCAATCATGTAAGAAATTAGATAAAATATCCATAACCATATAAAAGATAAATTAATTGGGTCATGACACAAATCAAAAAGTTATATTGATTTTTAAGTTATATTGGCCATTGGGAAGAAGATTACACTTTTAATCAGAGTACATATCCAGATTCAGATTCATTCGATGCTGGGTATCAAAGACGACGACGATTAGTTACTTTCTTACATTTCTAACAAGATACAGCCAACGAAATTTTTTTCCTTTAATAAAAACATATCTAACAAGATTGGACTGTAAATTCCAGCTTAAGAGACAGACATATTAATTTTAGATCCAATTCCAGCTTAAGAGACAGACATAGACAGGGGCGCACCCATATAGGAAGTTGGTGTGGCACGTGCCACATGCTACTTTATATATGTGTTATGCAACTGAATGTACAAAGCAAATGTTGTAGCCAATCTTGTCGTAGTTCAAGTCCATGTTTTGCGTATCTGTCCTCGAAATTTTCAACACATTTTTAATTACTATACCAGACATTTTTTTTTCTTTTGATTTTACTACCTAAACTATTATTTTTGTAAATGTTTTATTTTATTTTCTTATGAAAAATTCTAGTTATACCATAAACTTGAAAGATGGTTACTTTTATAAATATCTTAAATTTGTGGTGTAGAAAATTAAACTAACTCTCTTAAACTATTTATAAAAATTTACAGACTTTGCTTCATCCCTTCAATGATAAACCATAAACAAATCCACAAATCAAATGTTAAGATATTTTCAATTGAAAGTATTTTTGAAAAATGATGGCCAATTTATAATATTTCAATTATTTTAATATTTTTTTTCAATATAAAAACTCATAATTATTAAAATTTAACTTTAAAATTATTACTGTTAAGTTTCTTTTTCAATGCTTAAGAAACTAATAAAACTATGAGAATAAATTTTTGTAATGAAATTACTATGTGTATATATAATTTTATAATATTATTGAAAATAAATATTTAAATTACAAAAAACTTTTTTCTTTTATATCTACTCATTTTGTGAAAAATTGATGACTAATGTCATATAAAAAATTATAGTCAACATAAATTTTTATATTGTGCCACATATTAAGTAATTTTCTGGATCTGCCCGTGGACATAGATTCCCTTGTTTCATCCATTACTCAAGGCTCTTCTTGGACTTTAAGACCGGCAAGGTCAGAAAGACAACTGAATCTCCTTGTTTATCTAACTATGTTCTCTCCTTTCTCCGGGAGCTGACGCTGCTGTTTGGAAGGTTGATGACCGTATTTGTTCTAAGTTCTCTACTAAGGCAACTGAATCTCCTTGTTTATCTAACTATGTTCTCTCCTTTCTCCGGGAGTTGACGCTGCTGTTTGGAAGGTTGATGACCGTATTTGTTCTAAGTTCTCTACTAAGGCAGTATGGAATCACATAAGGAGGGCCAGACCTCCTGTTTCTTGGGCCCGCTTCATTTGGAGTCAGGCTGTTATTCCTAAAAATAAAATCACCTCATGGCTCTTCATGTATAATCGAAATCCTACTATGGATCGTTTACTTTCATGGGGGTTTGATTTGGAAAATTGTTGTCTATTGTGTGGAATTTTACCTGAATCAAGAGACCACATGTTCTTCCCTGTCCATACTCTTCTCAAGTATGGAAAACTGCCATTGGAGTACTGGGTTTCACTACTCCTAAACATAAAATCACCTCATGGCTCTTCATGTTGAATCGAAATCCTACTATGGATCGTTTACTCTCATGGGGGTTTGATTTGGAAAATTGCTGTCTACTATGTGGAATTTTACCTGAATCAAGAGACCACTTGTTTTTTCTCTGCCCATACTCTTCTCAAGTATGGAAAACTGCCATTGGAGTATTGGGTTTCACTACTCCTCCTGTCCAATGGGAATCTGTTCTGCAGTGGTTTTCGACAGGAATTTGCAGCTATTCTTCAGCTTTGGCATGGATCTATCTATCTTGTTTGGCAAGAACGTAATGCTCGTTATCATAATGGGCTTACAAAGCCTCATTCCACTTTATCTAGAGAAGTCATCCGACTGGCTAAAGACAAGTCGACAACTATGAGTAGTTGTGGATCAGCTCTTGGGCTAAGTTTGGTGGCGCTTTGGTCTTCACTTAGATAGTTCAGCCTTCTGATGCTGTGCTAATTTTCTATCACTTCCATGGTTTGTCAACCATTGTGACCTTCCCTCCTTTTTTCTTTTTATTTTCCCTTGTCTTTTAATTACAGTTTGTTTCTCTGTTCTTTCTCTGTAAACTCTGTTCGTATCCAATGACAAAAACTTACCACTGAATGTATATATATATATATATATATATATATATATATATGTATTGTTGTTGTGTTCAAGATTATAAATTTAAATAAATAATATCTAGTATATAAATGATTAATTTTGATTAATATGAAACCTTTTAAGAAAGAATTTTAGAACCAATCTATAAAAATTTTATTTTTTTGTTCATACTGGATAATATCATACTAATTGTATGCGAAAAAAGTTGGACAGACTTGAAGAGCCCAACAATTATGTATATCCAAACAAGTAGTAGAAAATTTATTGGTAAAAGGTTAGAAGATTTCTTTGAAATGGCATCGAAGAAAGGAGAGTTTGATTGAGAAAGGAAGCATAAGAGATGAAACATTCCCAAAATAGAAAGATTTCATACAGTTATGGAAAGGTTACCAAACACAAAGAGGCCTCGTCATGCTCACTCCATGTGCTCCCTCCACATGTTTTTTCTCATCTGGATGCTTGTCTCTCTGTCATATCTCTCATTGTCTCTAGTCAACTAGTTTAAATTCCTCTAGGGGTTCTAATATCTTTTTTTTTGGGTAAAAGTTCTAACATCTTTCTTTAACAACAACTTGACCGCCTTGACTATTTAGTTAAATCCCTTTTCTGGAATGAGCAAATATCCAAATCCGCTTTTGAAAAATATTTTCTCTGGGTTTCCTAATGCATTTGTTCCACGAAGTAATAGCCAGAATTAGCTTATTCGAAGCCGTATCGTTCTCCTTCTGCACCTTAGGCAGAGAGTCATCTCCTGGAACATTCTATAGCTTAGAGCATCTCTAATGGTACACAAAAAATTACTTTATAATTCACTCTAAAATAGTGTAATTCTATTATAGAGTTAAATTTGCTCTAATGGTTAACTCTAAAACAGAGTTACACTATAATAATATGAAATATAGAGCAATGTTGCTTTTTAACTCCAAATATAGAGTGAAAAAGCAATATTACTCTATATTTCACTCTATTATAGTGTAACTCTATTATAGAGTGAACCATTGGAGCAAATTCAACTCTATATTAGAGTTACACTATTTTAGAGTGAATTATAGAGTAATTTTTGTGTACCATTGAAGATGGTCTTAGCTTTCTCTTAAACTGCTGAATGAATCATTAATAAATTCTATTCTGGTAAAAGCGGAACAACCGAAGTATCGAAATGGATACAAGTTATTGGGTCAATCCAATCCGAACTATAAATGTTAATGGATAAGAAAATCCGATTCAAATGAATTAATAAATTAATAGATATAATGGAACATAGATTTATTGGATTGGAGTTAAAATGATTTGGATTTCATATATCTAATTGAAATTTAATGAACTAAATTTAGCATAAATTTCTCATATTTGTAAACATTATAGTTTGATTGTATTAATAAACTAAAGTTAAATCATGTTTTTTGCTGGAATCAAGGTTTTCCGCTAAAAACACAAATTAAAAAATTGTAAAAATTGAATTTTCCATCTAAAATTATAAAATCAAGTTTCAGATAAAAATCAAAAGGTGTATTTTTCCTCTGGAGCACAAAATTTTATTTTTGTGTTATAAACACAAAATAATTTTTTCTAGCAAAAACCGTAAAATCAAAATCATTTGTCAAAAATGTAGAATTGTGTTTTCGTCCAAAATTTCAAAATAGAGCTTTCCCATGAAAATTGCAAAGCAACTTTATACGCAAAATTACAAAACTGATTTTTCTTGCCAAACAGTAAAATTGTGCACTCTTGCCAAAATAACAAAAATTGTAGCTCCCTATGTTTTCCTAAAAGAGATATGGTTTACCAAGGGTGTTAAACATTTTTTTTAATATATATATATATATATATATATATATATATTATTTATTTCAACCCGAGAACGAGAATTTTTGATCTAGTTACAAGCCAAAATTGAACAAAAGCTCCTAAGTCGTTGTATTACAAAGCTACGTTCACCCACTCACTAGACCCGACACATTCCGGTAACCCGCTTTTAAACTTCTTTGAAACCGGTAGATGTTCTCTGCCGTAGACAATGACCTTGATACCGTGAGTTTCTCCATGTTGCCATGGATGCCGATAACTCTCAAGTTGTCTTTGGAGTAGCTAGTTCCCGGTGATTTCCTTGAAACTCATAACTTTCATGACATTGAACGCTCAGACGCATATAGAAGAAGGATTGAGAGGCCATACCCTATGAAAATTTCTCCAAATCCGCTGAACAAACTTCTATATCGCCAAACCAACTGATCAAAATACCAATAAAGGCATCTAGACCAAGTGGAAAGAGAAGACAGACACGAGACAGCCTCAACTAGCCAATGCCGTAATCACTCCCTGACCTGCAAAACATTAGTGAAGCAACATCACCATGAACACAACAATGCCCACAGTTCTGGGAAATGCTGCCACCACCTACCGAACCACCGAGGAAAGAGGAGACCCCGCTGACAAACAGAGACTCCCGAGGCCCTCGTCGGTCGCCCCTCCGAGAACCGGATAGAGGTAAGATTTTCCGCCTGAAACTTAACCATGTGGTAAGGATCAAGCTTTACAAAGCTCAAACAGGAGAGAAACAATCGGGAGCAAGTCGACACACTGCCGATTGACGACACAAACCAGACGGGAAGAGGACCGACAATTGAGAGGAAGACCACAACTTCGCCTTGGAGTCGCCATAGACGACGCCTCCAACACCGTTCCGGAGCAGCACTTCGCGAAAGACCACCGCGTGTTCCAACACACGCCAACAGCATGAGCTACAAACGCCTTCAGAGTAACCGGATCTCCAAAGCTCTCAAGTTGAGAGTAGTAAGAACTGGCCAATCCTAGACTTCCAAGTCACATTAATAAAAATAAACTAATAAGATTACAAATATACATTTTACGTCAACTTATATATCATATTGTATAAATATAATTGTAAATATACATAAGAAATATAAAGTTAAAGTAACACTAATTCAAAAAAAAATTGATAGTTAAATATTTATTTAAATTTATCTGTTTATCTTCATAATGTTATTTAACCAATTAATTTCTCAGTTTAACATTTTAACTAAAACAAACAAAATCTTAAATTTCTTAGCATATATATATATATATATATATATATATATAATTAAAACTAATACTATAAAATGTAATTAATATTTATTAAAATTTAAATAAAAACTAACTGAAATAGTTATACCAAAACAAGTCCATGAACTAATTAGATTTTCCTCTTCTTTTTGGGTGCAGTCATCGTTTTTGAGATTTGATCAACTTTTCCCTTCCTCAAGCTATTGCAAGAAAGTACAGGTAATAGTTTTTCTGAACAATGAATCTTAGTCTCATCACTTTTTCTTATACTAATGCTGAATCTGATATTAGACCTAATGTCTTTGCAGATAGAGAATCTTCATTGATATCATGAAAAGAAAAATCAGAAAGAATGCTACAACAATCAGAAAGAAATGATCAGTCAATTTTTTTTTTCTCTCTGATGAAAGTTTTTGGGTATCTATACATAGATCCCATGAGTTTTTATTTTTGCATGTTTGTGTTCATAAAAACCAAACATGTTCAGGAAATTAAAATATCAGAATACAGTACACTCTTTTTACCCTATTTTATGTCTTCTTCAGTCATATATATACATCTGCCCAAAATAGATTTGGGCAGTAAGAAAGCTATTTCTACAGAAGATGTATATATATGATTTTATATATTTAGATAAAATCAACTGAAGTATTCTAGTTTATTAATCTAGAAAAAATCAACTGAAGTATTCTTTTCTTGTAACTCAGACAAGACACTACAGATTCAAATTATCTATTATCTAGATTAATAAACTAGAATACTTCAGTTGATTTTATCTAAATATATTATATATATTTAACCATACATTGTCCGTGTCTCTTTTTTTTTTTTTTTTTTTTTTTGAAACACTAGTTGTCCGTGTCTCAAAATTTATTTTGATAGAATGGTAGTAGGTACATTAATATATTTTCTTTTAGCTTGACTAACCTAAAACCTGATCTCTGTTTTCTAAATCTCTTATCTGCAAGCTTTTCTTTTTGAAATAATATAAGAATTAGCTAAGAAAACTGTTCAAATACATTGACCTTATGGTGCAAGCAATACATGTTAATATTCACCTTTGTCATACTATTAGCGTACCAAAAAATATTCTACATTTGAGCATCCATCACATTATATGCCCAAAACGATTAAACAAACTTTGTAACAAAGTAACCTCAGCTAAATCTTTTTAACCATATACAAATTTAAAGATAGAGAGAATTCAAAAAAAAAAAATGGTGAGAAACTACATAAGTCTAACGGTCGGGATTCATCGAACCCCAGAATCAACTGTGGAAACTAAGTTTCTACAGAAACGAAGTCGTCCATCGTTAGTTCGTCAACAACATCAACCATACTCGGCCGTCGATCCGGATCTCCTCCGATACACCTCACACCGATCCCTAAAACAGTCTCGATCTCATCCCACACCATTCTATCATCACGTGCGGCAGTTACAACCGTCGGATCAAGCAGATCCATCCACTCCGCCAGATTCGGATCCAATCCACCGTATTCCGACGGCGGACTCTTCCCCGTCAAGATCTCCAGCACCACGGCTCCGAAGCTGAACACGTCGGACTTCGCGGAGACGGTTCCGTCGCGAGAGTCGTACGCGGCGAGGGATTGGGATTGAGCGTCGGGGTTGATCAGTCTCTGGAATCCGAACTCGGAGATCAGCGGCTCGCCGTCGTCGGCGAGGAACACGTTGCTCGATTTTAGGTTTCCGTGAGGTAAGGTTAGGAACGATAACTCTCTGTGGAGGTAACACATCCCTCTCGCGATCCCTTGGATGATTTTAAGTCGTGAAGGCCAGTCTAGGTTAGAATCTTGGCTGCCACGTAATCGGTGGAGCAAGCTTAGGTTAGGGATGAATTCGAAGACTAGTAGCTTCTCGTCTCGGCGGGAATGGTAGGCAAGTGGGGTTAGTATGTTCTTGTGACGCAAGCTTCCTAAGTTCTTGATCTCTTGCGCGAATACGCCTATGCTCACTTCGTTCATAACCGTCACCCGCTTCACCACCACCTTGACTCCGCTAGCGATAACCGCCTTGTAGGCCGATCCCACGCTTCCTCCGCTGGTCGTGGTGGCGGGGCGGCCGTCTGGAGGTCCCAGGGCGTGAGCTGATGATTTTAGCAACTCTTCTAGGTCGAAAACGCCCTTTTCCTTGTTCACCATAACCAAATCAGTCCTCAGCTCGCGGAAACTATTGGGCTTGCAATGCCTAGAGCCGCCGCCAGTCGAGCCGCCAGTTCTTGGTCCTTCAATGGTTACCTATCAAACCACATTAGGAATATTATGTTTGTTTAAGTTTATTGAACTCTCTTAGATGTTTTTTAAGCTGCGATGTTGCTAGGTGATATATATTGGAATGTACATGAAGTCGCGATTAAGCTGCCTAAACATAGATTACTAAAGAAATGCAATTCTAGTATTGCCACAAACCTGGATTTGTTGATCATCGGTGTTGTCTTGCTCAGAGGTACCAAGCGTCGTCTCCCTCCTCTTCTTTAGGAAGAAGAAGAAGAATATGATAAGGATAAAAAGGAGACCTAGTGTACCGAATGCAATATAGTATTTGCTCTTATACTCATCTTTCGTGTCTCCGTCTGCTGAGATCGATGCAGTCGAAATTCCCGGCTGCGTGCAGGTAGTTGCTAGCTTCTCACCGCAGAGGTCAGGATTCCCCGCGAAATTGTTCGCTTTGAATCTTGATAAACCGGGTGGAATTTCTCCGGTTAGTCGGTTGTTTGAGAGATTGACATCCGCTAAACCCGGTTGGGTGAAATTCGGTATAATCCCAGTGAACTGATTGTTTTCGAGGTGTAGCTCCATTAGTCTTGGTAATGTAGTGGCCAGCGAGAGAGGGATGTGGCCTGTGAACTCGTTGTTTGACAGCCACACTTTCTTAAGGGAAAGCATTCTTGCGAAATAATCAGAAGGGATATCACCAGAGAACCGATTGTTTGATAGGTAAATCGATTTCAGAGCTGTTAATCGGTTAAACTCTGGTATTTTACCGGAGAAGGAGTTGTTCATTATGCTTATGGTGCGTAGACCAGGTAGGTCTAACAAGGGTGCAACGTCGATGTTCCCTGTGAGACCCATCTGTTCGATCTTGAGGCCAAAGACGGAGTTTTTGTTGCAAAGCAATCCGGACCATCGTTGTGTTCCCCCGCAAGGCTCTGTATCCAGTGTCCAAGAATCGAGAGACTTGGTGTTGGTTAATGACTCTTTGAATTTCAACAATGATTCTGCTTCGGTCAACGAGTTAGCAGAAAGTGCTGTGAGAGATAGCATGAGCGGCCAAATTAGCCAGGCCACGGCCATTTACTTAACAGGAGCTAGGCCGCCGGAATTCTAGAAACGTTTTAAAAATTTTCCGTAATAACCAAAATAGCCTCTCTGTTTTTTTTTTTGCTGATGTGATTTACTAATTTTCTCTGTTTCTGTCTTTTTTCTCGCTTTGTCTTTTCTTTTTCTTTGTCATTTGTAAACCATTGAATGAGAGGGGCTTAAGAGCTTATGGCGCGAATGTTCGTTGAAAGAGTCAAGATAGAGAAAAGCAAAAGCAATTACGAAATAGCAGATGCCAGTGCATTTTTAGTGGCCCATATGGCTACCGTTTGATGTTATGTTCCAAGCCCAAACTTGATCTAAGAAACTAGAATCATATTGAAGTTTGAAAACTTGCATTCGTGTAAATAATAGTTTTGGCTATACGTGCATTTGAAAATGCAAAATATTTTGTGACCAGATTGTACTTTTAAAAACGAAATTTAAATAATTGACATGTTCAATGAACACTTGGGACCAGATTGTGTTTCAAAATACATGCATTTCGTTTCTATCATTCCGTATGAAGCATGTGAAGAAGTTCCAATTTTTTGGTATTCATATGCAAAATATCTGTCGGCGTCAGATTCGGTTTGCTTTATCAGTAGTTGTAAGTTTGTAATGGACCTACATCCATTGGGTGGTGATGGAAACGCAATGCTTATATTTCGCCGTCACAGATTAATGCAAATGACTGTTTACACTATATTTCAAAACTTTCTAACGTATATATGAATGAAACGTCGAATGGTAACATTTACAAACACATTGCTTATCAGACATGTTATATTACTCATGTCCCATCGCGTAAATGTTAATATAAAGGTCTCACAAGACATCACATAAGTTTGTATACTATACAATTTGCAGTCATTTTATTTATTTTTGGATTACCTTAGCTACAAGAGTGTAACATAGATAGGGATCGTCATGTAGAATATTGCTATGGTCTTGTGTAACAGAAAAAAACACTGCTTCTATATTGCATTGCATCACTAAAAACAAATATGATTTATATGTACATATATTATTATATATAGACTCGAGATGTTGTTCAACTGTAGATGTGCATTATATGGTATACTCTTCAAGTTCAAAGTATTATATTCTTTTTTTTCAAAAAAAAAAAAAGTATTATATTCTCACTGATAAGATCTTGCAAGTTGTGTTGAATATGATTTTGTTCCTCTTGGCACTATCGTCTACGACGTTTGTTATATGATATTTTTCGTCTCATAAATGTTAAATTCTTTGGTCACTGGTTGGTGTTGGAACTTATTAACGAAAATTCAACGCACACCTTCATTAAACAAAACGACTAAAATCATACTTTGTCGCAGGAAAACCTTAATTATTTGAGCAACAAAAAGCATATCATATTAGGATTTAGAACCAAGCAGAAACTCTTGAGTAGTAGAAATTCTTCAAAAACACATACATTGAACAAAAAGGTTTAGATACATGTCAGACATCTCTTTACATTCTCGATTACTAGTGTAACTAAAGCAAAGTTGTGCTATGTTTAGAAAACGTTCACTGTTTAGCAACAATTGGTGGTTTATATTAGACAAGAAATTGGTTCTTTTTGTGTTCTTAATTCGATCTCCGTTGGAAAGATTGTTTTACATTATGTCATGAGGTATTGTTTGCAAGAGCTGATCCTGAATCTAAGAGCAACATTAACATTGAAGTCCTAAAATCAGTATCTAGACTTATAGATAATAAAATTCTAACGTAATCAAATTTTCCAATTAAATTTTTTTTTGTTTTTTTTTGAACAACATTAAAATTTATTTTGTTTGTAAATGAGAAAACAGTTATACCATAAAATATGACAACATAGGTTACACATAGGTTCTAAGAACATCTCCACCCACCTTTATATTTATCTTTATAATATCATTTAAAATCAAAATCACTCCAATTCATTTCTATTTATTCTTTTATAATATATATTGCATCTTTTCCTCTACAGACAGAGGAATAAATATCATTTTTTATTTTTTATTCTATAACTAGAAATTACTATTTTAGAAAAATACATGAGAATAAAAATAGCAAAATACATTGCAAATGATCAAAAAAGGGGTTTTTGTAAGTTCTCTTTTGAGAACTTTATCTGATTTTCTCTTTTTGCTATTATTTTAGTATTTAAATTTTTTAAAAAATCCAGAAAAATACTACCATTGGCATGATTTAAAGAGATTATTTTGAAAATTTGAAGCTTTAAAAAAAAAAAATTGAAAAGGGGAAAAGTCAAATCATGCACCGGGTAGGGTGTACCGTTAAGATTTTGACAGGTGGTTGCATCCAGTGACAGAGCAAATCTTTCACGTGCCCTAAAACTCTGTCGGGGATAAGTATTCGTCGATATACAGAATACAAGCTCTACTGGTAATGGCAAATAGGCCTGGGCACGGATCGGATATCCGGATTTTTGGAGGTATTTGTGATTTGCTTCGTATGTTACGGATATCTAATTTTGGTATTTGCTTTGCTTCGGAGAAATACGGATATTCGGAAAAACGGATATCCGGAAAATAATTAGATATTTGCGGATATTTGCGAATAATTACGGATATCTCATATGTTTTGATTAATACAAATAATCTTAAAATTTCAATGCATATTTGTTTTGTATAATATATTTTTACGTGATATATAAGATAAAAATTAAAAGAATTAGTAAATCTACATATTTTGTAAAAAAATCCAACTTACATAACAATTATAATAATACAAAACTTAAAAAAAAAGTTATAATTATCATAAAATATTATTTTTCCTTTTATGTACTACTTTTATATAAGTAATAATGTAAATAAAATTTGTCAAATCATATGTCAGAATAACAATTATATAATTTTATACATATAGAACTTTAAATATAATCAAGATATACATATATTTATATATTGCCGGATCGGATCGGATATCCGCTTCCCAAAATTTTAATATTTGTGATTTGCTTCGTTTTTGACGGATATTGAATTTTAGTATTTGCTTCGATTTGTAAAGTTACGGATATCCGGATTTTTCGGATCGGATCGAAGCGAATAACGAATCGAATCAAAATTTACGGATATTTTGCCCACCCCTAATATTGGCAAATGGGTTCCACCAATCTCCATCGCAAAGTTCTAAACAGCCATCAGCCGACGCGGACAATGGCTTGTGTAACACCCTTGGTTATGCCCTTTAATAACGAAAATGCCACCATATCAAACGAATTATTTTGCGCACAAGGACCAATATCGTGAATAGTAATTACTTTCGGGACCCGACGATTTTGATGAGGACAATGTTAATGCCTTCCACTAACGTCGCCGTCAACTTTTTTATTTTTCTTTTTTTTTTGAATCACTTTTTCTTTTTCTTTTCTGTTTACATTTCGCGGCAGCCGTAAGGAAAACGTGCGGGAAGTTGTAACTTGTAACGAACGTTGGTTTGGTTTTGAATTAGGCGGATTTATTTATTAATTCGTACGTGATAAAATTGATCGCCCATGAAAATCTAACAAATATCTTAGCTAAATCTTAACCATTAGAGTAAAAATAAATTGATAAGATAATTAATCATTATTATATTTTTTTTTTAAAAATTATTATTATTACTGTATTACAGTGGAAATAACTTATGTTTTTGGCTAAAACTCAGAAATAATTATAGGTACAAAAAAATTATATAAAATTTTAAAATATAAAAAACGATATAATAAAACACGAGTATAAAATTTTCTTTTTATGCTGTACACGGCTAAATAGATACGACCTAGTCTAACTTAATCCATCATAAACCATCTCTGGTAAATTGAATTAGTCTACTAACTATTGTGCATGCATGTTAGGTGGAAATAGCCTCGTGACAAATCTTATTTATTGCGCACAGATCACTGTCACTCCAATAAAAATAAAAAACAAATCATTAAAAAACACGTTATTTGTTTGACCTATAATATTATATTCGCAAGAGCTTAAAGCCACAGAAACATATTGGCATAAATAACTCATTTATCCGCTTGTAAGCCTGTACTCTTTGATTTTAACGTGTGAAACCCACTCGAGTTTTTGCAATTCTCATCAGGTATGTGGACCGGAAAAGCACCGGAGAAGTCTAGTTTTTCCCGGAGATGTAGTTTGCTCAGCCGTTACTTGAAGGAGAAGGGTAGTTTCGGGAATATTGATATTGGTTTGGCTCATAAACTCGATCTTGATCTCGCCAGAAAATCTGATCTTAGAAGAGGTATGTCTCTCTCTCTCTCTCCTTCTCCTCTGGACTGCCGCCGCCGACAAAAACCAGTTCTGTTTTAGAACTGTATCTTTATTCAGCTGCGTAATAGATTTTTTTTGTTTTTAATAAAATTTCACAAACAGATGGAAAAGTATATTAAATATTCGATTTTTGTCGAGATGTAAAATCAGGAAATTTTAGCTAACCTAATTGTTTTTAATTTTTCTTTATAATTGAATTTGGTATATTTTGCTATAGGACAACAAAATGAGATAAAGAAGGCAAACATTTCTGAAACCAGACCCTTGGATCTGATTCAGAAGCTTTCAGTAGGTGAAGCCTCTACTTCTTCCGGAGGCAAACCCAGATTTGTCGATCTAAGGTACATATATGGTCTTTGATCTTGTGGTATTGAAATAAAAGTCTTAGCTTTACACATTTTTTTGGGAAATAAACTAGAGAAGGGTCAAAACGTGTGTATATAGAGATGTGTGGATTTTGAACAATGTACCAATGGTTTGGTTTGGTTTCAGTGAACCGGCAAGTGTATTACCGGAGCCTAGAAACTCCCAGCTGACCATATTCTTCCGCGATAAAATTATGGTTTATGACGAGTTTCCTGAAGACAAAGCAAAGGAGATAATGAAAGCAGCGAGAGAAGCACATCGTGTTGCTGTTGATTCAAAGAACACTCAGAATCTAGACATGAACATGAGCAAGAAAAGCAACGTTGTGATTCCTGATCTGAACGAGCCAACAAGTTCCGGAAACAACAACGATGATCATGGAACAGGAGAGCAACATCAAGTCGTGGAGCGCATTGCAAGAAGAGCGTCTCTTCATCGATTCTTTGCTAAACGAAAAGACAGGTAAATTTAAACTGGAAGCAAAACAAATTGTATATTATACATTGTACAAAACAATATTTATATGGTTTTGATGCTTACGTATAGTACAAGAACGACATAACTTACAAGTTTTGGGTGTGTTTGAAATTTTCAGGGCTGTGGCTAGAGCTCCGTATCAAGTGAATCAAAGTGGTGGTCATCTTCCTCCTAAGCCACAAAAGGCTGGTCCATCGGTAGAGCCAGGGCAACCCTCGCGACAGCCTGTGACTCCCCCAAAACCAAAGAGACTTTTTTTTTTTTTTTTTTTTTTTTTTTTTTTTTAAAACCAAAGAGACTTAACGATGTGTCGATGGAAGTCGACGGAGAAGAAGGACGGTGTTCAAAAGATCTCGAACTCAAGCTGTAGGACATATAAAAAGTTCATGAGTTCTTGTTTGCAGTTTGACTTATTTAGGATTTGAAAGCATATCATAAATGTTTAGATTCTTTGAAGTTGTATTACGTAGTCATACTTTTCTATATATATATACTCGTTTCTCAATCTAATGTAGATTTATTTAAATTTTCGTTTAGATTCTAATGTGACGGAAGATATTGGAATATATTCCAAAAATATTGTAGAACCTCAAAGCCTCGTCTCCCGCTGCTGAAGTGACGCTACGACTATTTGGACTATGTCCATTGAGCTTAGCCATTTTCATCATGGAAGGGTGTTCCAGAACATAAGCTGACTCTGCGTAAACTTGATCTACATATCTCGCTGATAAAAATTATTATCAAACCAGTGTAGCCACTATATGCTCGAATTTGTGGACGCAACAAACCGATCCCATGTGTACCACATTTTTGTTGCCCCACTAAATTCTGACCAGTTGAGGCTCAAATCTCTCTAATGTGACTGAATAAGTTCCTACAACATGATTTAATGGTTACATGCAAATGATCCAGCTCTAGACTAATGGTGATGGACAGTTGGACACCCTCCAAAGTTCTTAGTTGACCGTCAGATGTAGAATTCCATAGGTGGACTTATGCAACATGATACGTATCAAGTACTATCCAACCAAGAGTTGTGCAAAACCAATTTTTTACTCTGCTATATCCAAAACCGACTATGGCCCAGCTAATGCTTGTGAGTATTGACTGGTACTTGTTCTTCATCAATGGTCACACGATCATATATGCAATAATACAACTATTTGAACTTTGAAGCATCCATCCCAAAGATAAAAACTGTGGCCCAACGCTATGGCTAAGGCACTGGAGGCAATTTATCAAGGTTTGGGCTAATCTTCAGTCTATAAAGTTTTGGCCTTTTGGGCCTCTATTTCAAAATTCTCTATTACCCCCTTCTCTCTCTCTGTCTCAATGCCGTTTTCTAAAGCCCTAGCAAAGCATGGTAGAACCCTTTGCTGAGCCTGACATCATCTCGAAACCTTCAAAAACCGAACTGTCTCAGGAGTCTTCTTGTTCATATGTTCTGAAAGAGCAAAGCCAATGTCAGAATCAAAATCATCGTTAGACTCTGAATCTCACATAAGATCGCATCATTGCTTCCTTATCATTTTTGTTGAATAAATTGATTCTTCTTGATCAAAGACACACAAGGTTTTATGTAAAAAGAGAAAGGATGACGTGCTCTGTTTCTAGAAAATAAAACAGAGTATTTACAGAAATATTATTTTATTGAATTGTTTTACACTTGATGATATTTTTTAATGAGACAGACTTGATCTCTTTTTTTTTTTTTTTTTGTGAACAACAGACAGACTTGATCTCTATTTATAGAATGTGAACCAATGTGTTGAAAAAACACAACTCTTAATTGTAAAGACACAACTCTTAGTGAAAGTTCACGACTCTTTGTGTAATAACTCTTTGTGTAATAACTAACTTATGTAAATATAACTAATTTATTTAAATAATAACATAAAGAGATTTGATTATATTTTAATAACTTTTTTCCATCTTATATATTAAAAGAGAAATCATGACTTTTTTCATGTGTGATTTTTTTTTTTTAATTTGGACCATCACTTAGAAATCTTATTAAATGTATTTTATTAATATTAATAATATATAGAACCTTTAATATACTTTAACTATATTATCTTTTCATTTTAAATATAAATATATTTGCTTAAAAATTCTAGAAATTTGTTTTATAAGATTTTTACAAGATCCTCATTTCGAAATTATACTTAAATATTTTCACTAATTTCGAAATTTAAAAATGTAAAAATATTTAAATAATTCCACTTCTTTAGTTATTTAAATTTGATTATTTCCACTACTTTAATTATGATATATTTTAATCTTAAATATAAATAAATATTTATATATTATATTTTAAAAATTCTAATAAGTCTTTAACAATAAGTATTAAAAAAATTAAAAGTAATTTAATGTATATTAAGTTATCGTTTATAAAATGTAAAATTTAAATGCTATCCTAACTATATCTACTTTGTAGTCACAATCATCATGTTAATCTACAATTATTATAATGAACTAAATAGATAAAACTATATTAAATTGATAAATTTTTAATTTTTATTTTCATAAATATAAACTATTTATTTTAAAAATATAATATAATGACAGAACAACTTATAATTAGCAAACTATATAATACATGTCTAACAATTAACATATCTTAGACTTTTGTATATTCAATAATATACGATCTAAAATAAATAAGCATGAAAAATTATTGGTAAAAGAGAATCTATCTTTGAAAATCAGGTCAGAATTTAGCATAAATAAATACGAAATAATTTAAGTTATGTTTTCTCATAAATATATTAATTTTGTTAATAACTTAATGCAAATACAATAAAATAAATATATAATAAGAAGTGACAAATACATACGGCTTTAAACAAATGATTAAGTATAACATGTAAATTATTGTATTTGAAATAGTTATATAAAAATTTAATTATATGATTAACGTTAAAAACATATATCACTTCTTAATTGGCGATCTTGATTTTTCAGGCTGAAATGTTTATTTGGGCTTCTTCTCAGAGCCATGAAAAACTATATAAAGCGTGTGGCTGCCTTCTCTAGCTGAGTCTTGCAGATTGGTAACATGAATATATGAATGAAACCAATTTGGTCGCTCTAGTTGCATTGATAGAGTGATGGAATTATAACACTATTTACAGTACGCATGAATCAGTGAAGTTAACACGTAAAAGATTGATGGAATTATAACACTATTTACAGTACGCATGTGGATGCCCTTTCCTTCTTTATGAGGTGCTGAAAGCACGGCCACATGGCTCACCTCTATGGTAAACTTTTCACCATCTGTTAAACATATTTACATATCCAGTTACTCAATGGGTCTTTTTCCGTATGAAGAACATAGAGGTCCAGAGGGAATCAGTTGAGAAAGAAGAAGACGTAGAATGTCTTGAGGATGTGAAAGAGAAAGATGACATTGATCCCATTACAGAAGCAGAGAAAGAAGGGAATCATGTTGAGCTCACAAGTAGAGATGGCGATTCTTCTTCAGATGACGAAGAGGAAGAAGATTTGGCGGTCCCACAATCTGATGAAGAAGATGACTATGGTTCTGATGATGATGAGGAGGAGCTAGTTGTAATAGAAACCCTTCATGAGCTCAAGAAACCATGAAAGTTTCTAAGAATAGCAAAAAAGAAGCCAAGCGCCATTGAAATCAAGTTGTCTTCCTGGAGGATACGATCCTAGCCAATAGCCATAGAGAACCTTCTTAGTGGTCAGTTAATCTCATATTTCACACAATTCAACATGAAAAGCTATGGTCAGAACAATGATATAATAGGAAGTTTTTGATATTATTTAGTTTTGGTTGGTACTAAATCCTTCATCTCAAATTAACAGTAACGTAGACCGTGTGATTTGGTAGGAGCTGGTGGGTCTTTCTTCACACGCTCACCCTTCGGTGGCTACAATGGAACCCTTCTTTCAGGAACTACAAGAGTTTACAATGGAAACCCGTGTAATGATTTATCTGAGTATTGTACTGAAACGTTGGAGAGAACCACTCCAATTTTGTGCTGTTATATTTTAATTTCTTCTACTTCAAAATTCTTATATATCTTTGAAAGAAAAATTTATATAATTACATTTTAATTTAATAACTTTTAGTTGAAACCATTGTACAAAATATTCATAAATGTTTCATCAACTTTGAGTTGTTTATTTATTTCTATATTTGAGAGTTATTTAATACAAAAATTAACTCTTGATGCAGTTTCCCCTTCGTATAAGCAGGCGTGCGAGTTCAAGTTGATATATAAGAAATTTGGTGGTTAGTTAAATCATCTTAGTTCTTTAAATGAGTGGTAATGATTAAGACATGCTTAGATCAAGTCTAACCTTAAAATCCTACTTGTGTGTGTGTGGGGGGGGGGGGGGGGAGAATAGCCCCTCTTATTTTTAAAGTTTAAAAACATTTACAAACCCTAAATTCATCATTAGAAGCAGAAACAAAAACATTTAAACCCATAAAAGTATATAGTATGGGTCAAATCGATATAAACCAGTAGACTTTCATACTAATCCATTAATGTATATCATAACATCCATTTATATCCGGAGACAATTACAACTACTTGTGCTGTTAACATCAGAAATTAGTTGGGTTTGCAAATGTTTTAGATTAGTTTACACTCTCCAGACATGTAATAAATGTAAAAAATATACATATTACTATATTTAGACCAATTTTAGAAAAATGAAGTAGATTAGTTATATCAACAACGCCATCCCAACTGGCTTGTCTCAACTTTTAACTTTGGACTCTAGTTTGAGTCGATCTAAGTATTTCCCTTAAATAAGTTTCTAACCTTTTTAGTAATATATATAAATCTCAAGAAAAAAAGAGAATTAATAAAGGTATTTTGCCTTAGAATATTGAGTAATATCTATATGAATCATGGCGCTACTTTTTTTGTTTAAATTAGCATAACTAGATTTCAGAAAATCATTACAATAATTACGAATCCGAAGTCGTTGGTATTCAAGAATTCAGATTGTTTGTCTATTTCATGAAATGCATGTGCTTGTGTCATTTTCCTTTCTTGATCTTCAATGAATTCACTCATTAAACAAAACCATACGTAATTGATCGGATTATTAGGCGTAGCTTGATGTCTACATAACATAAGTATATGACACTGGACAGTTATCTAATTTCTAATCATGTGCCAGCACTATCTTACTATTTGAATAAGTATATCTTCTCGAGCATTTATAAAAAGAATCAAGTATTTAAAATTTCTTGAATGATTAGCTTACCAGCCACAACTTTTTCCTTCGATAAAGACGGACAGTAAGGTAGTAAAGGTCTTCTCTACCTAATTTCTAAGAAATACCAAACTAACTAATTTAAAAATAACTTAAAGCACATTTGATACCCTGAGTACTATATATTTAAAACTGAAAAAATGCCTTACAGTAATCAAGAGGAATGTATTTTACCAAAAGAACAAACGTGATTGGAGGTTGGATCCGTCATACAAAAATGTTAATCAATAAATTATTTTGTTTGAATACCATATTTTATTCTTCATTAAATTTATGGTTATTGTTTTAAAAAAATCGGATATAACAAGTATGTTAGTTCATACGAAGCAATAAAATACAAAATTTTAGTCGGTGGATGAAGATTATATGTGTTATATGAACGACAAACAATTTGCATTATCGGGTAATACTCAACAAAACTGTGGACAAGATGTAATCGTTATCTAAAAAACATCACTCTTTGTCCGATCATCAGACAACAACACGCAATAAGAGGTTGCCTACACATCTACACACGTATACGTATATATCTGCAATCTTATTTATATATATATATATATAATATATAGTAATACTATAATATACAACAAATAAAGCTTACTGAATAAACATATACTCTCTATTCCCGAAACATTTTTTTAGTATGTTCACATTAAATTTATTATTTACTTTTATCATAAGATTTCAAATAAGTCAATTAGTTATATTTAATCAATTCAAATATATATCCAACACTAATATTTCTTAAAATATAAAAAATACTTTAAAACATTAAAAAAATGTTTGATTTATGACGAGTGACGTATGTAGGCAAACAAAATGTTACAGCTAAGAAAATACTTATAGTTTTTTCCCACTGTTAGTATAGATGATATATATATATATATATGTATATATATCGCTAGTGATATTGCGTGTGTGTAATTTATGTTTTTCAGCTTTAGAAATCTTAATAGTGTTATCTCATATGGTACATGATTCTACTATCATTCATGTTATCTATATCACTTTAATACAATTTAATTTTAACTAATAGATGTACGGATATATACATAAAAATAAACTAATTAATATGGAAACATTATATCACTAAATTGTGTAACTATTCAGAACTTATTTATGTAAAGTTTTTCTTGGTCAAAAATTATTTATGTAAATTTATAATCAGATTTTAAGATATAAAAAAGAAAAGAATAAAAACAATGGGCAAAAAGAAGATGCTACTAGTTTTACCATTTATGTCCTCATCTCTCTCTTAGCTGTTATGTCTCGATGGGTCATGCGATGCATCTATACGTTTCTCTCTCTCTTTCAATATATATACACGAACCTTCCTCGTCGTTTCCTCCCAAGAACATCTCAAAACATTTTCTATTCTTCATTCAATATTTTGACCCCCACATATAATCATATATATATCCTCATCATAAACCCTAAACCCTACCTAGTTTCAACAACTCTCTTGTTCCAAACCCAAGAAAAAAGTTAGTTCCACAAGTAATGGCCAAAGTTGGGAAGCTGACAAAGCTCAAGTCGGCCATCAAGAAATGGCCGTCCTTCGCCAAGAACCACCAACACTCATCCTCCTCCGCTGCTGTATCCGATGAGCTCTCAGAGGACAACAATCTCCATGTTGTTTATGTTGGTCAGACTCGAAGACCTTACATGCTTAGAGCCGACATCATCTCTCACCCACTCTTCCAAGAACTCGTGGATCGGTCTTCTAGCTCCGTTGAACAAGATCGTGATATTGTTGTATCTTGTGAAGTTGTTTTGTTCGAGCACTTGTTGTGGGTGCTCAAGACTGGCCAAGAAGGAGGATCCGTTGAAGAATTGGCTGAGTTCTATACTTACTGACACCGACCAATTGATTTTTACACATTTGTTTCGTATAATATATTATATATACTTTCGTTGTTGTTATTTTTGTTTGTTCCTGCTGATTTGTAATTTGATTCGATTGGGTGTGTGATTCCAACGTGATCACGTAAGCCATGTCATTTGCTTCTCTTTTTCCCGAGCAATTTATCCTGATGATGATCATTTACGACCAACAAAATAATTATTTTCTTGTAACAACAATCTTATATATTTGCTTATGGTAATATATATTGCTCTTGATTGTAATAAACAAATAATAAGACGATTTAAGAAACTGAATATGGTCGCCTTTATTTCTACTATTATTATTATTTTTTTAACACTGATTTATTGAAATTGTATCAGAAACAGAGTCTTAGGATCAGCACATACACCCACCAGTAGGTGGTATAAATAGAATACATGAATTATTATTCAAAATGCAATTCTGTATTTTATTACGTTAATTAGTAAAACCCAATAAAAAAAACCTTTGAATATCAGAGACACGCGGTCCTCTGTGATATGTAATATGGTTTCCATTTCAAATATTTTTTTATAAAGCATAAACTAAGATATGATATGCAAATTGTGACAAAAAAAAGAAGATATCATATGCAATTTTGTTTAATTGGAAATGATAATGGTCGCTCTCTTGACGCGTTGGTGAGCTGGTCCCAATTTCATGGCTATTCTCTTCTTTCTAGTTGCAGATATTCTATATTTATTTTTAATGTTTATGAACTTCCAGGCTTCCAGCCATATAAATTTACTATTTTAAAAAATAATACAAAGTTTACAGATAAGTAACTCAAGATGAAATCATGATAAAATGATGATCAATAATACATGCTTACTATCAGTTAAAAGTACCTTTTTTTGACGAACCCAGTTAAAAATACTTTAGTACATGTATATATTAAATTATTTATAGCAAAGCAAATGTTGATTAAAAAATGAAAAATTTCGTGGACTCGTGACAAAAGAGTGTCAAAGGTTTATTTAAACAGAAAGTAATCAATTAGACAAAATAATAATTATATCAAGTGATTTAAGTACGACGAAGGTCTAATCCTTATATGCTCTAAATCTATAATTAGACAAGAGGAGAAGTTTGGTTGTTAAGTTAAATGATTTTATTAATTGCTTCCGACATGCTAATGATTGAGAAGTCGGTCGGTGTGTCCTTTCCGTAAACCTTTTTTTGTTGTAAAATGTTAAGATGTTGTTATCATTTTCTGACAGATATAGAAGAGAAACAAGAAATGGAAAAAGTAGTATTTTGAAAACAGGATCGGGAGACCGCGACTCGATTTTCTAACCGATTCTAAGTTGTTTCTAAAACTGGTCAAATTCGGTAAAATTGATGATCCAGTTTTTTATTTATTTTTTTTTTATTTTTTTTAAGAATCCAATTCAATATTAAAATGTAGTTTTCTCAAATTTAAGACTCCATCGCCTAGGCATATGATACACTGCCTCTTCAAATCAACACATTGCCCAAAGACAGAAAACCTGCGGCCAATCTCTACTGCACTCTTTTTGTAAACTTCATGTATATTTCTACTTTTGTCTTGTTCATTACATCTCTTCTGCTATAATGTCATTGTCATGTCTATATTAGTAGGCATGTCAATTAGGATCGGAGTTTTTTTTTCGGCTGTACTTACGATCGGAGTTCGCAGTCTGAATTTGCCATCCTTATAAATTACGAGGCGTCGTTCAATTTTATAAGCCAAAAAATCGATATTTTGAGCTGTAACTGTTTTGAGTTTAAATCCGTTTGGATTAAGACCAGTCCAGAGATCCAAAAATTATATTTTAATCTATTTAATTATTTAACAATGGTTCTTATATATTAAACATATATAAAATCAGTGTTAATATCTTAAAAATATATAATTCTGATAACTATAGTGAAATCAAAAGTCTAGTACAGTATTTGTGCTCATACCTGTTTTAAAAAATATAAAATTTTGTTTTCTATCAAGTTATGCTGAAGGATGACAAAAAAAATCAAGATCACCCCAAGATCTCTGAGATCATTCATGGTTTGGAAGAGAGAGGCTTCTATTTTGCCATTGAACATCTTGATAGCTTCTTTTCCCCTAGGGGCAAGTGAGAGCCGAACACGCGCTTAATGTTCTCTGATCTTGCTACATATTTATCGTTTATGTATGTTTCTTCTATTTTCATGTTACCTATTTTGAAAATCCAAAAAAAAAACAAATTGTTCTTTTTTTTTATCAACACAAATTGTTCTTGTTGGCATATGCAATTGTTTTGTGATAAAAGAAAATTCAGTATCGCCTTAGTGGGCTAAACTAAAATATACTTGCTTACAATCAGTTCTGCTTAATATTCAGAGTCTCTACTCTCTAGGTAGTGACTCTGATTTCATGTTTAAGTGTTAAAACTTGCAGCCACTGCATGACGGCTAATTAGCCTAATATGTACAGTGTCTGTCCACTACCATATGGGAAAGCAATTGACCATTTAGTGCTACAGGAACATTGTGTCAAGCCTCGGTGAATTGGTGATACATTGTATGAATAATTTATAGTTACAAGATAATGAACCATAAGAAGTTTGACAAATCTAGCATCAACAAATCCCCAGATAGCATGCAGGACAGTGGTTAGAGGTTACATATCAACAACCTAATAACAATGGCTAGCATTTTCACTTGCAAACCACAAAGGATTGTTTACTTTCTCTACACACAAGCTTTAATTGATTTATGTACACGCAAAACTTCTGTGACAAAAAAAAACTTCAAATGCTTTGCCAGTCACCTAAGTAAATTACAACCCATGTTTTGAAGATAAAATGGCTTTTCTCAAACTAATCATTTAGGTTTCTTGATTAGGCATTATTAGTACTAGTAGAGTTGCTGTTCTTGGGACCTTGAAGCTCCATTGGGGAATTGGCGATGCTACCAACAGATCCATGTGTCTGAGAACTTAGCTGTGGGCTCGCTGGACAAGCCTCGAGGTTGCTTGTGCTCATGGGGTGCTGCATCGTACCGGAACTTATCTGAGGACTCATAGGTGTTCTCTGGTTCATTTGCTGGGGACTCATTGGAGTCCTTTGGTTCATTTGCTGGGGACTCATCGGAGTTCTCTGGCTCATTTGCTGAGGACTTGACTGTTGCAGCTGTTGCTGTGTAATTCCAGCTGATGGCGAACTTACTTGGGGTGGTGATAGCACTGACTGAAGAGGGGAGGCCTGTTGTTGCTGCTGCTGCTGCTGTGGTTGTTGAGGCAGCTCATGTTGTAGCTGCTGCTGCTGAGACTGAGCTTGCTGCTGTAACTGTTGTTGCTGCTGATGCTGTAACTGTTGCTGTTGGGGTTGCTGCTGCTGCTGGAGTTGCTGTTGATTCATGTAAGGATTCATTCCAGGCATCAGCTTAGGTGGTCCCATGTTACCCATAGCTCGCTGCAGGTTAGCTCGGTTTAATGCATTCTGATCCATCATGGATAGACCAGCAGAGCTGGGGTGCATCTGCCTGGCACCGGACACGCCACTCATCCCGGCTTGGGAAGCACCACCCATTACACCTCCTCGGTTCGCCAACCTAAGATTCGTAAACACTGCTGCACTCTGTTGTGGTGTTAACGCACCAGATCGGAGTTGCTGGCTTATAACATTCAAATTCGATGCTGGATGGTTCATTGGGTTCTGTCCCATATTACTGATGCCAGGAAGAGACATTGATGCCGAGATTCCGGCTCCTCCAAGTCCTCTTCCTGCCATATTCATTTGGTTGCCAAAAGCCCCAAGCGCTGCGATACTGTTGCCCATGCTTCCCATTCCCATACCCTGTTGCCCCATCATTATCTTCCTCTGAATTGCCGCGTGGTGCTGTAACATCTGCAGTTGATGAGGCGAATGGTTGTTGGTCATCTGACCACCCAGCGGCATGCCAGAGCTCTGGCTCATCGAGTTGATCGCTGATAGAGGATTTGTGGGCAACATCATAGATGCCGCTCTCTGCATTTGTGGATGCTGCTGCTGTGTAAACATGGACTGTTGATTTCTCTGTTGTAGCAGCGGCGACTGTTGTGGGTCATGCTGCTGTGGTTGCATAGGCATGGAGACACCCGACAACAGTCCTTGAGACATTTGCAAGGCCTGAGAATTTGTCGGAGGAAGCATCCTTGCGTTTGCAAGAACATTCTGTGTTGCGTTCATAGGTGCACTTCCAGGATTCCCCTGTTTCGATGCTTCACTGGGCGCTTGTCCAGCAACTCCATCACCAAACTGTTGCATTTCATTTGCAGAGTTACCTCTTGGAACACCACCCGCAGAATTCGCTTGGCTGCTGCTTGGACCAGTATCCCCACGACTTGGCTTTTCCTGAAGATGTTCATCGATCCGGTAACCTTCACGGACCATCTGCATAGGCAATATAACTCAATCTGTAAGTAGCTTTCTCTTGGAAACAAGATCTTCACATATTTGATTCAGGACTCGAGAATTACCAGTGATTTAAATTGAGCAGCAAGTAGATCGGCGATGTGCTGTAACAAAGTGAAGACAAATGAACAAGTCAGCATAGTTTCCAGAAAAATAAATTATGACTATAAGAGAAGAATTAATCATCCTTTGTCAACCCTCTTTTGATTGCGCTGTAAGAGAAGGAGAAACAAGCAGAAGCAACTAACAAGAGAGAAGTATCCAACAACAAATGATGATGTAATGTCAGCATTACATTCAACGTTAGTGCATGCAAGTTGAAGATATTATGCTGATCGAACTTACGGTATTGGGCAATGCTAGCATATGATCTTCAGCTGGAAAACCATCACCATCATCTATGTCCCCTTGATACCACGCTACTGTCCCGTCGAGGGGCTTCTCTGTCATCACCAGTCTTGTTACTATTTTAGGGACCGCGGCAGGCACATTACCTGAAAAGATGGAGTCAGAGACAATTAAAATGAAAAAAAAAGTGTATCGATCGCCAGGTGTCTGTGGTTAAGAGTAGAAAACCGACCTTGCATTACACGCTCCATCCGAAGGAAGTTTATGACTCTCGTCTTGCACGTATTCATGCTACCACCAAGAATAGATTTTGACAAGGCTTTCTCCTCGTCTTTGAAGTCCTCGTTGTTAGACATGCCCGAAAAACAAACCATCAGACGCTGAGGAACGTAAGAGCGAGGTCTCCGAGAGTAATCATCCACCTTATGCTTTTTGCAGTTTAGTTGGCACCTAGAAATAGACAATATTATAAAAGGCTATTATTTCTATAACTTGTTTAAAGCAAAACCACTAGCCACATGAAGAAGAATCTAATGGGTAAGAGCTCAACATAAAACAGGGTTTAAAAGATTCATACTTTGCAGCAACTCGTTCAATTTTCGAGAACCTGTCGAGGACTGCGTGATCGCCCACGGCTTGGTTTCCCACTGAAGGACCAACAGCATTGGCACTCACAGTATTGACACTAACAGGAGAGCCAACAGTGTTTATAGCTTGTGTCATAGGATGAGAATTTGTCCTCCTTTTTGCGACCATATGGGGGTGTCTTTGCTGCATAGCATCATTAGGACTTGAAACCACTGACTGAGAGGCACCAATAGCAGGAATAGAAGAAGTAACAGCCTTGTCCTTTTGAGCTGCTGCAACTGCTCCATAGTGGGTTCCCATTGAACCACCAGAGAACTCACCAGACTTTGATGAAAGTGGGGACTGTGGTTGAGCACCTGCTGATAAACGAGGGCTTTGAGCAGATATCCTTCTACTGAACTGTTCTTCTTTCCTCAGATCTTTTTCAATCTTCTGGCCTGGATTCACATTCCAGGATGGTTGAGAGTAATTCGATCTTAACAATGCATTATGGGGCATCCTTGACTGCATACGCGGATCCATATTATTTGCATCGCTTCCCACCCCTGGCATATCGTTTCTGATATTACCATCAATTTTACCAGCCTCAAATGGCTCCTCTTTGTAACGCATTGTTTGAGAAGATGGAAATTGCATGGGACCACCTTCCTGATTCATAACCCCTTCAATTTGCTGCGGTGAAAACCTCTGAATACCTGGATTTGGATATTGACTACTTCTGCCTAGCATATCTGGTTGTAGAAGCGCATTTTTCCAATTTGTATCGGTTCCCTGAATGCCATCCACGCGTTGCCCCAGCTGTTGTTGCTGTGGAACCCCATGAGGACCCATGTGTGAAACCCTTGTCCGCTTATTCGAACCAGGCATAGAAGACTCTTGTACTTCTTGACTTTGCCTCTTCCTTTGAAAAGATGCACCTGGGTTCATACCATCAGAGCCATAAGGCAACATCGCATCTAGTCCTCCAGGCGAAGCTCCAGTGACACTGGCGGGATTTGAAACTTGATCCGGCATGTTTCTAATATTTCCAGTTCCCATGTACCTTTGTTGCTGAGGTGGTACCAAAGGCAGTGAGGAAGCTGACGCATCTTGCAATGTCTGATTTCTTAATCCCGCCAGCATATTAGTACCAGGGTTTTGAATAGCCTGGTTGCTATGGGTTTGATGCATTAACAAATGTCCTGGCATATTTACACGCTCCGAGCTTTCTGGAAGCCGGTCAATGCAAACTTTTTTCCCATGACTTTTGTTCAGAGACATGACACTCGCTTCTGTCATTTGCATCAATCTCTTTCTCCGCATAGTAGAAAGAGACAAATCGAGCTAGGGAGCATAAACAAAACCCTTTTTAGACATTATAAAAGCAATTGAGAAGGGAAAGCACAAGTAGAAATTGTTAAGGAGATATTACCTTAGCGGTCTCAGGGTTTTTACTCAGCCTATCAAGTCTGGGAACAGGATCCAAACAAAGGTCAGGTTGTATGGCTTTTAATATTCTTGATTCCACTTCCTACAGTTAAATGTAAGGATTAGTAAAGAGTAGTCAGTGCTCAGATATTCGACCTGTAGTCCAAGAGTGACGGTGATTACCATAAGATCACCATATGTCCACGAGCTGTTCGACATTGATGGAATATCTTTAACCACATTTTCAAGTGACATCTTAAGGCGCACTTTATTTATCACGGGAGAGGCTTGGTCTGGGGTGCGTTTCCGATAGTCATGCACCTACAATAGCATGTACCATTTTTTTAAAAAACATGAATGTAAGATTGTTATTTTACGTTTTCTTCTGATTCCAACGTGTATCAAAAGGTCAGAGTAGACATAATACGAACAATCAAAAAACAATAAAAAGAATTGATCACTACACGCATCCACTAATGAAACACGTTCATTACACAAATATTTAATTTTAAAGATAATTTTGATGAAGTAAGATATATACAGAGTTTTGTGAGTGTTTGAATAAGTTTAGACTGTTTCCAAAGAGCTATGAAATGCAAATTAGAACCATGGTTATTACAACTAATTTCCAGTCTTATTAATTTTTAAGGTTTCTGGACTAGATGAAGGAAGGCTTCAGGGCGTTAGGCTATGTTTGAAATAAAAAAACTGAAGATAACTCACCTCACATATGACTGCTCCATCCACAAATTTGCAAGGAATATCTTCCAAAATATCACTAGGAAGTCTGCCAGCCTCAATAGCCTATTAAGCAACCAGAGGAAATGAAATCACTTACCCAGTATTATAATGACTCGAAACTGAATTTAACGAATACTTTGAGAAAATAGTGCAGTCAAGTGTTTGATATGTATTGAGCGATTGAATAAACATCAACCTCACCTCTTCTAAATTACTACAGAAAATATGATCTACACTTGCCATAACATCCCAAGTGTTAGTGTTACTTTTGGAGCAAAAAACCGTAACAAACAACAACGAATACAGATATAGTGGCTCTCATTAACAAATACAAAGTCAAAAACTTTTCGACTCATGTAGAAAAAAAAAATACTTTTCTTCATGCGAAATACTTACCGAAAGTAGAGTCTCAGCTGCTCTATCAAACGGAAGTAAGGCCTTTGGAGCATCTCGAAAGGATGCCTGCTTTATCAGAAACCAAAAAAAATGTGAAGGATTTTAAATTAAAAAAACAAAAAAACAAGAAACCTGATAAGTTGTCGTACAAACCTCAGAGGGTTTTTTTAGTAAAGAGTAGCCATTCAGATAAAGGCTCAATACGAAGGAAACTTCATGATCTGCAAATTATAAAGCAAAAAATGCACTCAATTCAACAAAGCTCACAGGAGACTTATTGTCAGCAAATTAGATGCTAACCTGGAGATATATCAGGCAAAGATGGCTGCACAGAATGGCTTTCAGCAACGCCCTGAAGCCAAAAAAAAAATAGTAATCTATATTACAAGGCAACATGGTAAAACGAATAGTTACCTTAATTTCACTTATTCAGCACTCAAAATTTAGAAACTTTTAACAGTAAAAGTAAGTACCTTTGATTTCCCTGGTAGAACGATTTCTTTCGGATTCAGAGTCTCAGGAGGAGATTCAGGAGCAGGCGGTTTAGTACAAACCCTCTTTTGGAACTTCCTACCGATCTTCGATATCTTAAACGTGACACCCATTGAATCCTCTCTCCACAGAGATCAAGCTCAAATCCGTCTGGGTAGTACCAAAACAGAGTCAGAAAGCTATAGTAGACCCGAAATTGAAGAAATTTAGGGAGAAATTGAAGAATCAGAGAGTATGAAATTGATACCTTATGAGCTAGTTCCGGAGGAGATCGGAGAACAACTCGATCGGATAGATAAGGGAACAGATGAAGATGGAATTTTCAAGTACAGTAGAGGAGATCGGAAGAGAAAGGGAGAGGAATCATTAGGGTTCTAGCTTCTTCAGGTAAGCCCAGAAAGAGAGAGAAAATAAAACGAACACTGTGAGAGATGAGAGATGAGAGAAGAGAAAAATGTTAGAGTTCGGTTTAATAACCACAAACCGGAAACTAAACCAATAATTAACGGTTAGGTTCGATTTAATTAATTCCCGGTTCGTATTAATTAAAACCGAGGGTAAACTAGACTTTTAAGGAATTAGGGTTTTGCGTTGAGATATAATGTTGTCACCCCTCCCCTCGCGGCTCCTTTAGTCTGACTTATATACACTGCGAAAGCTTTCTCTCGTGCGATTAGGTCAGGCGAAGAAGAAGAGAGGAGAGAATGGCGACTAATGGATCTGCTGCACAGCTTTCGCAGAAGGAAGCTGACATCAAGATGATGTGTGCTGCTGAGGTTCACCTCGGAACCAAGAACTGTAACTACCAAATGGAGCGTTACGTCTTCAAGAGACGCAACGACGGTAACACTTTCTCCTCTTTTTAAAATGTTCATTTTGTGCGTATATTGATGATTCTAGAGCATTGAGAATTTGAGATTCTGTTTCGGGATGTTTGGTTTGTATGTTTTTGTGTCTTTTGAGTTTTTTTATTATTATTACCGTTGATTAGTTTCATGATATGTCTTTTGTTCCTGCAGCTGTGTTGTTTAGATTTGTTTTGTCTTGTCACCAACGTAGTTTCGTGTTTGAATAAGTCTAGATAACAAGAAAAGCATTTGTCTTCATGTCTATTTGCTTGTGTATGAGGTAATCATTAGGCATATGTTTCATTTGGTAACATGATTCCAAGCTTATGAATTGGCTAATGTTTTTGTTTATTAAAATAAATATTATTTTGAGCAATTTTTTTACTTTTGATTGGTTTGATTTGCCATGAACTCTTGTGTATGATGTTTTTTTACTCTTGTCAGGTATTTACATCTTTAACCTGGGCAAAACATGGGATAAGCTGATGATGGCTGCACGAGTTATCGTTGCTATTGAGAACCCACAGGACATCATTGTCCAGTCAGCTAGACCCTACGGTCAGAGAGCTGTCCTCAAGTTCGCTCAGTATACTGGAGCCAACGCCATTGCTGGAAGGCACACTCCTGGTACCTTCACCAATCAGATGCAGACCTCCTTCAGCGAGCCCAGGCTGTTGATCCTTACCGATCCACGTACCGACCACCAGGTAAAAAAAAGCCTTTTATTAAAAAAAAAATTGTATTAACTTATGGTTTTGTCTTGACTTTGGATCTTGCGTGTGTTTGTGTGTTGCAGCCCATCAAGGAAGGTGCTTTGGGAAACATTCCGATCATTGCCTTCTGTGACACTGACTCTCCCATGAGGTTTGTTGACATTGGAATCCCCGCCAACAACAAGGGAAAGCACAGCATTGGTTGTCTCTTCTGGCTTCTCGCCCGCATGGTCCTTCAGATGCGTGGAACAATCCGCCCTGCTCAGAAGTGGGATGTCATGGTAAGAATTTGGAATATCATTTCTTTAGTTTCATTTCTTCTGTTCATGTTTTGGTGTGTGACTTTGTTTATATGTTGGTGTTGTGCAGGTTGACCTGTTCTTCTACAGGGAGCCTGAAGAGACTAAGCCAGAGGATGAGGATGAAGTTGCTCCTCAGGCAGAGTATGGACTACCTGCTCCTGAGTATGGAGGTGGTGGTGACCAGTGGACCACTGCTGCCATCCCTGATGCTGCATGGCCGGGAGAAGCTCAGCCGCCAATCGCTGCTGCTCCAGCAGCAGATGGTGGATGGGACGCAGCTGTGCCACCGGCAACTGCTCCAGTTAGCGGCTGGGAGTAAAGTTGATAGATGGTCATAGACATGTTTTTCATTTACTGTTGGGATTGAAGAGTTTTCGAACTGCAACTGTTTCTTTTTCACTTCCTTGTCTTAAGACAAACATTTAGATTTTTCTGTATTGCAGTTTTTTTTTTGTTTTGAATGAAATTTCTACTATATCCGTATGTGTTAATTGAGCTTCTGGTCAAACGGTTATAATCTATTTAAAAGTAGTGAAGTTTTTAATCTTCCTCTGTGAGAAAGGGAGGGGGATTTAACCTTCGTGGATCTAAGTTATTACCACTGTTCCAGTAGCTATGGAGGGCAGAAACGGACTTGTCCATAGAGAGTTCAAAGGCTGTTTTTATTTACTTTCATTCCTCAGGATCACCCTGGAAGATAGTGACCTTGAAGCTCTGTCCTTGGATGATTTGGTGGATACGGAAAATGAGATATTAGCTCATCTAAAATGGCATGCAGTTTTCTGCAAATGACAAGTCCATAGAGTATATGGGATCATGGAAAGCAAGCTCAGTGCGCCAGAAGGAGATCATGTGAATGTTCCTCTGCCCTAACCTTGGTTTAACTAGTCTCCTCACACAGGTGATAGGTTGAAATGCAATGTTGATGGGTCATGAAAAAAAGATGGAGAGGTGTGCCACACTCCCAAGCTACAAACTGTCACTGATAAGAGAGAAGAACACCAGAGACTAGTTGTTAACCTCAACCTACAGGGATGTATGTCATTGTTAGCTATGCCAATTAACTTTAAAACCACAAGTTGTCTTTAATACTGACTTACTGAGTAATTGACCCAAGGTTTCCTCCACTAATCATTTTGCAAATCTAAATTATTCTATCAACCTTACTTTGTGTGGTTGATTTTTTTTGGCTTAAACTGAGTGGTTAATTAATGACTAATTGATATACTGAGCGCGTAAAATTAATTAGAACCGAACGAATTGAGATTTTTCGATGAACTTTTCATGTGGAAACCCTTTGCAATAAATACTGATATATGCATATACAGTATTTGATTGATGATGTAGCATATATATGCATAATCTTTTATCAATATTTTAAACAAAACAGGCAGAATAGAATGTGGTAAGTATATCTCGCAAATCATGGAAACAATATCACAAACTTAGATTAACAAAATGGTTTATATGGAATCATCCCATAATCAAGCTAAAATTACTGAGAGGTGCATTTAATGCCACAAATAAACATATATTATGAAGAAGCCTCAATTCCTTATAATATCAGAATCATCTCTCGTCATTCTTGTCGCCAATATGGAGAACGGAGAAGCCTCATCCACCACTCGCTTGCTCTCCACGGAACAAAACCCCATGCCGAAACTTAACTTGGCGACAAAGCAACGAAAAGAGAGTAGGAAACTGCAAAACCCTAAAACCACCAAAGGTCGACAGAAGATAGAGATCAAGGAGATCAAAGAAGAGAACCGAAGGCAAGTGACGTTTTCGAAACGCCGAACCGGGCTTTTCAAAAAAGCGGCCGAGCTAAGCGTCCTCTGCGGCGCGCAGGTCGGTATCATAACGTTTTCGCGTTGCGATAGGGTCTACGCGTTTGGTAACGTGGGCACACTGATAGAAAAGTACCTGCGCAAGGCTCCGGTTACGCTAAGGTCGAAGTTTGTTGATGACGTGGCGACCGGGGGAGGAGGGGAGGAGGATGGTCGCATGTGGTGGGAGAGGGCGGTGGAGAGCGTACCGAAGGAGGAGATGGAAGAGTACGTGAAGGGGTTGAGTGGTTTGAGGGAGAATCTGTGGACGAGGATTTGTGAGTTGGGTGGTGGTGATCCGACGGTCCAGATGAATGCTCAGGCGTTTCCGGATCTGATGGCTCCCGTTGACTGGAAAATGATTGATGAGAATCTGACGATTAGGAAGGAGCAAGATGAAGCAGGTAACGGTAAACGGTGGATATATGGACTTTGAGGCTATCCCGTTTCCGTCTCAAAGCCGTAGGCAGTGAAGTGCTTTTGTTGAATTGCACTTTGGTGTTGTCTAAATTATTTACACTCGTTTAGGTAAACTTTAAGTCATGGTTTTCACGTTTAAGAATTACTTTGGTTTGAAATCGGTTTATTGTTCTGTTACAAATTATTAAATAATATTAAGACGAGTCTACGACCGAAATTATACAGTCTTATGAACATTCTACAACAGATAAAGTCTGCCGATGAACCGCCTAGTGTTTTAGGAAGAGTTTCATCTTGAAACAGTGGAGTTGTTCATCAATATTGCATAATGTTGAATGTTATGTGCTAGTGTACTTGCTGATTTATTTACCCAGTACTCAAAAAAAAATAAACGTAGATTCCAAATCTAAATTTTTGAATTGAATTTGTTTAGGACTAATAATAATTTGTTTTTAATACAATGAATTGTTATATTTCTAATATGTGGTTCAGTATTTATAGTTACGAATTATGGCACTAAAATGTTGCCTTTATCTTCCTTGTAAGAGCCATGATTAGATCATAACATTAACTTTGAAGAGAACAAAACTTAAAGTGGAAGCAAAACAAAAAATAAATAAGGATATTAAAGATTAGAGCATCGCTAAATAAACTTAAAGTGGAAGCTGAATAAGCTCATCGCTAACTACAGAAGGAGATAGAACACCAAGGTCCGTGAAGAGCAGCGTTAAGTACTGAGGTGGAGTATAGTCTCGTGCCGACCGTTCTACTTCCACCTTTGCCGGAATCTTTACACCAAACTCGATCGGTCTAAGTGCAGGTGCCATGTCCTTTTGGTCTAATGGATAAAGCCTAGCAAACTGCAAACACACAATGACACAACCTCGTATCATTAAATCATTAACTTTGGATCTTTAAAGAACAGTTTTGATTATACCTTGTAACTCTCTGCGGCGACATAGACCGGTTTGTTCATGCTGTGAGCCACAAGTGCGATCTGGTAAGTTCCCATCATGTTGATGATACCTCCACTTTCCACAACTCCATCTGCTCCCACAAACACCATGTCCACCTCGTCCATGCTGTACGCCACAGCTGAATCAAGCAGTAGCTTCACCGGGATATCGAGCTTCGTTAGCTCATTAGATAGCAAAACTCCTGTTCCATCAGGCCTTCCCTCTGTAATTGAAAAAGGTTCATCAAGATGCTACTTTAATGAGAAGATAGTAGGAACAAGTGTGGAACCTACCTGTGCAGAGAACTCGGAAGAGCTTGTTGTTTTGTGCAGCGGTCTTGAGTACTTCGAGAACAACTCTAGAGAGACCATGAACCAGTATGGTACAACCATCGAATATAAAATCTTGACTAAGCATTGCAATAATCTTACGAGCCTGCACCAAAAAAGTAATCATTTTTAAGATCAATTTATTCTATGAAAATGGATTTTAATGAGCCAAGGGGGGCTCACCTTGCATGATATTTCACCAAATTTCTCAGCACGTTCAAGGAGACGTGACTTGGCTGAATTGAAATCTTCGTATTCCAAAGCAGACGTTCTCGTCACGTATCTGATGAACAGATCGCATCCAGCA
Organism: Hirschfeldia incana; assembly: GCA_026261945.1. Classification (NCBI taxonomy): domain Eukaryota; kingdom Viridiplantae; phylum Streptophyta; class Magnoliopsida; order Brassicales; family Brassicaceae; genus Hirschfeldia; species Hirschfeldia incana. The sequence continues at coordinate 970,632 of JABCMI010000087.1, read as the reverse complement.
GTCAAGGAGATTGATGTCTTGTCCCATGACTGATAACAAAAACCAAAACAAAACACACAAGTTATGTCCTTTACATTAGAGAGAATGAATGGATGGTAAAAGATACTATCTTTTCTACAATGAAGTCTTAAGTTGCAAAGCTGGTTTCAGTTTTGTCTAATGACTGACAACAAACTAAAACAGAACACACAAGTTATGTCTAAATCCATCACTAGAAAATGAAGAAGTAATAAAAGACACTATTTTTAGTACAGTGAAGTATTAAGTTGAAAAGTTAGTTTTAGTTTCGTCTACAACAAAACCGAAACAGAACACACAAGCTATGTCTTTTTCAATTAACAGAGCATATGAATAGATATGATAAAGATTCAATCTTCCACAGTGAAGTCTAAGTTGCAAAGTTTTAGTCTCAGTTTTGTTCCATGACTAACAACAAAACCGAAACAGAGAAACAGAACACGCAAGTTACGTTTTTTTTTTCCATAACAACAGACAATAAAGATCAAATCTTTTCTACACCGAAGTCTTAAGTTGCAAAGTTGGTTTCAGTAATGTCCCATGACTAACAACAGAACACACAAGTTGTCTTTTTTTCAGCACCAGACAATGAAAACATGATAAACATTCAATCTTTTTCTACAGTTAACTTCACCTTGAGTGTATCAGAAGCCTTTTTGAGCTCAATCTCAAGCTCCATCATGGTGGTAGCCTCACTCGCACGTATAACAGCAGCCAAAGCTCGAATAGCTGCAACGGCTTCCGCAAGATCCGGCTGTTTTCTCCATCCGTTGAACTCGTCTATCACATTGAACGACTTCTCAGACCCGAGATCATCAGAGACGGATGATGATGAGTCAGGCCGCTCCACGGCGGCTTGGGCCTGGGCTAGCCAGTCGCTTGTGATGACGCCGTGATGCGCCGCTCGGGTTTGGTAGTAGGCGGAGATGGCGGCGTCAGGGTTTTGAAATGGGGTTTGAGTTGTGTCGTTGAGCTCGAGGTTCGATCGAGGATAAATGATGCTGACCTTCTCCACATTTGATTTTGATTTTTTTCTTTCTCTTTTTCAGTTTCTCGAGAAAATTACTCAAGGATTCCGTCTCTTTCCCAAGAAAAATTGATATAAGGCCCGTTTAGAAGCCCATTAGTCATAATAAGCCCAATAAGTTCAATAATTCTCATCACTAACGGCGTCGTTTTGGAAGCAGCCGCGAGGTCGGTATGCGTGTGTAACGGTCATCCAACAGACCACTAGGCACCTTCGAGGTACTGTAAACGCCTAAACGGTTCTTCACTTGAATTGACCCGACCTGACCCGACTAGAAACCCGAAAACCCGGCGCGGGATCCGATTTTGCCCATCTCCCTCGTATAATCCGCCTTCTCTCTCCTCCTTCTTCCCTTTTTACCCCCATGAAAATCACCATCCTCGCACTACTCACCTTTTCACTCTCTCAAACACTCTAAAATCTTCAATTCCTTACCAAATTTTTGTGGTTCTTCTTGAAAATTATCGGGTTTCTTGTGCTATATTATCTGCAATCCGTTTTCCATATAATCAAATCCAAGGCATGATTTTCAATCTCTTGAGTTTGGAGAAAATTTTGAGTTTTCTTTAAATTCGAATTTCTTTGACTGAAACTTGTTCCCTAATGATACTACATAGATGCTTACTAGGGTTGATAGATCGTTGAAAATCAAGTGAAATTCGACTTTCAACTCATTGAATTGAAAAATTTGGAAATTAGGCTTGTGATTTTCGAATTTTTTTTCTTGAATTTTTTTTTTTTGCATGAATTAATGATATTAAGTGTTAGTAATGATCGAAAGATAATACATTTGGAACACTTTCACTTGGTAAAATTTTGAAAATAATGTCAATTTTTTTTTGTAATGGTTTTTGAGATGAATTTTGATGATAAAATGGTTGAAAGAAGCTTGTTGTACTTGTGGTTGATTATGTGTTAGACAACATGGTACAAGTTTAATTTCAACTTGTTGACTTCTTGAATTAATCTAAGGTTAAAATGCTTGTTTACTCTCTTGAAAGTCATTGTTGTGCTTGAGTCTTGCTGATTTGATTGAGGATGCTTGGTGATGATTAAACTTCATTGAATATTGTTTACCGCGATGTCTAGTAAGAAGATACTAACTTGTTACTGTCTCTTTTGTAGGAAGAGTCAATAACAAAATCAAAAACCTTCAAAGCACCAGCTTCAAATGTTCCAATAAAGACACTAGTTCTCTGAGAAGAATGAGTTGGCAAGGTGAAGCGAACAAGCGGTCTTTCTTGGAATATTTGAGGTGGGGTGCGTTGAAGATTCTTGATTTTATCATTGGTTCCTTCCTATACAAAAGAGACACTAAACATCACAAGAAGCAATATTCAATAAAATTCATTATACCACCAACAATCCCCAATCAAATAGCAAAACTTAATCAAGCTTTCATCACGCATAAACACAACAATGGTTTTTCAAGAAACTTAACAATTATTTTAAGGCTAATTCAAGAAATGATCAAGTTGAAATTAAGCTTGCATCAGATTCCAAAAACACAACAAGCTTCATTTACCTGTCATCAAGGTTCATCTAAAAAACACTAAAATTTTGACATGAAGTTGAAAAGCATACCTTACCTTGAATTGACGAATTGGGAATTCTGATAGAGCAAAAGCCTAACAATTTGCAAGCAGAATCACGAAAGCTCTGACTGAGTTGTTTATCCTAAAAGTTGTGGGTACACTACAAATAAGAACTGTTTATCCATGCTGTAGTTATAGTGTGTTTATTTTCATTAGTTTTTACTTCCATTTTATACTGTTCATAGTATCCCAGCACTTGCTTAATTCTCTCAGGATCTAAAGCACATACATAACAACCTTAACTTCTAAGAAAACTTAGCATACGATTGAAACAGATTACAGCGGAGCATGTGTTATCGAGGCCTTTGTTGCCTCAAAATGCTGCTACAAAACAAAAGCGCCGACCAATTGAAAAGTATGCATTGCGCCTTTATGTTATTTGTTTACTTGAGATGGGGAAGTTAGAATCTTCTTGTATTTTGTTTTTACTTCTGTGTTTTAGAATCTTCTTGTATTTTCTTTTTGCTTCTGTCTTGGTTACTTGTCAGTTTTCTTTAAGCAATTGTTCTTACTTCTGATGATGCTTCTGTTCATCATGACTTCCTAGCAGGAAAAAGAACTAAAGAACACAAGGAAAAGAGATTGACCATGGTTTCGACTCCCGGGGTTAAGCGCAACGCCGAGAAGAACTTGCAAGGGAAGAATAGATTGCTGGTAAAAAGAGGACGAAACAGAGGAAGAACGAAACTGGTGAAGCAACATATAAACCAGCAACCAAAAATATAAATTGAGAATATGAAGGTTAGACTACTTACTCTATGATATATAGTCAATCTGCATATTCCCCTAATATTTAATATAGACGAACATCATAGTTGATCTGCCCTCACAAAAATATGCTAATTAAATTGTAGAGATCTAAGCCTATTTTAGAAACTGTTAACAGTACAAAGCTTATAAGACATTGTCTAGTGCTCCATTTACATTACAACATCCACTAACAAGTGTAAATACCCTATAGTACAGCACAAACAAACAAAAAATGTATAACGATTTCAAGAGGAATACAAATTATTACTATGGTTTTCTTGCGGTTATCTGCTGTTTTCTACTTCCTCCCACATATGTTAGGGGACCTAACCTGGTACAAGATACAAAATCTTGGTGTCAATCGTAAACACTCGCAGAAGGATACGAAAACAAAATATTTGAGATTTAAAAGGTTGGAAACTGATGGGTGTTGTTTGTCTTCTTTACCTGTTGTGTATAGGGCTGGAGCCACTCCTTGGGATTCTTCTGAAGCTATCTTTTTCACCTCTTAGTGACTCCTCCTTCATCTCCTTGCTTATCTCTAAATCTCTCACTGCTTTACTTGAAGCTGGCGGCATCTGACGACCCTCTACATTATTCTTGCTGATATACAAAGCTAGAAGCAACAGAATCAGAGCTGCAGAGATCGATTCCCATGTATGTAACCTCTTCATAGTGATCTTGTCTTATCTTGGAGCTCTTAGGTTCTTCTGTTCATAAGACTGCAACTGAGAAAACCTTTGGATAGCTAGCTTTGTTTGAGTTTAAAATGGAAGGAAGAGAGATTGGAACTCTTGATGCTTTGTGGATTATATAATTGTCCTTAAGATACATTTTGGGATCTAATCACGTGATCTACTTTGACTCTTGTGCTAATAATTTCACCTTTTCCCAATTGTGATTTCAGATGGTGGAGGATATTTATCTTGGATCTGATGATTTCCAGAGCATTCACTGATGATTGATTAGTCCTAACATATTCTTTTATCACCATATGCATACACATCTCTTTTACACGTATTAGCCAAGAAAGAATATGTGATTTTAAGATGAGGATCATGTGAAAAAGCACGTGATTACTGATGATGTTTCTAATAGTATTAGTTAAATCCAACTTCATGAGACTGCAGGTTTATCATAACATGTCTTTATAATAATCACCTACTGTGTTTTTTTTTAATTACAAGCTTTTGAGAGAGGAAATAAAAACAGTGAAACAAATGAATTTCCTCAGTTAGTTTTCTTCCTTTTTGTTGTCTATCCCTAGCCGCTTGCTAGTTCTCTTGTCTCATTCATTGTAAAAGCTCATTGTCAGAGTTTTGCATCCTAAACAATTGCTAAGTTGATGTTGTATTTTAGCTTAAGATCATATGGTTATACATTACAATATCTTTTGTTTATATCGAATTTCAATCCAAATAGAGACATTTTTTAAGGTTATTTAGAGTTCGACTCAGCAACAGAGTTTTCTATATCAGTGTATCCATCCACTTTTAGAAGGTATATTTATGTACATTGATTCACAGTTTAAATCAGATTATACAGAAATCGCTCTATTTTCTAGGAAAATATTATGTTGTGGTGTTTCCTGCAATCATTTTGAGATGTCTAATAATCTCAGAAGTTTATTAGAGAACAATATAGGACTCTTCTCTTTAATCTTGCTAAACAAAAGCTTTGAATTTGAAATTCCCTTTAAGTAGATTTTAATGACATTACTTGGATAACAAAAGAAAGCTCTTAACACACAAAGCCAAGTAATCTTTTTGACTCAACTAATCTAAGCACAAACTTTAAGGATCAACAGAAGAAGATGCAGCAGCATTGGAGCTACTACCTCTAGTGCCACTATTGCTGCAAGAGACTCTCTTGTCTCTGCTCAGAAACCTCCTTAAAGACCTCAACCTCGTTGTCATTGGAGATTTTGGCTCTTCCTCTTCAACAATAAACCTCATTGATGATGATGAAGACGGTGCATTCTGACTTCTAGTTGTCGAATCATTGATATCCAGAACAACAACATCACCTTCTTGAGACCCAACACTGGTGCTTCCGGTAGTAACCTGATCCTGACGACCCCATACCAAGACATTGGTGGGGAACTCCTGAGAAGAATTTGATGAAATTTGAGACAAAGCAACATCATGGTTGTCAGAAACTAGTTCTATGTGCTTTGAGCTAGGCTGCTCAGGACCAAGAACAGTGTTTCTGCAAATGGGACAAGTTGAGTGAGACTGAAACCACATGTCAATACACTCAACATGGAAGCTGTGGTTACACTTTGGAAGCAGCCTAGCTTTGTCTCCTTTGACAAGATCAGACAAGCAAATAGCACACTCCAAACCATCTTGTCTGAAAAAGACAATGGGTAATGAACTGAGCTCAAAAGGGGTAAGACCACCAGTGTTGGGCAGAGAATCTTGCCCTGGGACGAAGATGAAACGGCGGCGAGTAGTTACAGGTGGAGCTATAGATGATTGTTCATCTTGTTCTTGTTCTTGCTGATGTTGTTGTTGGAGGTGATCTACTCGCCACCAGTAGAGTTTGGCGTAGAGGTGGAGGATGAGAACGACAAGAACCGCTATGAACAGAACAACGATTGCTGTGAGAATGATCTTGCTTGTCACCTCTTCGGTGGATAGGTCTCCGAAGAGTGAGCTATGAGCAGATCCATCATCGTCCATTGATGGTTTCTTGAAAAGAAGCTTTAACTGGTTTTGTAATGGTGGGAGCAGAGAGTTAAGGAGTCAAATGGTTTCAGGGTTTATAGAGGAAGTAAGTGGCTAAAGAGATGAGTTAAATGCTAAAGAAGAAGAGATCTGCTGTGTTGCAGTGGGCCATGATTATGGAAGGAAGAAGAAGGCAAGTGAATAAGTAAAAGAGGAGTAGGGGCCCCCATAGAAGAAGCTCTTGGAGTTGGGGGAGCTACTCTTCCTATAAAATCTCTACTCCATAATCATCTTTCTTAATTCCTCCACTTTAACTTAGTTTTTCTGGTAAACGCATCTCCATTACGAATTACTTAAATTATTTATACTTTTCGGATTTATTATTTCGCTATTATAGAAAATTGGACGTGAACCTTATTTGTTTTGACAATGTTTTTCTTAGAAACGTCATTGTAAAGTAAAATGCTAAATTTAGTAAACAAAGAAAAAGTAAAATGCATATGTTTTTTAATTTCTTTTCACTAATCTTTTGAATAATACTAAGACCATTTTGCATCTTGCTAATGTGAATCCATTAATTTATACCAATCATTACATTGACTTTTTGGAGCCGAGTCCATTTCATTTTTTATTTCAAAATGAAATTGAAAGTGAAGTGTTCTCTATTATTTCCAAATTTAAATAAAACATGAGATAGTTAAAAAGAGTATAGAATTATTTTTACCTGTTATTTTAAAAATGAAATAAATTTGGAGTGAAATTCAATTCAACTCTATTATGGAATTGTTTAATTTTGAAAAGAAAATAAGAGTTATATACTGAAAATACTCTCAAGTTTATTTATGTTTGAACATCCAAACTTGAGAGATTCTAGTAGATTTGAATGGATGTTATAAACTTGGATGTTCAAATTTATTTATGTTTGAGCATCCAATGATTTGAGATTAATTGGTTCTTATTTAGCCGGATTACTAATACTAAAAATAAGAACCAATTAATCTCAAATCATTGGATGTTCAAACATAAATAAACTTGAACATCCAAATTTATTTATGGTTGAACATCCAAAATACTCTCAAGTTTATTTATGTTTGAACATCCAAGTTTAAATCCATTAAAATAAGAACCAATAAGAGTTATATACTGAAAATACTCTCAAGTATTAGTAATCCGGCTAAATGTTCCGGTATTTCAACAATATTAGTACATACCAAGTTTCCTAATTGCAGCTCACGGATGACATTAGGTCAAATTGTTTCTAAACAAACATGAATGTCAAATGTTTTATTCCTAAAGAAGAAAATAATCTAAGAATATGGAGTGCATTATAAGCTAATATGATCTTTTAATACTCTTTCCAAGATATCGGTGATCCTCCACTACTTTCACATTTTTTTGGTTTGTTTCTGAGTTAAAATTATGCGTAAGCAAACAAAGTAAGTCAAATGTGAATATGTCATGCACTAACTTTATATAGTTAGATGATTAAATCACATATTATAATTTATATCTACATATTTTCAGCTAATGAATGATTTTTTTTATTCTTTAAGATCAAAAGACATGGAAAAAAATCCTCTTGCTCGAGTCCTATGTTCAAAGGATGTATCTTTTCAAGAAGTGGAGCCTTAAGTAGTTATTTGGAGTTACTTCTTCAGAAAAATGGTGTGTATACTAAAACAACAACAACAAATATATAATCAGCCTAACTTTGAATCTTTGATTAGTACATTCATGTAATAAACTTTTTACAAAAAGTTATCTCAATCGCGTGAACCTTTAGTCAGATTTTCCGAGAAGTCAGATCATAATAAAAGTTCCACCTACAAACATATCAACCTTAATTTTTTTTATTGGTTAAGAAAATCAACAAATTCATGTTCTAAAAAGAAATTTTAAAGAGCCAGAAATGAACCTGGTAATAGTAGAAGACTGGGACTAGAACCGGAACTGAATTTGCATACATATTTCCTACAAATAATATTTGAAGAGGAATCATACCACCTTTATTGGAAATTGAGATTCCGGTATCACTGCCAGTGAAACTGAAACTGGTCATTTGAAATTTAAGTAGTTAACAAGAACATAGCCGGTTTGCGGAAAATGTATATACATACCTAATGCAGAGCAGGGTTTAACAACTCCACATAACACTTCACTGCAGTAGAATTGAAATTTTAATTGATAATGATAGGAACAGTGAAGTTCTGCATCTTACTATACAAATTTCTCTAGTTTCTCTTGCTCATTGCCTCATTGACAGAGAACTGTGACATCCATCGTCTAACTTTTCTCTGAAGTTATCGTTCAGAAAGCTTCCCAATCATTTTCTTCTTCTCATAAGCTTCTGTTTTTTTTTAAAAGAGCCAGGATGTGATGACCATCAACAAAAGAAGAAATCTTCAAGCATTATGATTAGTAAATTACAGACCTCAAAGGCTAGACCCGGTTGAAAACGATCAAACAAACCCTAACTTGTAAACCAAATCAAAGAATCAGAATCCTAACAGTACACAGAGATTCAGTGGACGTTAACAAGCATGATTCATGTAAAAGAAACAGGATCAAGAAACAGAAAAAATAGGGTTTGTAAGAATTTAAAATCCAAAGTCAGACCTGTATCTCTGATCTCTTTGCTGCATCTATGAATCCCCGGTGAACATGTTTATGACGTTAGTTGTTTTAATCCACCTAAACTCTAGCTTTGATATGAACATCTTCTGAATCTCTTCTTCGTTGTCTCTATAAGTTGAAAGGCTTAATGTAATGCAAAAGAGAGAAAATGAGAGAGAGTAGATCAGATTTTTGAATTTGGGTTTATAAATTTTTGAGCCTATATGACGACCGTTAGGATTAGTGTGCCGTTAACGATAAGTTTGTTTGGTGGCGCTGATTTATATATGGGCTTTTGTGCGAACTACATGGACCACAATCTGCAATAACCAAACAGAAAGAATCAGAACCGAAAAAAATTGCTAACAGGTTTTGGTATAACAAGGATCAGATGGAGACTCGTGAGCAGTAATTTGAAAAATAATAATACTTTATTACATCAATATTATTAAAACAAAAATATTTTTAAAAATTGCCTTTGATTATTCATAGAAAAATTCAGTTGGTGCCACTTCATGTTTACTAAAAATACTCAACCCAATTAAGAGAATATTCTAAAAGCAAAAAGATAGCAATTAAATCGTATATTAATTGTATTGATCTCATTATAACTAAATCGTATACACATTTTGTACATTAACAATTTTCAATGTTATTTTTTTTGTTTTATTTCAGAATTGTTTTCACCATCCAAATGTCAGAGTTTGCTTTCGCTCGTCAAAATAAAATGAGAGAAATACCCTAACATACAACTAATTATAATTTGTTCCAAAATCCAAACCGAGCACACTAAGGGGGGGTGTATTCAAATTAACATTTAAAGTGATTTGATTTTTAATAGAATTTCAGATGATTTCAGTAAGTTGCAGAGATTTAGGTGATTTTTGTTAAAACACTCCAAAATATCACCTAAAACCATGAGATTTGTGTTTCAACTTTTTTAACTAAGAAACTCCACCCAAACACCCTAGAATCACCTAATAACTTTAAAACTTCACAACTTAAAATATTTTCAATAACAGTGGATTTCAGAGTACTTTATGAAATGTCAAGTTCAATAACAGTGGATTTTAAATGAGTTTTTGAAATTCATGTTTCAATAACAGTGGATTTGTCATTTTAATACAAATCACCTAAAACTCTCAGTTGAATACACCCCCCTTAATATAAAATTCCAAAAGGTACTCCTAACTCTTAGGATATATTTTCTTAAATAAAAGCAGGCAGAATGATTATATGAGCTTTTGGATGAAGACACAAATAGAAACAAAGACATCTACAAACTACAGCCATTAAAGGCCATAATTTAAGAGACACAAACATATTATATGCATTTATACTCTTTATATTGTTAAAAGCCAAGTTGTTAGATTTTGTCCCTTTTCATGATCTTACCGGTTCAACTCAAACATATACTTACGTCTTTTAGACCATCAATATACTTACGTCTTTTAGACCGTAAAAAAAAAGAACATCAATATACAAGATAAGCTATATGCCTATACAAAATATACTTACGTCTTTTAGACCATCAATACAACATGTATGAATGGAAACAACTAATATTATTGTGTATAAAGTCAAACGTTTTCTCTCCCTTGTTTTGTGAAAATTCACGAGGAGAGCATAATTTTCGGGTCGTTGAAAATATTTATAACATAATGCTATTCATACATGTCGTACAAAACAAAAGACCTTTATCTTATTACCGTTTGACTGTATTTTCTGTCGATTAATTTAAAGGTTCCAAGTATTACTTCCTTAGAATATATGCAAATGGTACTATACCCTATTTCAAAAAATGTGAATAGTTCAATAATTCTGAAAATGGTGACACTATATCATATTCTAATACTAAATAGCTGTATCTACTATCTAGAACTGGAAATTATATTAAAAGCCGTGTATACTTTTCAAAACAACAAGAAATGTATTATATTAGTGGAATTGAACAAAGTAAACCAGGACATGTTATATCTTTCAGTTGAATTGTATGCAGAAAAATGGAATATCCTGATCCAAGTCGTCGAATTGTTCTGTTTTTATAATTAATTAATAAAATGAGAAACAATTGAAATTGTAAATTAAGGAGAAAAAGAGAAGAATTTGTCAGACGAACAAAAAAAAGTTTGTGTGAGTTCTCTTCAAGAGAGATAAACAGATAAGCCGGTTGGAAGAAAATAGTACAGATAAGTTGAAGTGTTGTGTTCAGAAATGGATACAATTTCTAATTAAGAAAGTAGCCAAAAATAAAAATACAGTAGCTATTGGCTTATTCTTCATTCCATCGTGAGCTGAGAAAACGACAAGCTTGATTTTAACCTGGATTTGAGTTACATTTATAACAAATAACTCGGATTGAGGATTTTCTTTTTTTTTTGTCAACACTCGGATTGAGGATAAACTAGTAGATATTCTCAATATATATATTTATATATTTTTTTGAAACTGTATATCCTCAATATTTGATTTCACCTACAGATATAAGTGGGAAAACAATAACGGAGATGAATTATGTCCTTTCTATTATTTACGTCAAAGATTAGATATGATCCGCTTGCACCGAAAGGTTAATAATAATATGTTATCGCGCTGTAGGTTGTTTAACAGTTTATTAACTCAGCTTCAAGATTTTATTTATTTGAGATGATCGATGGAGATAAATAAAGCAGCAAAAAGGAGCTCCAATCCCAATGCGAAATCTTTATACCTGAAACTGAAAAAAAAAATGTTATAGGATTTATTCACCATCATCATTTCTTACGTTTACCAAATCCTAATGAAAGTATCAAACTATCAAGCGTGTTAATTGCTAATTGTAGCTTCTTCTTTCTTTTTCTTTCAAAAAACAATTGTAGCTTCTTTTGATTAGACTCCAAAAGCATGTTTTTCACTCTAATAACACAATCATATGTTTGGTTTAACCCAATTTATTTTAAAACGACATCACTAAAGTGTAATCAAATTCCAGAACGCTTATATATGTCTATACTATTGTTAGAATTAATCTCAATAGCAACTTGAATTTTATTTCTTCCGATTTAATCTTTAAACTTACTGCTGCATTGTTTGTTTCCACTTCAGTTTCAAACTATACATTTAGAATAATCTGGAAACTTGAAGACACTTGATAAATTGAATACCATATTTTTTACACTAATTTGTCAGCAATCATATACGTCATCTGCCCGTTAGTAAATTAAGCAAAGAAAACAAGATATGAACAGCATCGAGGATTTTAGAATCCACAAAAATAAAAAAGTCAAACAAAACAAATACTAATATTCATTTTTACCAAAAGAAAAATATCGTTCTCCTTATGACCACTATATAAAACATTAATTGTGCCTTCACTTGGCATAATAAAAACATAAAAAGATACGCAATAAGCAATTAAACTAAAGAAAAAAAACAAAAAGATGATTATAGAAGAAACTAAAATTGAAACATTGAGGGGGATATCAGAAAACACCGCTACCACTACTATGCCGCCCCAAAAGGTAAACGCCTCTCATTCTTTTACACAAAACACAAAAATAAAAATAATCATCAGACTATTCCTAAACATCCTTTTATTATTCCCCTTATGAATTTCTATAATCATAATTGGTGCCCATCATGACTATAATATCACCAAGATTCAATTTTTCATGATCATCATAGCAGCGCGCACGCATGCATGGATCTCTATCTCCAAGCACGAAATGCGACCCCTCTCTCTCAAATAAATCTGAGAAGATCAATAGTTAAAACGAGACAAAACAATGTTTTCAAACCTTTTAATTACAAAAAAAAAAACAATGTTTTCAAACCATGAATAAATGACAAAACATAACCACACAAAATTACTATATTAACATCTAATTATTGTAATTAACATCATATTCACGGGGTATACGTACACACAAAAGGGGAACCATAACTTAAGTAATTAACATGTAATTATTGTCTAAATTGGGAATTTCGTATCTATGTGAACCATGTCTAAGGGCTGAATTTGATAAAGTAAAATATATGAAATCATAATACCAGACTTCAATAATTACACATATGTGTTGACAAAAAAATAATAATTGCACATATGTATTTATAGGGTTGTACACTTGTACTTGATCTTTTATTTCATGAGGAATAACAAAATTTAGGAACTTTATTAACAAGAGAAACAATAATTTTTTTAAAGAACTTTAGGGCAAAAAATCCAAACCCACAGCCACACAAGACACAGACCACAAGCACAATCTGGGTCAAAAGCTAAAATGATAAAATAATAAAAAGCATGAAAAGTTAACTTTGGGTGTGACAAGAAAGTTTCTTCGGTTTTGTCTGACTTTTCCCTTTGGTCAACGATGATATTGAGAGCCATTTTACAAGCTTCGGACACACAAAACCCAGATTGGATAATCATGTCTTTTGCTACTTTTCCCTCTCTCTTTCGTCTCCTTCTTCTGCTTTAAGCTTACTCAATCTTTCTCAGCTTCTTGTTCTCTTGTTCTTGCCATGATTGACGAGAAGAAGATGTTATCAAAACCTATGATTCTTATTTATTATGTTCTTTTCCTCTCTGTCTTCTTTATTCCAGTTTCAGAAGCTGTCTGCAACCTCCAAGACCGAGACTCTCTCCTCCTGTTCTCCACCAACGTATCATCTCCACTCTCTCCTTTGCATTGGAACACGTCCACTGATTGTTGCTCATGGGAAGGAGTCTCCTGCGATGATTCTCCACAAAACAGAGTCACTGCGATTCATTTGCCCTCTAGAGGACTCTCAGGCCCTCTCCCGCCCTCTGTTTTGAATCTCCGCCGTCTCTCTCAACTCAACCTTTCTCATAACCATCTCTCTGGTCCTCTCCCACAAGGCTTCTTCTCTGTTCTTGACCAGCTCACGGTTCTTGATCTCAGTTACAACAGTTTCAACGGTAAATTACCTGGCAATGGAACCAACCAAAACCTCCAAATCCAAACCGTTGATCTCTCCAGCAACCTTCTCCAAGGCGACATCATAAGCGGTTCTGTTTTCCTTCAGGGTGCTTTAAGGTTAACCAGTTTCAACATCAGCAACAACAGCTTCACCGGTCCACTCCCTTCCTTCATCTGCACAACCTCACCGCAGCTAACGAAACTGGACCTCTCTTACAACAAATTCACAGGCGTTATCTCTCAAGGACTAGGCAGATGCTCCAGGCTACGCGTTCTCCGAGCAGGATTCAACGATCTCTCCGGCGAAATCCCAAAAGAAATCTACAATCTCTCCAACCTCGAAGAATTTCTTCTACCAGCCAACCATCTATCCGGGAAGATCGACGATGGGATCACTCGTCTAACGAAACTGAGACGGCTTGACCTTTATTTCAATCAGCTTCAAGGAGAGATACCAAAGAACATAGGTAAGCTTTACAACCTCCACAGGCTCCAGCTCCATATCAACAACCTCACAGGCTCTGTCCCGGTCTCTCTAGCCAACTGCACAAAGCTTGTGAAGCTGAACTTACGAGTTAATGGCCTGGGAGGAACATTAACAAATGTAGACTTCTCCCGTTTCCAGAGCCTCAGCGTTCTTGACCTCGGAAACAACAGCTTCACCGGTGACTTCCCTTCAACGGTATACTCCTGCAAGAACCTAACCGCGATGAGATTCGCAGGCAACAAGTTGACGGGACAGATATCTCCGAAAGTACTGGAACTGGAGAACCTCTCGTTCTTCACATTTTCGCAAAATCAAATGACCAACATTTCAGGTGCACTCAGCATTCTCCAACACTGTAAAAACCTAACGACTCTCATCATTGCAAGGAACTTTTACGACGAAACGCTTCCTAGCAATGAAGACTTTCTAGGGCCAGACGCATTTCCAAAACTCCAAATCTTCGGTACTGGTGGATCTAGATTGAAAGGTGAAATACCCGCTTGGCTGACCAAGCTCAAGAGCGTGGAGCTAATGGACCTTTCGCAGAACCGACTCACTGGATCGATTCCCGGTTGGCTAGGAACGCTTCCAAACCTCTTCTACTTGGATCTTTCTCTTAACCTTCTTACGGGAGAGCTTCCAAAGGAACTGTTTCAGCTTAGTGCGCTCATGTCCCAAAATGTATACGATGCAACAGAGAGGAGCTACCTAGAGCTGCCTGTTTTCGTCAGTCCTAACAACATCACCTCTAATCAGCAATACAATCAGATCTCCAGCCTCCCACCTGCTATATACGTCAATGGGAATAATCTGAACGGGACTATACCGGTGGAGATTGGACGGTTAAAGGTTCTCCTAGTCGTCGAGCTTCAAGGTAATAACTTCACTGGGACCATCCCTGATGAATTGTCGAACCTCACAAACTTAGAGCGGCTGGACCTCTCCAACAACAGTTTATCTGGTGGAATCCCTTGGTCGCTGACAGGACTCCACTTCATGTCTTACTTCAATGTTGCCAACAACACTCTTAGTGGGCAGATACCCACAGGGGCACAGTTTGATACTTTCCCAAAAGAGTATTTTGAAGGAAACCCATTGTTGTGCGGCGGTGTACTGTTAACCTCCTGCAAGTCTCCAAGTACTCAGCATTCTTCTACAAAGAAGGATAAAGAGAAGGTTAACACAATACTTATAGTGGGGCTTGTGATTGGGGTCTTTTTTGGGGTCAGTTTGATTTTGGTGATGCTTGCTCTTTGGGTGATGAAGAACAGGAAGGTGAATCCAGGAGACTCTGAGCACGCCGTGCTGGAGATAAGTTCCAGTCCCTCTTACTCTGAAGTTCCTACAGGTTCGGAGAAAGACATAAGCCTTGTCCTGCTGTTTGGAAATAGTGGATACGACGCGAAAGACCTGACCATATTTGAGCTCTTGAAAGCTACCAACAACTTCAGCCAAGCTAATATCATCGGATGCGGCGGATTTGGTCTTGTCTACAAGGCTACATTGGACAATGGGACGAACCTGGCCGTCAAGAAACTCACCGGAGACTACGGTCTGATGGAGAAAGAGTTCAAGGCAGAGGTGGAAGTCCTCTCCAGGGCCAAACATGAGAACCTGGTCGATCTACAAGGCTACTGCGTCCACGAAGGTGCTCGGATACTCATCTACTCGTTCATGGAGAACGGAAGCTTAGATTATTGGCTGCACGAGAACCCCGAGGGTCCAGCTCGGTTGGATTGGTCTAAAAGACTCCATATCATGAGGGGTGCAAGCTGTGGACTCGCGTATATGCACCAGGTGTGCGAACCGCACATAGTACACCGAGACATCAAGTCCAGCAACATCCTTTTAGACGGGAGTTTCAAGGCCTACCTCGGCGACTTCGGGTTGTCAAGACTGATCCTTCCGTACCGCACACACGTCACAACCGAGCTTGTGGGCACGTTGGGTTACATTCCACCAGAGTACGGACAAGCGTGGGTGGCTACTTTGAGAGGTGACGTGTACAGTTTCGGCGTGGTGATGCTGGAGCTTTTGACTGGGAAAAGACCGATGGAGGTTTTTAAGCCGAAGGTGTCGAGAGAGATAGTGGCGTGGGTGCATCAGACGAGGAAGGAAGGGAAGTTAGAGGAGGTTTTTGATCCGTTGCTGAGAGAGACTGGTGACGAACGAGAGATGACACGTGTGCTTGACATAGCGTGCATGTGTGTGAACCAGAACCCTATGAGGAGACCGAACATCCAACAGGTTGTGGACTGGCTTAACGATGTGAACAGGAACCAAAGTAACAGAGAAGAAGCCAAAGAAGAGACTATGTAACTTTGTGTGCCTCTTTTTTTTTTATACTTTCATCACACTTTCTACTGCATTAAGTAAATATACACTTTTGATTTTTCTTTTTCTTGTCGTTTTAAATTTTTGATGGTTATAGAAGCGTTGATGATGTAAAGAACATGAGAAAGTTTGCAGCTTGTTTTTCTAAACAATTTCTTTATATATATTATATTTATCACACAAGGTTTGAATTTGAAGAAAAAAAGAGGTTTAGTCGAATTTCTCTAAAGATAATTATTCATTTAGAATATGATTATGAAATCGAAGTGGGTTTTGTAAGTGGCTGATACAAGGCCTTTTCAAAGGTCCTAATATGCAAATCAAAGTAATACTTTAGATGTCAATCCATTCCTAGATGATTCTAATGCAAAGAGAATGCAAGTCTATATTTAATCTAAGTGCTATCAAGTTGTGAGATGATTTTTAAACTAAAACAATACTAAATATGCAATAAAGGACAAAGCTTTCTTTCTTAATGAAATGGGAGAACTCATGGGTCAAGGGAATTGACTTTGGATGATCAAGTTTCAATCTAAAGGTGGCAGCTTTTCAATCAATCTATTGACCTTATGCCTAGACACACACTAAACAAACTCTTTCTCAAGATGAATGCTCATTTGCAAGGATAACTCAAGCATCTAATCTCTAAGGTTGAATGTTAACTAAGCAATCAGTAAGACATAGTCTATTAGCAATCCTAACACCTTTAACAACAAATCTCTTTGGTAAAGAATGTTAAAAGCATTGGAAAGTTGGTTCAGACATTTCATCAAACACCTTCTGGGTGGGAAATGTCTAGAACTCTATTTTGGAGAGGCCAACTCCAAAATAGCATTAAAATCACTCTACAAGCAAGGAATAAGAAGGATCTATATCTAAACACCCTAGATCTACACTTAATCACCCTTAGTCTCCCTAACCCATGAATCCAAAAGTGGATTACTCACTAATCACCATGATTCCTCTTAAACCCATGAAGGATCCAAGCTTAATCATGTTAAGAAAGCAAAGATGATACTTAAAAACACTCAAGAACACAAAAACAAGATGAGATTTTGATTAAAGGAATGAACTTTCACCAAAAAGTATGTGTTTCTTAAGAGAAATTAAGATAATCTCAACAATGGAATGAAAAAGTATTTATATGGTGCTTGGAAAACCTAATGGTTTCCATTAAAAAGTCTAAAATGCCCTTTTAAAAACATAATTTTCGTCCATGGGACAGACTGGACCCGGGTGCTGCACCCCGTGCACTCCTACCCGGGTCATTTCTTCTTCTTCCCCTTGTCCTAGCGCCCGGGTAGCCTATCCCGTGCACTCCTACCCGGGTTGGGCTATCCTTGTGTCTCTTCCTCTCTGGCCGCCCGGGTACTGCACCCCGTGCACTTCTACCCGGGTTATCTTGACTTTGCTCTTGTGTGGATCTTCAAAACTTCATTTTTTCACCTCTTTTGAGTTTTAATGCCTCCATACACCTCTATTCACTCCATAGGACACTCCAACACCTGATAAAGACACATGAATGCAATATGAACCTAAATATGTCTAAAACCTAAACTATATGCTCATAATGCACAAGAATGAATAGCTAAAAACATGAAAATATGCAAGATATCAACTCCCCCACACTAGTCCTTTACTTGTCCTCAAGTAGACTTTCAAGAACTAAGGAGGAGAGGTTTGAAGGTGGGAGCTCATAGCCAAAAGAAATACTTCCTAGCACTCAATTTAACATCCTAAAGAAACATAGCAAATAACATAAACAAAGCTTCTTATTATACTCTGACTTCTCTAGGCCTATCTATACTCTTATGTCTTTAGACAAGTAGCATAGCTCATCAATCAACAAGTTCCTTCAACCAACTCTCACATTAATTCACACGCACACACACAAGTGAATTCTCACAAATGGGCACATGATCTCAATCATTTGGCTTGGTGATCAAAATGGTCTAATGTGAAAGAAGAGGAGGGTTCATATACAATCTTTTTAGGTGACAATCACTCAAGAATAAGGAGCTTGATCATTATGCAAAATTTATCTAAGACTAGAAGCAACTCATGCATACATAGATTCATTCTCATCATTCTACCCTTTTCCCAAGTGATCCTAAGCTCTACCCTCATATTACATCATCACATAACCCAAAATAAAACCCATTTACACAACTCACCCAATGAACAACTCTCTTTTCTTTTGACTTAACCCTCTAGGGACTTCCTATCCATTTTACTCAGCTCAAACTCATTCTTTTCTTTTCTCTTCCCCACTATCTTATTAAATCTTCTTTTTTTTTTTTTTTTTTTTTTTTTAAGTGGGAAGGTTCAAGTTACACAATTTAGAGCTTTCTATTTCTTAGTCCCTAGAGGTTCTTTTCTCATGACACTCTTTTGCTCATTTTTCTCTACTTTCTCACTTCTCAACCCAACACATTAAACCTTTAAAGCACATAAATCCACTCACCATCCTAAATGCTAGCCCAAATGAGGTTTCTATGCTAGCAAGAGATGAGAACAAATCTATGTCGCCTCCAATACTCTCAAGATTTTGCACATGACAAGCTATCAAAAGAGGCCTCACTCATGCAAATTAATGTTTGGCTTAAAAGGATGGCTAAGGTTTAAGGGAGGGAGTGCCATTTGGGTTAACAAAGGGTGGTAAAAATGGAATGAGATAACCCAAATGTGTATGAGATCCATGATTGAGTATGCAAGTGCCCATATGCAAGAGAGATTAAGTTCATTTAAGCCAAAGTTCAGTTTGGAGATGGTTTCAAGAACAATGTTAAAATCAAGCTAGCAAACAAGTTTCAAGAAGAGTTTTCAAGGCTCGAAGCGTGCAAGTTTTTCAAAAGATGCTTAAGCTACTTGATATGATTAACTAGGGTGTCACTTTGAGTTCTAGACAAGAGTTTCTTTACAAGGCATTTTAAATCATTGCTCCCTATGCAGATGAATGCACCCTATATGCATGATTCTAGACTCTTATATATATATATATATATATATATATATATATATATATATATATATATATTTTTTTTTTTTTATGCAAACATCTGTATGCTCTAGACTGAATCTTAAATATGCAAGATGCAACTACATGCTTATTTTTGTGTTTTTAAAAGATTTTTTTTTTTTTTTTTTTATGCAACTACATGCTCATGACATAAAACACAAAACCATCAGCAAATTGTACCTCCCCCACACTTAATTCACACAGTCTCTGTGTTGTTAAGTGGAGAAAGATACTCAAAAGAAAGCTAAATGCAAAATAAAAATGGTATTTACAATGGTAAGTTTTAGGAGTACCTCACTATGGAGCTTGGGACGAGGCAGTGGCCTCATCTTCAGTATCAGTTTCATTATCAGTTGAGGCAAGGGATGGAGACAAGTTTCCTGAAGTGGAACGGAGAGCTGGAGGGTTTCTCTTCTGGCGGATCAGCTGTTTTCTAGTGAGAGGATGACTGAGTGCCCAAGGGTCATGTGGGGGTTGAGGTTGGGGAGTAGGATCGGTGAAGTCTGCTTCTGTGCATCCTGCCACTGCTCCTCTTGTCAAGATGTCAGTCACCTTCTTCATGAACTGAGCTTGCCTCTTCACGGTCTTTGATAGCTCCATGCACTTGTTCTTGAGCTTAAAGATAGTTCTGTCCTGAGCCTTGTTCCATCTCTGGAGACTGTCAATATGCTTATGAGCTTGGCGAAGGGGGCCGTGTGCCAAAACTCCAGTGTGCTGCTCAAAGTGATAACGAGGAGGACCAAAACGTAGCTGAGTGTTCAAGGTTTCTGGGTGCTCTAGGTGCTCTTCAGTCTTGTTCCCAGTCTTCTTCCTCTTGGAAGAGCACATGCCAATTAAAGGGCCATGGGATGGAAGGAAGTGCTCTTCACCAATATCAAAGCCAATGATTCCTGGGTGTTTCAAGCTTGTAAGGTCCCAGTTTGGAAGCTTCAATTCAACTTCCTTGTTCACATTGAGATAAGTATAGATACAAATACCATCGAACCTTCCTCCAAAGTACTCAGCTCTCCTCAAGTATTCTCCATCTAAGAAGTTAGGTCCAGCTGCATCACTTCCCAAGTTAATGCTCTTTAGCTCAAGCAAAGGTGTTATCAGGCCATCAATTCCGATCTGAGGTTTAGAATCTCCGGTTGTCCAAGCCCAATCCTTATAGTACAAGAGGCGCTTCACGAAGAATCCAACCATCCCAAAGTTCTTGTAGAAATCAGTGCTTACAAGAGGTAGTGGAGGTGAAGAAGCATAATGCTGGACAGTTTGGTGGAGAAGTTTCAACTCATCATCAGTCACATTTCCTGGTTCCTTTCTTGGGAAGATGGTGTGGACAATCAACCTGTGGAGATAGCGTACTGAAGGGTGGCGAATGGAAGCATTCTTGTCACGGCTAGCTATGCGATCCTTACCAGCCAGCAACTTCCAAACTGTCCTGGTGATGCTCTCTTTCTTAGTCTTAGCGACATGCTTGGGGAAGAATGGCTCAGCATTGTCTTGAAGGCCAAGAACCTGTCCAATCTCCTTAAAGCTCATGGAGTAGACTCTCCCATTGACCTTGAACTTTATCTTTCCCCATCCTTGCTTCACATGCTTAGTGGTGTGAAAGGTAGCCTCCAAGGAAGATAAGAATTGACAACACACTCCCTTGTAAGTAGGGTAAGCCATGGAGAAGAAGCTTTGCATGTTCAGGTGCTCTAGCATTGGCTTGATATCTTCATCTATCTGAACCTCTTCCATAATCTTGATATCAGCAAACCTGGTTGGAGGCCAAGCCACACCATCCCTCATGTGTTCATACAACTCTTTCTCAGTTGGAACCTTGCTTCTATCTCTCTCATTTTCAGTGTCCTCTTCCTCAAGGGGAACCTCATCATCTTCACTATCTTCACTTCCATCTTCACTTTCCTTCTCATGATAAACCTCTATACTCTTGTCCTTTTGCACCTTAGCTTTCTTAGGAGGAGCTGGTTTTGCACCCACATCATCACTCTCAATTATAGCTACTTGCTTCCCTTCTCTCTTGTTATGAACTACTTGCTTCTTTGATGCCAACACTTTCTGCCTAGAAGTTTGTCCAGTTGCATCCATGGAGGTTAAAGGTTTTCCAAACTTAGCAGTCTCTTGCTCTGCAGCTTCTTTCTTCTCAGCAGCAATCTCAGCTTCACTCTTCCTTCCCATTGGTACCTGAAAAGTATCAAAGCTTGGAAAAGAGTAAGCACATGAAAAGAGGAGAATAAAAATTTTAATTGCTCAAAACTGAAGTAGTAACCAAATTCAAGACTGAAGAAGCAATCTAGACAAGTTCTAAAACATCAAACTAACCAAATTAACCCATAATTATGCAATTTTCGAAAAATCCCTAAATCTCATGAACCCTAATTACTCAAAGTTCAAATTAAACTCAATTCTACCACAAAATCAATAACCCATCATGATATACAACCATCCCATAGTCTATTTTATAAGAATCTAGCAAGAGGAAGACCAAATTTCAAGTTCAAAAATTAGGGTTCATGAGCATTACGAATTTGAACATTAAAAAGTCATACCCTGCTTGGATGAATGGAAAGGGTGAATTGATTCAAGGAAATAGATTATAGAGGGGAAGGTTGTGGTTTTAGAAAAAAAGAATGGAGTGATTTGGTGGAAATTTGAGTGAGTTATGGGATTTTAGAATTTGGGAGGCTAGAGAAAATTTTGGGAAAAAGAAGAAGGGAAGAGAGAGTGATATGTCGGGAAGGAGAAAAAGGAAGGGAGAAATGTTGGGCGAAGCGGGTCGGGTCGTGGGTGGGACGCGGGTGATTGGGTCGGGTCGGGTCGAAACATAAGAAAAAAAACATACCTGGGATCCGCCCGGGTGGTCTATCCAGCGCGCTTCGACCCGCGCTTGTTTCTCCTCGCGATCGACTCCTCCACGCGCGCGGGTAAGGGACCCAGGACGCTCCACCCCGCGTCAATTTCTTCTCTCCTTCGCCAGCAGTAAACCCGCGCGGGTGTGTCATCCCGGACAGCTTTACCCGGGTCATTCGACCCCAAAGCAATTTCCACCTTTTTTTTTTTTTTTTTTTTTTTTTTTTTTTTTTTTTATCCACCCTTTCACATCTATACTCCTCTTAAAAACCTAAGCCACCACAATCCCATGATCTCTATTGCTTCCAAGGGACTTAAAAAGAAATCCTAATGCAATATTTACAAGGATAAACATGGGACTTCCTCCCAAGTGAGCTTGTTTAAAGTCTCTAGCTTGACTTTCCCTTCATTGAGACTAGGCTGGAGTAGGATCAGAAAGTGGAACCGAGGTTCCATCTTCCTCTGGTGTTGTAGCCATGTAGAGCTTAACTCGTTGTCCATTGACTGTAAAGTCTTCCCCATTTCTATCCCACAACACTATTGCTCCATATGGCTTCACTTCCTTGATCTTGAAAGGTCCAGACCATCTAGACTTGAGCTTTCCTGGAAACAATTTCAATCTTGAATTGTAGAGAAGCACTTGATCTCCAACTTTTAACTCTCTCTTCAAGATGTGCTGGTCATGAAAAGCTTTAGTCTTCTCCTTATAGATTCTTGAGTTTTCAAAAGCATCAAGTCTAATCTCATCAAGTTCATTCAGCTGGAAAAGTCTCTTCTCTTTGGCACTCTTGATGTCAAAATTCAACAACTTCACAGCCCACAATGCTTTGTACTCAAGCTCTACTGGTAGATGACAAGCTTTCCCATACACAAGGTTGAAAGGAGTGGTTCCCAAAGGTGTTTTGTAAGCTGTCCTATAGGCCCATAGTGCATCATCAAGCTTACTAGACCAGTCCTTCCTTGTAGTTCCCACAATCTTCTCTAAGATAGACTTGATTTCTCTGTTGGAGATTTCAACTTGACCACTTGTTTGGGGATGGTAAGGAGTTGCAACCTTGTGCTTCACACCATTCTTCTTGAGAAGACCTTCAAACAGTTTGTTGATGAAGTGAGAGCCTCCATCACTGATCACAACCCTTGGAACTCCAAATCTTGGAAAGATGATACTTTTGAACATTTTGAGAACAACTCTAGCATCATTGGTGGGACTTGCAACAGCTTCTACCCACTTGGAGACATAGTCTACAGCCACAAGAATGTATTTGTTGCCAAAAGATGAAGGAAATGGCCCCATGAAGTCAATACCCCAAACATCAAACACCTCAACTTCTAGAATAGGGTTTTGAGGCATCTCATTTCTCTTGGTGATGTTTCCTCTTCTTTGGCATGAGTCACACTTGGAGACAAAGTCTTGTGTATCCTTGAACATATGTGGCCACCAAAATCCAGCTTGTAGAACCTTAGAGACTGTCTTGAATGTAGCAAAGTGGCCTCCATAAGATGATCCATGACAGTGTGTGAGGATTCCATTGATCTCCTCCTCAGCTACCACTCTTCTATAGAGTTGATCCCTACAAAGTATGTAGAGATAAGGTTCATCCCAAAAGTACCTCTTCACATCCTTGTAAAACTTCTTCTTGGCATATCCTACAAGATCCAATGGTTCTTTCCCAGTTGCCAAGTAGTTCACCAAATCTGCATACCAAGGACCTTTCTCTTCAGTTGCCTTGACCTCTTCGAGCTTCTTACCAGTCTTGCAAACCTCAACCACTGCGCTGATAGCCATTAGCTGCTCTTCTGGAAGCCCTTCATCAATTGAGACACCACACTCAATTCTCATTCTTGACAAGTGATCAGCTACTCCATTCTCAACTCCTGGCTTGTCTCTGATCTCAAGATCAAACTCTTGCAGCAGCAGAATCCACCTCAACAGTCTTGGTTTAGCATCCTTCTTGGCCATGAGATGTCTCAAAGCAGCATGATCAGTGTAGACAATGACTTTAGACCCAACCAAGTAGCTCCTGAACTTCTCAAAAGCATACACAATTGCTAACAGCTCCTTCTCAGTTGTTGAATACTTCACTTGAGCTTCATTAAGAGTCTTGCTAGCATAATAGATCACATGAGTCTTCTTATCTTTCTTCTGACCCAATACTGCTCCCACAGCATAGTCACTAGCATCACACATAATCTCAAAGGGGAGACTCCAATCAGGGGGTTGAACAATGGGGGCACTAACCAAATCACGCTTCAGCTTCTCAAAGGCCTGATGACATTCATGATCAAAGGTAAAAGCAGCTTCCTTGCACAGTAGCTTGGTCAAGGGTATAGTGATTTTGGAGAAGTCTTGGATGAATCTCCTATAGAACCCAGCATGACCAAGAAAGCTTCTGATGTCTTTCACTGTTTTCGGTGGAGGCAAACGAACCATAACCTCAATCTTAGCCTTATCCACCTCAATTCCTTTCTCTGAAATCTTGTGTCCAAGCACAATTCATTCCTTGACCATGAAGTGACACTTTTCCCAGTTCAGCACAAGGTTGGTATCTTCACATCTCTGTAGGACCCTGCATAGATTTGACAAACAAGCAGAAAACGAAGATCCGTAGACAGAGAAGTCATCCATGAATACCTCCACAACATCCTCAATGAGATCTGAGAAGATAGACATCATGCACCTTTGAAAGGTGGCTGGAGCATTACATAACCCAAATGGCATCCTTCGATATGCAAAGGTACCATAAGGGCATGTGAATGTCGTTTTCTCTTGATCATTTGGATGTATGGGGATTTGGAAGAACCCTGAATACCCATCAAGAAAGCAATAATAAGGATGATTCGCAAGCCTCTCAAGCATTTGATCAATAAATGGCAATGGAAAATGATCTTTTCTAGAGGCTGAGTTAAGCTTCCTGTAATCAATACACATTCTATGCCCAGTGATAGTTCTAGTGGGTATCAATTCATTCTTTTCATTTTTAACCACAGTGATACCACCCTTCTTTGGAACTACATGCACAGGAGATACCCATTTACTATCTGAAATAGGGTAAATAACACCAGCATCTAAGAGTTTAAGAATCTCTTTCTTTACAACATCCTTCAGGTTAGGATTTAACCTTCTTTGATGCTCAATAGAAGTCATTGATTCATCCTCAAGATGTATCCTATGCATGCACAAAGAAGGTGATATCCCTTTAATATCTTCAAGGGAATATCCTATTGCTTTTCTATATTTCCTCAGTTCATTCAAAAGTTTAGACAGCTCAAGTTCATTAAGTTCACTACTCACAATGACAGGGTAAGTCTCATTAGGACCAAGGAATGCGTACCTTACACCATGGGGAAGAGGTTTAAGCTCCACTTTAGGTGCCTTGAGCTCACTCCAGTCATCTTGATGACTATCCTCTTGTTGAGTAGCTGAAGCAGCCTGGTGAATCTCTTGTGGAAGCTTCTCAAACTGATCTTCACCACTAATTCCTTTGTGAGAGTCCAGCAACTTCACATAGACATCACTTTCCCAGTTCTCAACCACTTGAACTTCTCTATCAATTGTCAAAGCATGTTGTAGGGGGTCCTCAAGTGCCAACTCCTCAAGAAGCTCATCAGCTAGAGCATCCATTTCTTCAATGTAGAAGACTTGGTTTTGAATGGTTGGTCTTTTCATCACTTCATTGATGTCAAAATGGAGGATGGTATCTTTTCCAAGATGGAGATCAATCTTCCCTTCTTTGACATTCACAATAGCTCCTGCTGTGGCTAAGAATGGTCTTCCAAGGATCAAAGGGTCTCTAGCTTCCTCACCCATCTCTAGCACAACAAAATCAGTAGGGATCTCACAATTCCCAACCTTCACAGGAAGATCTTCTAGTATACCAACAGGATACTTCACTGATCTATCAGCCAACACCAAGGAGAGTCTACACTTCTTGTATTGAGTAAACCCAAGCTTTGTTGCAATAGACAAGGGCATCAAACTGACACTAGCTCCAAGATCACACAAGCATTTCTCAAACAGCATGGGACCAAGGGTACAAGGTAGAGTAAAGCATCCTGGATCCTCTAGCTTCTTTGGAACATCCAGCCTTTGAATAATGGCACTGCACTCATGAGTCAAGATCATCATACCCTCCATCTCTTTCTTCTTTGCAGCCACAGCATCCTTCAAGAACTTGCTGTACTGAGGGACTAACATAAAGGCATCTATGATGGGCATTGTAACTTGAACTTCACTCATTTGCTTCTCAAAGAGTGCTTTGTACTTCTCTAGCAACTGCCTCTTGAACCTTCCTGGAAATGGTAGCTTTGGCTCATAGGGAGGAGGAACAAAAGAGGATTCTTTTGTTGGAGTAGTAGCTTCACCATGTTTCACTGTTTTCTTTTCTTCTCCAACCTTCCCTTTACCCTTAGCTTCCACAATCTTTTCCAAGATCTCTTCATCAACCTTCTCATCTACAATCACTACATCATCATCAATGTTGATAGCAACCCCCCCACTTGATTTCTCACCATCCTTGGTGAGAGCTCTTGGAGGCAACTCTTTACCACTCCTTAGTGTGATTGCCTTCATAGTTTCCTTGGGGTTTTGCTCTGGTTTTCCAGGTAATGATCCTTGCTGGCGATTTGGTTGAGAGTTCATAGAAGCAAACTGGTTCTCCAAGGCTCTGATCTTGTTGTTCAGCTCATTGTAGCTGCCATCTATCTTGTTGTGAATGTTCTTGAACTCATAACCCATTGTCTTCTCATTCTTTGCCTGAAAATCCAAGAGCTTCTTGAACATGGCATCAACACTTGAATCTGAACCTGAAGCTTGTGAGGAATTGCCTTGAGCTTGAGTAGACTGATTGCCTTGATTGTTGAAACCAGGAGGAGCATTCTGTCTATTCTGATAGTTCCCTTGCTGAGTGTTTTGCTTGGGCTGATATCCTCCTTGTTGGTTGTTGGAATAGGGCCTTTGTTGGTAGTTGTTGTACTGGAAGTTAGGTTCCTTCCTATACCAAGTACCATTGTTGTTGATGAAGCACAACTCCTCTTGACCTTCTAACCCCTCAACTTCATTCACCCTAGGAGGAGTTTCTTGACTAGGACCACCTACAAAGTTCAGCTGCTCCTGCTTAGACTGGTTGGAAAGAATCAAGTCCATCTTCTCTTGCAAAGACTTGAGGTCTTTCTTTGTCTGCTGATCATCATTTCTGTTGGCTCTATCATGCTCCTCGCTGTAGACTGAGTCACTCTTGGCCATGTTCTCTACTAACTCCTCTGCTTCCTCCTCAGTTCTTCCCAAGAAGTTACCATTGCTAGCTGTATCAAGCCTGTTCCTGCACTGTGGTAAAGCTCCTCTGTAGAAGGTGCTGAGCAAGCTTTCCTTGCTGAAACCATGATGAGGGCATTGAGACCAGTAGCCCTTGAACCTCTCCCATGCTTCACTGAAGCTCTCAAGATTCTTCTGTTGAAACCCAGAGATGTCATTCCTAATCTTAGCTGTCCTGGAAGTAGAGAAGAACTTGTCCAGGAATACTCTCTTGCACTCATCCCAAGTGGTGATGGAGTCACTTGGGAGAGTCTTCTCCCACTGGTGTGCTCTGTCTCCCAAAGAGAAAGGGAACAACTTCAGCTTGAATGCATCTTCAGAAATACCATTAGTCTTGGACAAGCCACAGTACTTGTCAAACTTGTCCAGATGATCAAAAGGGTCTTCAGCAGCTAGACCATGGAACTTGTTGTTCTCTATAGTGTTGAGCAGCCCTGACTTGATCTCAAAGTTGTTGGCAGCAACTGCTGGTGCTCTGATTCCCAACCTATGACCAGTAATGTGAGGTTGGTCATAGGCTCCAATGGCCCGAGCTTGGCGCGGTGGGTGTTGTTGCTGGTGATGTGGTCTAAGGTTTGCAGCTCCTTGACCATTTCCAGCTTGGGCAGCTTCATCTTGAGGCTGATTCTCCATATCAAACCCCAACCTTTGTAGATGAGCCTGATGCTCTTCTTCTCTTCTCTTTCTTGCAATCTCTCTCTCAAAAGCTCTGATGTCTTCAACTCTTGGAACTAGGTTTGATGGACCTCTGCTCCTCAAGTTCATACACCTGAAATACAAAGGGAGAGGAAGAAAGAGAATCAGTAACAAAAGAAAATAAAAATGACTTAGTCTCAAGCAAAAGACTAAATCCCAATGTCAAAATCAAACTAGGATTGGCAACGGCGCCAATTTGATACAAGGCCTTTTCAAAGGTCCTAATATGCAAATCAAAGTAGTACTTTAGATGTCAATCCATTCCTAGATGATTCTAATGCAAAGAGAATGCAAGTCTATACTTAATCTAAGTGCTATCAAGTTGTGAGATGATTTTTAAACTAAAACAATACTAAATATGCAATAAAGGACAAAGCTTTCTTTCTTAATGAGATGGGAGAACTCATGGGTCAAGGGAATTGACTTTGGATGATCAAGTTTCAATCTAAAGGTGGCAGCTTTTCAATCAATCTATTGACCTTATGCCTAGACACACACTAAACAAACTCTTTCTCAAGATGAATGCTCATTTGCAAGGATAACTCAAGCATCTAATCTCTTAGGTTGAATGTTAACTAAGCAATCATTAAGACATAGTCTATTAGCAATCCTAACACCTTTAACAACAAATCTCTTTGGTAAAGAATGTTAAAAGCATTGGAAAGTTGGTTCAGACATTTCATCAAACACCTTCTGGGTGGGAAATGTCTAGAACTCTATTTTGGAGAGGCCAACTCCAAAATAGCATTAAAATCACTCTACAAGCAAGGAATAAGAAGGATCTATATCTAAACACCCTAGATCTACACTTAATCACCCTTAGTCTCCCTAACCCATGAATCCAAAAGTGGATTACTCACTAATCACCATGATTCCTCTTAAACCCATGAAGGATCCAAGCTTAATCATGTTAAGAAAGCAAAGATGATACTTAAAAACACTCAAGAACACAAAAACAAGATGAGATTTTGATTAAAGGAATGAACTTTCACCAAAAAGTATGTGTTTCTTAAGAGAAATTAAGATAATCACAACAATGGAATGAAAAAGTATTTATATGGTGCTTGGAAAACCTAATGGTTTCCATTAAAAAGTCTAAAATGCCCTTTTAAAAACATAATTTTCGTCCATGGGACAGACTGGACCCGGGTGCTGCACCCCGTGCACTCCTACCCGGGTCATTTCTTCTTCTTCCCCTTGTCCTAGCGCCCGGGTAGCCTATCCCGTGCACTCCTACCCGGGTTGGGCTATCCTTGTGTCTCTTCCTCTCTGGCCGCCCGGGTACTGCACCCCGTGCACTTCTACCCGGGTTATCTTGACTTTGCTCTTGTGTGGATCTTCAAAACTTCATTTTTTCACCTCTTTTGAGTTTTAATGCCTCCATACACCTCTATTCACTCCATAGGACACTCCAACACCTGATAAAGACACATGAATGCAATATGAACCTAAATATGTCTAAAACCTAAACTATATGCTCATAATGCACAAGAATGAATAGCTAAAAACATGAAAATATGCAAGATATCAGTGGCATTTAATCGAATACTTGGTGTGCATAGTTACCGAAGAGACATCGAGACAAAAACAGGCAAGGCAGAGAGCAAAGATTAGAGAGTAATATGAGGCGCACGACAGAGGAAGTTAAAGAAAGGTAAGAATCTGAGACATACCTAAACAAACATCAATTGAGATTGGAGAGGAGCAGAGACAGAGGGAGACGGAGGCTCGCTGTTAATTTTATTTTAAAGGTAACTTGCGTGCTAAGGAGCTAAAACGTTATCGTTTTCATGTGCTATTTGGAAAGGATGCTGCAACTGAACTTATAACCACTCCATGAAAAGTACTAATCCGTTAATTTGATATACGAAAGAACATTTTTAAAAATTTGACAGAAGCTGTGTTAAGAAATTGACACTAGAAAGAAAATATTGTTTGAATTTGAGGCCATGACTTTCTTATTTTTTCAATAAAGTGTCACATTTTGTGATTTTAACAATTGGAGCAAAGAAGATTTCTGAAATTTTCTTACGGTTAAAGTAAATCTTTGTTACTATAAGAGCATCTCCAATGTATATCTCTATATTTTCTTTTAAAATAGAAATCTCTATTATAGAGGTGAAATTGCTCTAATATATGTCTCTGTAATAGAGTTTCTCTATTTTAGAGGAAAATATAGAAGAAAATTATTTTTTTATCTTTATATTTAGAGGTGAAAAATGATTATCTCTATATTTTCCTTTATAAATAAAAATTTTATTATAGAGGTTTACATTGAAGCAATTTCATATCTATAATAGAGTTTTTCTATTTAGAGGAAAATATAGAGATGGAAATAGAGTTTTTCTATCTCGCTTTCTACTGTCTGTCTTCATGTTCATATTATTAACATATGCCCAGCCGAAGAAAATGTCAACAACGTCGGCGGAACATTTGAATGAGATGATTTCTCCGCTAAACTATTTTTCTAAGTAACTTGTGAAGCAAGTAAGCAGGCACGGTAGCAAAAACCCTAACTCGTGTTGAGGTGAAAAGGTACACAAGAGACTGTAGATGTGTTGGAGACTTGAAGGTCAACCAAAAAAATAATAACTTTGGGAGAAACATAAAATATAACCATGTAACTTATATATTAAGGTTAATGGTTATTGATAGTTCGTTAAGGTTATCATCGTAATCAACCACCGTGAGAGTTAACGTGAGTGCGAGACGTATGAAACTAACTTCTCAAATAATATTATAGAGATGGTTATTGATAGTTCAGCTGTCGCCGTGATCAAAGGTTAATGTATATTTTAAATTTCTCAAAATTTAAAAATAAAATAATATTCTTTTGTCATCTAAATAAAATAATATATAGCATAAGAATTTGAATAATGTATGTCAAATTACTTAAACTTAACATAAAAATTGATTTAACTTAAATATTTGGATATAAAATCAATAGATATTTTCAAGAATTTTTGGAATTTTGTATATCATTTAGTTAATTTAGACATGTATTTTGAAGTATATATATATTCAAGTATTTTGAACAATTTTAAAACATCTTATATATTTTAGATATTTTTTAGATATTAAATCTAAAAATAATTAATATACTTAAATATATATAAATCTGATTCATACATATTCGGATACCTAATTTTTTATGGTTTTGATTAGATTTAGCTTCAGTTGGGTCGGATTTGGTTTCGATTTTCTAAATGAGACAGATTCAAATTTATCCAAAAAAGAAAATTAAAGTACTAGAGATTCAAGCTTTCTTTAAAGTAAAAATGTATCTCTCAAAGAAAACCAGATTTTATGTAAGATAACTAGGGTTCTTTTAAAATAAGGCTCAATTGCTAAACGCTAAAATGCCAGAAGCTAAAAATGCTATTTTCTGCAATTGCGTTTTGACCAAAATGCGTTTGCGTTTGGTCTTCTTCTTCTCCACTCCTTCTCGACCTCGGGTCTCGTCGCGGCACCAACTCCTCGGTCACGGCTACTGCATCTGCTCACCTTTGTTTCCCAAGCGTCTTCTATCTCTCCGCGTCGTCTCAAGTCGCCACAGGTCGAAGAGCATCGACGTTAGACCGAGCACACGGCATCGAGCCGTCTGATGAGCATGAAGCGGTCTACTTGTGCATACGGCAATTCCTTCTTCTTGTCTCGATCGATCCGAACTTCGCGGGTCGTGGTTTTCAAATCTGGGAGTCGAGGGCTGAAAGTCGAGCAAGGTGGGCCTTAGCCATCGACCGCTTCGACTGCGGAACTATAGACCGCTGCTTATTAACCATTAGGCGTCTTTCAACTGCGGGACATTATTCCTTTGCTAATTTTCAGCCTTGATATATGTTTGCGGTTTTACTTTTTATTTTTCCTAATCTTTAAGAAAATGGGTGATTGGTGTTTGAAAGTCATTTTTGCGAAAGCTTTATCAAATTCCACATCCAGATGGCTACTATTCATTACCATAATTTCATTTTATATATTCAAGAGGAAAGTAAAGAAACATGCGTGCGGGTATTTTCTCAACCCCTTATTTTTGGCCATGGACGAGTCTTAGGCTTAACATTACATTATCTTGACTATTAGAATGGGAACATCCTTAGTCCTTACTTCTCATCACGAGAAGCATATGTAGTAGCTTCATTATATTTCTTGAATTTGACGAATACGGTCCTAGCATCATCATTGGTGAGAACTAGTTTTTTTCCAAATAAAGTCGGGGCAAATCCAACGGTCACGTCTAAGCTGGTAAACTTATAAGTGTTTTCTCCTACTCCTTCTCCGGCTTTCTCTATTTTAAACCGGCTGTTTGGGCTCCCCGCTTTACCATCGAGGAAAATTGATGGCTCCTCGGAAGCTTTCAGTGAGGAGTCAACTTCCCATATAAAGGAAAATTCGTTGCAGACTGGTAGCGGCCTGCTAGCTTTGAACTCCATGGTTACATCAGTAGATGTCTTAACGATGGTTTCTGTGACGGGGTCAGCAAACTGGAAGCTAAGCGGTTGGCCCGGTAGGGACGAATATAATGCTTGGACGATGCCAAGTGGACAAAAGGGTACTGTAATGGGGGCTGGAACAAGACCACCACCAGGGTTGATCGGCCTGATGAAGTATTGCTGACCTGTCTCAAGAGGATTCCCGGCAGTGTCTTTCACTGGTTCTTGTCCGTGGGTGCAGGCCACTGTCGCCAAGAGGAGAGTGATGAGAAAAGAAATCTTCATTGTGATGATGTTCTTCTGTTTTTAGGTTTGGTGTTTGGGGTGTTTGAGTGAGTTGGGTTATGGAGAGCAAAGACGTATATATAGGAAGCCTTTGCGGTTCAAAGTAAAACAATGTGTGACAGTAGAAAGAAAAGATAAATCTGTAATTTTGTTGATAAAAGCCTAATTTATTAATCTCGAAATGTGTTTTGGCCTTTTCCTCACATCACATCTTGATAATTCATATCTCGCGATGGGAATGTACATAATCATTGGTTTCAAACTATCTGGTACAGCCATGGTTGAAAATAGGTGATAATTAGACTTTAAACTCAAGGGTAATCTGATCAAACTTCAATGTTTTTTCAAACTTCGATTTATAGCACGAGCAACATGCAAATGTCCAAAGTAACTAAAAGATAAAGGAAGTTCATTATATCTTTCACGCACTTGTGTATGAGTTTCAAGATGGCTTTTTTTTTAAAAAAGAGTTAAGATTTTTTTTTTGAACCACAAAAAGAGTTAAGATATGTGTTCGATGACTTTACTTCCGCGATTTCCAAAAATTATTGTTAATTTTGTATTCTTCTTTGTAAAATGTGATTTTACCCTTTTTGTTACAATAAGAATGTAACTTTAAAATTCTAATACAATTTGATTCTATTTTACTTTAGTATTCATTTCAAAATAATTATAATAATTTGATTATTTCAAATACTATTGGTTAAATAAAAGTAGAGATTAAAGACAAATGAATATTTGGGTAAAAATGTAAAAACAAAAAAATATTTATAAAACAAAATGAATAGTTGCTTCTTTTAGTCTAAGCTAGTATCATGTAGGTGAACGAGAGGTCGAACAATTTCTAGGAAGATATGTGTACATGTTAATTATATATCTATCTATGCACCTAAGCACCTTTGTTTTGCCTCGAACAATGTATATGTTCCTGACTTCCAGAAAGATAGGCCTAAACCCCCATTTGTTCAGACACGAGATATTCTGGAAATTCATTTGAGCAACTCGATGTTTTTGTTTTGAATGGTTGCTTATGCTTGCCGCTTCTGTATCCTTACGAGTTACGATTGTGAGAATCAATTATTTCGCAGGGCATTAATCATCGAGACTAGTTACTGATAAGCACATTAACGCTAACATTATATATATACTCCTTTCTGTTTCTAAATGATAATGTTTTACGATTTCACATTTTTTAATAACACATTAAAATTTAGTTATAAATGAATCGTTTTCTGTAATTTTATATTTACTAGTATATTTTTATATCAATAAGTTTCACAAAATGCAAACAATGTTTTTGAACTTCACAGTTTTTCATTATTAGTTGATAAAAATTGCGAAGAAATATAAAAAATGTTTCTTTAGAAACAAAAAATTTCTCTCGAACATACATTTTTTAGGAACAAATGTAGTATGCATTCTACAACTTGGAATTGGATGCATGAACTAAAATAATGTGCATTCTGCTTCTTTTACCAAACAAAACTGAATTTGCTTTAAAGACCTTCTTTTTATCAACTCTTTGAAGTACTTCTGTTTTTTTCATCCTCACTTCACATTCTAATTATTATCGTGAAGGGTTTTAGCTTTAGCAACGAGGGTTTTTCTTTCTTTTTTTTTTTTTTTTTTTTTTTTTAGCAACGAGGGTTGAAAATAAGGGACACTAGTCTAATTCAAATTTGATTTTCAGCACGAGGAACATGCAAAATCGATCATGTTAACAAACATATAAAGGATGCTCAAATAATTAATGGGAAAATGACAATATTTCAAAACAGACTGATAGGGACAGGATGATGAATGATTTAAACTTATCAAAAAACCCAAGAATGATTTAAACATATCTGTTTTTTCGAGCCACACCCATTTAATTGTTTTGTAAGTAACCGTAAAGCCACAAGAATAAGAAGAAGAAATGGAATGATGTAAAAGTTGTCTCAATGTACTATAGAGAAGTAGAGAGCGAAATGCAGAAACACTTAGCATAATAGCTGATCCTATTCTTACAATGGACGATTATCTCCAGTGTTTAATTCATAA
The DNA here is from genome assembly GCA_026261945.1 of Hirschfeldia incana. Classification (NCBI taxonomy): domain Eukaryota; kingdom Viridiplantae; phylum Streptophyta; class Magnoliopsida; order Brassicales; family Brassicaceae; genus Hirschfeldia; species Hirschfeldia incana. Next base: position 935,598 of record JABCMI010000087.1, on the reverse strand, counting down.
CATAAGATTAGATTTTCTTGGCTGGACTAGTTACCTGATCACAACGGGTGGCTGCAATCAGAAACTGCAATTTTTTCAATTGAATTGGAGGACGGAAGAAAGATATTAGTTCCTTGTTACCAGTTCTTTTTTTTTTGGCCAAACCTTGTTACCAATTCTTTTGTAAAAATAAATAAACCAATTAGTGAAGTTTTACATCTCTCTCTCTGCAAAAATTTCATTTTGGGAGTAGATTGTGGACCATAAGCCTTAATTAATCTACGAGCACAAAACACGGTTAGTGTCTATTTAATGATACTACCGCAAAGAGTAGGTGGAGAAAAGCAACCGCAGATCATTTTCATGAAGAGCAATTAGGCTTTTTTTTTTGAAACGCAAGGAATTAGACTTTTATGATAAACATTTTCAAATTACTTCATAGGCTAGAAAATGGTTTGCAAAAAAAAAATCATAGGGGCGGGTTGAATTTTTTTAAATGTATAATATTTTATTATTATAAACAATACACATATTATTATCTATAACTTTGTTTACATTTGATTAAGGGTGAACATTTAAATACTATGCGGGTTAAATTTGGGCCTATTCAAGTTATAGTTTTTTCAGGTTAAAGATTTAACCATATTATTGTATTAATAAATTTCATTTTTGGTTTGTTTCGATTCAGATTCTTGCGAGTACGGTTCGGATTTGAAAAATCCATATATTCTTTTTTTAAATAAGATTTACATATATACTTTAAGTTTCTCAAAGTTTTAAACTAAAATATAACATAGCATAAAAATTTGAATAATGTATGTTAAATTACTTAAACTTAACATAAAATTGATTTAACTTAAATATTGGGATATAAAATCAATAGATATTTTCAAGAATTTTTGGTATTTTGTATATCATTTTGTTAATTTAGACATGTATTTTGAAGTGTATATATATATATATATATATATATATATATATATATATATATATATATATATATTCAAGTATTTTGAACAATTTAAAAACATCTTATATATTTTGGATATTTTTTAGATATTAAATCTAAAATAATTAATATATGTAAATATATAAATCTGATTCATACATATTCGACTACCTGAATTGTTTTGGTTTGGATTATATTTGCCTTCAGTTGGGTCGGATTTGGTTTCGATTCTCTAAATGAAACAGATTCAGATTTATCCAAAAAAGAAAAATTATAGTACTAAAGATTCAAGCTTTCTTCATAGTAACATATTTTTAGTCTTTTAAAATAGGGTTCAATCGGGCTGAACCCCAAAATGCCAGAAGCTAAAAATGCTATTTTCTGCAATTGCGTTTTGACCAAAATGCGTTTGCGTTTGGTCTTTTCTTCTCCACTACTTCTCGACCTCGGGTCTCGTCGCGGCACAAACTCCTCCGTCACGGCTACTGCATCTGCTTACCTTCGTTTACCTTCGTTTCCCAAGCGTCTTCTATCTCTCCCCGTCGTCTCAACTCGTCACAGATCGAAGAGCATCGACGTTAAACCGAGCATACCGCATCGAGCAGTCTGATTAGCATGAAGCGTTCTACTTGTGCCCAAGGATCAAAGCATTGATCGAGGCCATCAGGTCGTGGTTTGCAAATCTGGGAGTCGAGGGCTGAAAGTCGAGCAAGGTGGGACTTAGCCATCGACCGCTTCGACTGGGGAACTATAGACCGCTGCTTATTAACCATTAGGCGTTTTTCAACTGCGGGACATTATTCCTTTGCTAATTTTCAGCCTTGATATATGTTTGCGGTTTTACTTTTTAGTTTTCCAAATACCGCTAATCTTTAAGAAAATGGGTGATTGGTGTTTGAAAGTCATTTTTGCGAAAGCTTTATTAAATTCCACATCCAGATGGCTACCATTCATTACCATAATTTCATTTTATCTATTAATAATAGGAATCCTGATTAATTCGAAAGGGTTTGTGTTTTTATAGGTCTCTCGAATCTTATGAAAAGTTGCGACTGTTCGCTAAACAGTTGTATCTCTTCTTTACGAAAAGACACGACTGCTTAAAAGTTTGTGTCTCTTCCTCGTTAAAAGTTGCGACTGTTTAAATCGAAAAGGTGTGTGTTTTTTAATATAGCTTAAATGTTGCGAAAAATTGCGACTGTTCTTTAAAAAGTTGCGTCTCTTCTTTATGAAAAGATGTGACTAGCTTACATGTTGTGAAAAATTGCGGCTGTTCGTTAAAAAGTTGCGTCTCTTCTTTATGAAAAGATGCGAGTAGCTTTAATGTTGTGAAAAATTGCGACTGTTCGTTAAAAAGTTGCGTCTCTTCTTTATGAAAAGATGCGAGTAGCTTTAATGTTGTGAAAAATTGCGACTGTTCGTTAAAAAGTTGCGTCTCTTCTTTATGAAAAGATGCGACTACTTAAATTGAAAATATGTGACTTTTCAAAGAGAGCTTTTCAAAATCTATAAATAGTCTATGTTTATACACTTCTGACACTAAAATTTTTCGCTACTCTAATTGTTAGTAAAATGGTGAAAAAAAATAGTTCTACGAAGTTACTTGGTTACAAATTTTTCGAAGATGTTCAAATGAAACATTTTATAATTATATGTTTTTTTTCTTTTGGTTGCAGAATGACACAATCGTTGGTTATCTATTAATAGTAAATATATCCAACAATTTGAAGAGTATCTAGATGAGAGAAATATTTTCTTGATCACTGATTTTGAAATTTGAAAATCGTCAGAAAATTATAAAATAACGAGTCATCAGTTTCAATTACAAATTAGTTATCAATCAAAAATTGAAATTATCAATGATCCACAAGTTTTGATTAATTTTGATAAATTTAATTCTTATTAATATAGATTTCCCCTGCGACATCGCAGGGGTTCTATTCCTAGTATATTCAAGAGGAAAGTAAAGAAACATGCGTGCGGGTATTTTCTCAACCCCTTATTTTTGGCCATGGACTAGTCTTAGGCTTAACATTACATTATCTTGACTATTAGAATGGGAACATCCTTAGACCTGACTTCTCAACACGAGAAGCATATGCAGTAGGTTCATTATATTTGTTGAATTTGACGAATACGGTCTTAGCATCATCATTGGTGAGAACTAGTTTTTTTCCAAATAAAGTCTGGGCCATTCCAACGGTTCCGTCTAAGCTGGTAAACTTATAAGTGTTTTCTCCTACTCCTTCTCCGGCTTTCTCTATCTTAAACCGGCTGTTTGGGCTCCCCGCGTTACCACCGAGGAAAATTGATTGCTCCTCGGAAGCTTTCGGTGAGGACTCAACTTCCCATATAAAGGAAAATTCATTGCAGACTGGTAGCGGCCTGCTAGCTATGAACTCCATGGTTACATCAGTAGATGTCTTAACGATGGTTTCTGTGATGGGGTCAGCATACTGGAAGCTAAGCGGTTGGCCCGGTAGGTACGAAAATAATGCTTGGACGATGCCAAGTGGACAAAAGGGAACTGTAATGGGGGCTGGAACAAGACCACCACCAGGGTTGATCGGCCTGATGAAGTATTGCTGACCTGTCTCAAGAGGATTCCCGTCAGTGTCTTTCACTTGTTCTTGTCCGTGGGTGCAGGCCACTGTCGCCAAGAGGAGAGTGATGAGAAAAGAAATCTTCATTGTGATGATGTTCTTCTGTTTTTAGGTTTGGTGTTTGGGGTGTTTGAGTGAGTTGGGTTATGGAGAGCAAAGACGTATATATAGGAAGCCTTTGCGGTTCAAAGTAAAACAATGTGTGACAGTAGAAAGAAAAGATAAATCTCTAATTTTGTTGATAAAAGCCTAATTTATTAATCTCTAAATGTGTTTTGGCATTTTCCTCACATCACATCTTGATAATTCAATCCCGCGTTGGGAAAGTACATGATCATTGGTTTCAAATTACAGTAAAACCTTTATAAATTAATAATGTTGAAACTTTGAAATTTTAATAAAATAAAAAAATATTTGATTTTACCGTATATAAATTATTTAAATTTTATAAATTTGGCTTTTATAGTGTTTTATTATCTTATTTAGTCTGTATTTTTATGTTTCATAGAATTATTATGTGGTTTTCGATATATTTTTACTAAATATAAGTAAAATATACTAAAACATTAAGAAAAATATAAGTATTTTCATCGTAAATAGAAAACCAACAATATAATATTTAGTTTATACATATATAAAAATAAATATAGATGAATTATTAATTTATGATTTTAATGAGACTATATATTTACATTAGAGTTTTAAAAATATTATTATTTTATTATCTTATTATTTTATTAATTTATTAATTTATTAATTTACCAAGTTGAGACCAGTGAAATTTATTTATTTGTTGAAATTATTAATTTATCGAGTATTAATTTATAGAAGTTCTTTTGTATCTGGTACATGCATGGGTTGAAAATAAGTGATGAATAGACTTTAAACTCAAAGGTAATCTGATCAAACTTCATTTTTTTTTCAAACTTCGATTTATAGCACGAGGAACTTGCTAAATGTCCATAATAACTAAAACATAAAGGAAAATCAAATACTCTATTGGAATATTTCAAGGGAACACATTGCTGTGTCTATTTATTCAGTGGGATGCAAGAACGTTTAGAAGTGGGATACAAAAGTCGTAGCAAAATATTTTTAATCATATTCTTTATATCTTTCACGCACTTGTGTATGAGTTTCAGGATGATTCCTTATAAAAAAGAGTTAAGATATTTGTTCGAAGACTTTAGTTCCGCGATTTCCAAAAAAAATTTCAATTTCTTTGAATTTGTAGTCTTCTTTATTAAATGTGATTTTACCATTTTGGTTAAAAAATAAGTAACTTTAAAATTCTAATACATTTGTATCTATTTTAAACATTTTTTGTCGACCATATCTATTTTAAGCTTAATATTCATTTTAAATTAATTAATTTTAAAATAATTTTATTTACTTCAAATATTATTGGTTGAATAAATGTAAATATTAAAGACAAATGAATATTTGGGTAATATATGTTCAAATAAAACATATTTATAAAACGAAATGAATAGTAGCTGGTTTTAGTCTAGTACTATTATGTACGTCAGATGTCGAACAAAGAAGTTTCAGCACGAGGAACATGCAAAATCGATCATGTTAACAAACATATAAAGGATGCTCAAATAATTAATGGGAAAAGGGCAATATTTCAAAATAGACTGATAGGGGACAGGATGAATGATTTAACGACTTATCAAAAAAAAGAACAAGAATGATTTAAACGTATCTGTTTCATTATAGCCACATCCATTTTATTGTTTTGTAAGTAACCGTAAAGACACAAGAGAAGAAGAAATGGATTGATGTAAAAGTTGTCTCAATGTACTATAGAGAAGTAGAGAGCGATATGCAGATATTAGCGTAATGTCTGATCCTATTCTGTTTGTAAATAAAAATTCTAACACCTGGCATCGTTATGGATTTACAGTTATAAAAACATAAATGTCCCCAAGTAAGATTTTTATTGCTCCAGTGAAAATAAAAAAGAAACACATAGTTATTCAAAGGGTTTCTAAAACTGGACCGAAAACTAAACATGAATTTTTTTGGATCACGGTTCAATATGGTTCGACTGGATCAAACCCGATTTAATAATCTGATTTAATATATTTTAATATATATTTAAAAATAATATTAGTATAAATATGATACAAAATTAAAATATAAATAAATTTTAAATATAAAACATTATAAATTTAAATTAGTTTTATGTTAATATGGATGATTTATAATTTTTTGATAGTTTTAGTGGTTTTTCCATAACTTTCAGATCCAATCCGGCTATGTAACTGGTTCTTGAACCCGGTTTAACCATCAGGTTGGTACGGTTTTGAAAACACTGGTTACTTATAAAATTGGGTGATTATATCCAGTGTTTAATTCATAACATAAGATTAGATTTACTTTGCTGGACTAATCACTTTATTCAAATGTTATTTTTCCAAATAATTATAAACGGGTGGCTGTACTCAGCAACTGCTCTTTTGCAATTGATGAATTGGAGGACTGAAAAGGAAGATCGATAAACCAAGTGCGAGTTTTACATCTCTTTTCCTCTGCAAAAAATAATAATTTTGGGAGTACATAGACCATAAGCCTAATTAATCAACGAGCACAAACACAGTTAGTTTCTATTTAAGGATTGATACACCACAAGATTCAGGGAAAAAATCAACCGCAAATTCTTTCGATGAACGAGCAATTTGAATTTTATGATAAATGTTTTTAGAATACTTTCATACAAAAGAAAAATGAAGTGACTGATAGATCTCAAAATCCGACTTGGAAAAATAGGGTTAGAGCTTACGTTAACGTGCTGAGCAGATAACTATAAATTTATCTCTACAACCATGGCCACCACCGGTCTTACTTTTCGTTAATGGATTGATGGAAAATATTTCATCATCTAACACTCACCCTTTGTTAGAAAAAGAGGGTATGATGAGGTGGAATGGATGGGGTATGGGCATGTACGATGTATCACCTAAAGGAAAGTTACAGAGCACAGTGACGTCAACAATTTCATTATGTAGCGAAGGATATCAAGCAATATGGTGTCTGAAGATGTTTCTACAACAAAAGAAATTGAAGATATGGCTTTACTGGTTTCAAGTCAAAAAATTTCAATGTCATGGACAGTTTCAACAAAATATGTTATCTCCTGCAGCGAGAGTCTTTGGTGTTGGGCCCAAATATAGCCCATTAGCTAACGACGGAGCCTGAACGAGTTCTGGGCTAAAGCCCATTGCGAATCAGCAACTTTAGCTGGAGCTCAGCATGGAGCCAAAGATAGGAAGCTGATCATAGTTTCTAGAGGCTACTTCGAAGCGGAGGCTAACATCATAAGAAGAAAGAGCGCAGGACCCGGTCAAACGGGAAGCTGTTGCGAGTTCCTTAACAGAAGGAGAAGATCCCGGAGATTAGTTACACGTGATCGGAGGAAGGTTCAAAGCTATAAAAGAGGACCTCGAAGATTACAAGAGGGGGAGCTTTCCATTAGACATCAAATATATATCTCTTTCAGATCTTGTAAACAAGGCAGACGATTCTTTTCATTTTCTCTGTAATCATTGTTATTCAAAGTCATCAATAAAAAGCACTTATTCATCTTTAAAGCTCTTTACGGGATTCAGCCCACGCATTTTCTTGTACCTCCTTTTTGACCTAACCTAGAATCTTAGGGTGAAACCTTGTCTCTCACAATTGGCGCCGACTGTGGGGACAATTAATCGAATCCCTTTCTCCAAAGCTTAAAGATGAATCCACTCGATGGAACCAATCCATCTAACCTCGATCAATCGAACCTGAGCAATAGCTCACCGAATCGCACTGCTTCGGGGGCAAATAACCCGAGAACCCTCGGAGGGACCAACTCTGGGTCCTCAGCCCTCAATAACACATCGCATCAATCCGCTCTGAACCAAACGGAAGCTCAGCTTTCTGAGATCCGGCAGATGATGCTCCAGTTAGTGGACAAAGCTCAACAAACCGAGCGAACAGTGCAACAGCTGGCCGAACGGCAGCAATTCGAAGAGATAACCAGATCTCAATCCGCAACAACCCAACCGTTTGTCCACCAGGGAAGAGAGATCACGTTCCATGAACGAATAGCTGACCCCTCCTTCCCCCGAGAGCGTCTGAATTTCTCCCTTGATAATTCTGGAGCAGACGGTCAGGAACCTGCTTTCCAAACGCCTCGCGCCAGGACAGCTCCTGCGTTTGTCCCACCAGTCATCAGCACCATGGGGAGCAACGTAGCGACAACGAGCTCCGCGCCCGATCGAAACACCGCTGGGGGCACACGATTGCCTCCACCGCCACCTCCTTCGGGATCTGGAGCAGGAACCAACATTCCGTCCGGGGGCAGAACATCAGCTCCGGTGTTTCAAACTAGGGTTTCAACCCCAAATACCGACGGACTTCAAAGAACGGATGCTGATCCTGCAACTATCCGCACTAATCTCGCTCGGAACCTAAGGGCAAATGAACGATCCGTTTCACCAACTAGCTGGGAAAACGATCGAGCTAGATTCCGCCAGGAACCTATGCGCCGAGTACCCGAGAATGATCCGAATGTCCTTCCCTTCGAAGGACCTGACGCAATTCGCAGATACATGGAGCGAACCCACGCAGCTCTCCAAAAATTGGGAGCTCAAGTTCACAAAGCAACGAGTTCAGCTCCCGAAATCGAGAGCCTAATCAAGGAAACTCGTGGAACTCCATTCACTGATAGAATTGCTAACTCTTACATAAGAGACACTCGAAAAATTAAGATTCCCGAGTACGATGGGAACGCAGACCCAAAGGCTTATTTAAGAGCCTTCCAGCTAGCTATCGTTAAAGCTCACTTCACGATGGAAGAATGCGATGCCGGATATTGCAGAACATTTGCTGAAAATTTGACCGGAACAGCTCTGGAATGGTTTTCCGGCCTCGAACCAAACTCTATAGATAGCTTTGATCAGCTAGCTAACGCCTTTATGAAGCAATATTCAACCCACATCCTGAAACAAGCCTCTGAGGCCGATCTCTGGAAGATCAAACAAGGATTGGGAGACTCACTGCGAGTCTACATCGAGAAATTTAGGGCAGTAAGAACTAAGCTCTCGAACCCTAACGATCAAGTAGCTATTGAAGCCCTTAGGAGAGGCCTCTGGTATCAATCGGGCTTCTTCGAGGAGTTGACCTTAAATCCTCCTCCAACTATCGACGACGCCCTCCACAAGGCCTCTAGATACATTACTCTGGAAGAAGAAAGAGCGGCGTTAGATAAGCTCCACAGAAAATCCCAGAATCATCCGAAAGGCGAAGCCTCCGAGGGGAAGGGACCTCACAAAAGAGGAAGCTCCCGAAATAATCAGACTCAGGGGGAGCACTCTTATGTAATCGAGGACGATAAGGATGAAAAACCTGTCGCCGCAACAGCCAAAGCCCCCTGGTCCAAAGGCTACGATGAAAACAAACATTGCTCTTACCACGATCGAAAGGGACACTCGACCGAAGAATGTTGGGACCTCCAACGACAGCTGGCTGCCAAATTCGCAGCCGGAGAAATCAAAGACGTGGACCTTAAAAAACCACCACCGTATCAAAAGAAAAATCCTCGGGACAACTCTCCGAAACGTGAGAGGTCACCTGAAAAAGAAACAGATTCACCACCTCCAGCTCCCAAAAAGAGAGTCGAGATGATCCTTGGAAAGTTCCCCCAGGGGAAAAGCCTTCAAATCGAAGCCCTCTTGAGTAAAACACCTCCCCAATCGAGCCCTGGCTCAAGGGTCGATTATATCCTCGGAGGGTCCGATGTGTGTCGAGACTCCGTTAACTCCATTAAAAGTCACGTACGGAAGGCTGTGTCAAACACACAGCCCAAACCGACCAAACCCGAGTCCAACACCAAAATCTCCTTTTGGGAAAGCGAGACGTCAAGTCTTGACAGACCTCACGACGATGCCCTCGTCGTAACATTAAACATAGCAGGGTACGAGGTACCCAAGCTCATGATCGATACCGGAAGCTCCGTCGATCTCATTTTCTATAACGCATTAAAAGGAATGGAAATTGACGACTACGAAATCGTCGACCAGAAATCCAACCTCGTAGGTTTCTCCGGAGAAACAGCTATCTCATTGGGAACAATTAAACTTCCAATCATAGCTGGCGGAGTCATGAAAATGACCAACTTCATAGTGGTCGACAAACCATCCCTTTTCCATGCAATCCTCGGAAGACCCTGGATTCATAAGATGAAAGCAGTAGCTTCAACATATCACCAATGCGTGAAATTTCCAACAACCGACGGAATAGCCACCATTCACGGTAGCCAAAAAATTTCAAGGATCTGTTACTTGGGAGGATTTGAAATCATAAAAGAATCCCCTCAATAGCAATTACAGATCCAGGAGAGTCGCGAAATGCAACAAAATATCCGAGGTCCCCCTAAGAACCTCACCGAAAAAGTTAGCATCGACGACTCAAACCCTGAAAAACAGGTGAGTATCGGGTCAGAGCTACCTCTCGAAACCAAAAAAGAGCTCATCGAATTCTTAAAACAGAATGTCAAAACCTTCGCATGGTCTACCAGCGACATGAAGGGCATAGATCCAAACGTCACCGCCCACAAGCTCAATGTAGACACCACGTTCAAACCGATCAAACAAAAGCGCCGTAAGCTAGGTCTCGAGAAAGCCCAAGCCGTCAACGACGAGGTCGACCGACTAACGAAAGCTGGGTCAATCCGAGAGGTCCAATACCCTGATTGGTTAGCAAACCCAGTCGTAGTAAAAAAGAAGAATGGGAAATGGAGGATCTGTGTAGATTTCACTGATTTAAACAAGGCCTGTCCTAAGGACAGCTTCCCATTACCTCATATCGACCGCTTGGTCGAAGCAACGGCTGGACACCAGCTCCTGTCATTTATGGACGCCTTCTCAGGATACAACCATATTATGATGGATCCTGAAGATCAAGAAAAAACCGCATTTATAACCGAGCGCGGAACCTACTGTTACAAAGTTATGCCATTTGGTCTGAAAAACGCAGGAGCTACCTATCAAAGGCTAGTAAACAAGATGTTCGCTGGACAACTCGGAAAAACTATGGAAGTCTATATCGACGACATGTTGGTCAAGTCCTCGATCGCAGAGGACCACATCTCCCACCTTAGGGAATGCTTCGACATCCTCAACAAATACGACATGAAGCTAAATCCTGCTAAATGCACCTTCGGAGTACCCTCCGGCGAATTCCTAGGTTATCTAGTAACCGAAAGAGGCATCGAAGCCAACCCGAAACAAATAGCGACATTCCTAGAAATGCCATCGCCTAAAACAACTAGAGAGGTACAAAGATTGACCGGACGAATCGCAGCATTAAATCGATTCATATCCAGGTCCACCGACAAGTGCCTCCCATTCTACAAACTTCTGAAGAATAATAAGAAGTTCCTATGGGACGAGAGGTGTGAAGAAGCCTTCAAACAGCTAAAAACCTATCTCTCGGAACCTCCGATACTATCTAAACCCGTAGTCGGAGAATCGCTATACTTGTATCTCGCCGTATCGACAGCCGCAGTCAGCGGAGTGCTGGTACGAGAAGAGCAAAACGAACAAAGACCTGTTTACTACACCAGTAAAAGCCTACTAGACGCTGAGACAAGGTACCCGACTATGGAAAAACTAGCCTTGGCAGTTGTCACAGCTGCCAGGAAACTACGACCTTATTTCCAATCACACTCAATTGTCGTAATGACATCACAACCATTACGAACAATCCTGCACAGCCCCAGCCAATCCGGACGATTAGCTAAATGGGCTATAGAACTCAGTGAGTACGATATCGAGTACAGACCTCGAGCAGCAGCGAAAGCTCAAGTCCTCGCCGATTTTATCATCGAACTGGCATCTGAACGTCTAGACCAAGAAATAGAGGTCCCAAAATGGAGCCTGTACGTGGACGGAGCCTCGTCAAGGCAAGGCTCCGGCGTCGGTTTAAGACTAACTTCCTCTGCTGGAGAAACCATCGAACAATCCTATAGACTCGGGTTCAACGCTTCTAATAACGAGGCTGAGTACGAAGCACTAATCGCCGGCCTAAAGCTCGCCCTGAGCCTCGGAATCCGAGAATTGAATGCCTATACCGATTCTCAACTGGTAGCCAGCCAATTTCACGGGGAATACGAAACAAGAGACGAGAGAATGGGGGCATACCTCGAAGTTGTCTCAAACCTCACAAAGCAATTCGATAAGTTCGAGTTAACGAGGATCCCGCGAGGGGAAAACTCATCGGCAGACGCCCTCGCCGCGTTAGCTTCCACATCAGATCCCCTCGTGAAACGAATCATACCCGTGGAAGGAATCGAGAAACCAAGCATCGATATAGCTACCAAAGCCGAGTTGGGTAGCAAACCAAAGGAAGTCGAGGACAACATCCTTCCGCCGATAGCTACCCAAGTCTTCACGACATTCTGGTTCCCTAGAACCAAAACACGCAGCTATAGGAAAAACACCTTTGGGAAGGCAACGCAGAACCCAGAAAATAACGACCAAAGTGAAGGTATTAGCCAAAGCCCAGACTCATCGGAGCCTAACTTAGCAAATACCTCCGGAGGCACCATCCAAACCTCGGAATCACTTGTCCTTAAAATACAGACAAGAAGCCGCACAGCTCGTAAAAACGCAGAAAGAAACGCTACACGAACCACAGGGGACAACGAGGGAATTGGAGATATTCTTCAGAACCCAGACCCCTTGGGGCCTATTCCAACGAATATCCCCGGGGGCACCACGACACCAGGTCCCGCACAGGAACCTCCCTCCTCGCTTCACAGTAAAGTCGTAGGGAGAGAAGACTGGAGAATACCAATCATGGATTACATCCTGGAAGGAAAAACTCCACCCAATAAGTGGGAGGCTCGAAAACTCAAAGCTCTAGCAGCAAGATACTGTATAATCGAGTCAGCCCTCCACAAACGAAGTGTCTCCGGGCCTTACCTAAAGTGCGTTCACGGCATAGTGGCTATGAAACTTATGAAAGAAATGCATGACGGTTCCTGTGGAAACCATTCCGGAGGCAGAGCTCTAGCCATCCGAATTAAAAGACAAGGCTACTTCTGGCCTACCATCATCGCAGATTGCGAGGTCTACTCCTCATCCTGCGACAAATGCCAAAGGCACGCACCGATCATACATCAGCCTGCGGAAAAGCTGTCTAACATATCAGCCCCCTATCCATTCATGAGGTGGTCCATGGATATCGTAGGTCCACTAGTACCATCAGGCAAAGGAAAAAAATTACTAAACCTCCTGGTCCTAACCGATTACTTCACGAAATGGATCGAAGCTGAAGCCTTTCAACAAATTAACAGATTTAACGTTGAGGGATTTGTATGGAAAAATATCGTATGCAGACATGGCGTCCCATACGAAATAGTAACCGACAATGGAGGACAGTTCATATCCCACGACTTCAAAAGTTTCTGCGATAAATGGAACATCCGCCTCACCTTTTCAACACCGCGGCGACCTCAAGGTAATGGCCAGGCGGAGGCTGCTAATAAGTCGATTTTAGCAAACCTCAAGAAACGCCTAGGAGCCCAAAAAGAGCTCTGGTCAGAAAAGTTACCCGAAGTACTATGGGCCTGCCGAACTACCCCACGTAAAGCTACAGACGAAACTCCCTTCTCTTTAGCTTACGGGATGGAAGCAGTCATTCCAGCGGAAACTACCGCAGGTAGCCTACGTCGGGAGCTCTGCACCTCGAACCCCGCAGCTAACAACCAGCTCCTAATGGATAGCCTCGACTTGATCGAAGAAAGACGAGACCAAGCCTTGCTTCGCATTCAGAATTATCAGCAAGCAATGGCACGACACTATAATTCCAAAGTAAGACCCCGACAATTCGCCGTAGGGGACCTAGTGCTTAGGAAAGTGTTCGAAGGAACAAAGGAACCAGGAGCTGGAAAGCTAGGAACCAACTGGGAAGGACTTTACCGAATTATCCATATAGTGCGACCCGGGGTCTACAAACTCCAGAAGGTACGAACCGGGGTACCTGAGATTCGATCGTGGAACGCCACTAATCTCAAGAGATACTATCATTAGGTACCCAAATCCTTGAACTACGTTTGGCTTGATCCCTTGACTGGGTACGTAGGCAACTCCGTTACGAGTGCAGCCCCAACCTTTCTCCTCAATCGAACTTCTCATCCAAGCAAAGAGGGCACGTGTTACCAAAAACAAATAGTCCAAAAGCAGTTGGTGATGGAATAATTCAAATCATGTATCAATCGCTATATGATTATCAATGAAACGATTTATTCCGTACCTATACTCCAAAGATTACAGAACTTTCTAAGAAAGCTCAGGTCTCACTGAGTCGAGACCTAACTATGAACATATCCAGGAACCTAAAATCCTGGACCTAAGGACTTAAAACCCCTAACAATCATCGAGGTCCTAAAACCCTCCGGAGAAACGTAGGCTCCCTAAAATCGGAACCTAATCTCATAAACGATTTCGAACGCGTTCAGGTCCCTGAAAATCCTGAACTAAGGTCCTAAAACCCTTAACTAATTCCAAAGGTCTTGAAATCCTTGTCAAATCATAAGGTCCTAAAACCCTTAACTAATTTCAAAGGTCTTGAAATCCTTGTCAAACTCGTAAGGTCTTAAAACCCTCAACAAAATCATAAAGGTCTTAAAATCCGTACCAAGCTGCTAAGGTCTGGAAACCCTTAACGAAATCCTAAGGTTTTAAAAAAAAAAAAAACCACGAGATCTTGAATCCCTTCAAAGGAACTTGATTCCCCAAAACGAAACAGGCTCAGGTTCCGCGGAACCTGAAGCTAAATTAAGCTCGACTATAAGTCGATATCGTAACCAAAGGATGAAATCCGAAACAACCAAGATTAAAATTAAAGCAAAGGTTTAAAAGCCTCCCCAGGCTATAAATCTTAAAAACACATAAAGGTTTAGAAACCCCCTCGGGCAACAAATCCTAAGAGCAAGTAAAGGTTTAAAGGCCTCCCCAGGCTAATAAGTTTGGGAAAACAAGCAAAAGCCCCTTGGGCAAAATAGTCTTGAAAATAAAAGAGCGTCAGCTCTTAAACTCCTTCGGTTCCGGGACCAGCGTCGACTCCGGGACCAGCATTAACTTCCTTATCTTCCTCGACGGGACCTCCACCCTCGGTAGGAACCTCCGCATCGACTTCTTGATTAACATCTCCAGGGTTCGCTTCGACTGGAGCTAGTTCAGGAAACACCGAATCCAAGTTAGAACCGTACTCGCCGGAAAATGTCGGATTAAACATATTAATCTCAAGAGTACCTGAGCTCTCAGAGAGTTGAGGGATGGGAAGCTTGCTGACCGAGAGGTCGGAAACCTGAGCCCTATCGCAAGTAGCAGCTGCGTCCGGGATCATGGCCATAAGACGGTTGTACTCTTCTTCGGCATCCTCCACCTCCTTAGTCAGCAAAGCCTTCAAAAGCTCAGTGTTCGCCTGAAGCTCCTGGGCATAGATCAGGGCATCGGTTTCATCTTTCTTTTTGACAAATTTCTCTTTCACCGAAGTCAGGATCTTGTTGTAAGCATCAGCTACCTCCCTCTTGCCTCTCCTAACGGCAAATTTGATCTCGGCTTCCTTATTCCTTTGACTGTTTTGAGACGAAGCAATCATCTCTTGAACCTGATGCTCGGCTATCTTACGAGCAGCCTCTAAGTCGTTGATCTTCCTGCCCTTCACCTGGATGTCAATGGCTTGGCTCTCGATCTTCCCCTGTTGAGTATCAGCCTTCAGTCCGAGCCGCTTGACCTCAGCTTGAAGCTCGGAAACCTGAGCACGAGCCTGGTCGAGCTCCGTCTTAGTAGCCTTGAACATATCAGTAGCCTGGGTCAACTCCGCAGCAGTAGGAGCACCACGCACGGTCTCCTCGAACTTTAGTTGAGCTCTGTTGATGGCCCCGGCTAGCTATAAAAATGTGTAAAAAAAGAAAATCTTTTAGGTCACGAAAAACCTAAACCTGAAAAAAGAAAATCAAGAAATTCTTAGTTATATACCTGACCCAAGTAATGAGCTATATCCACGTATTCGTCCTTATTAGTCAAACTGTTGAGAGAGGGCATAGAGCACCCCACCATCTTCAGATGCCTCAGAATGGTCGCTAAACCCCAAGAGTCGTCCAAGATTGACCCTGGCCTAGAGTGGGTGAAGCTCCAACCAACGGTTCCACCTCGCGAGGATGAGGAAGTAGACCTGGCGGGCCTATCTCCCGCCTCAGTCCGGGACCTCTTAGGTCTCAGAGGCTCGAGTTCAAGGGGACCTCCGGCAGCACGAGGATTATCTAGGGCTGGCGAGACCTCAGGGTGAGGAACCACATCTCGAGCTCCAGTCTCAACGGGACCAACATCCGCAACAGGAGCTGAGGTTCCATCATCAAGGACATCCTTCAGCGTGTTAATAAAAACGCCTCCTTGAGATCTGTCGCTGCCCCGCGAAGCGCCGGCAGCCGCAGTAGATCTGTTTCGATTACGGAAGGAAGGTCTCATCTTAAGAGCTGGAGTCTTCTCGGTCTCAGAAGTGCTAGCTCCGGTTGAAATCTCGACTACGTTGGGACCTTCGGAAACTGAACAAAACAACAAGAATCCTTTTAGTTATCTCTTTAAGTAAAGATGAACATAGCAAAGACACGAGATTACCTTCTAAGTCTTCGACAGGGATCGGGTCAGGAAGCTGGGCGTTGTATCGTTCCGGGAACCTGGCTGATCCAATGCGAGAAGATGTGAACAGCGACCAAGCGTTGGAACTTTGATGTAACCTCCTAAAGAGAGCCCTGGACTGCTTGTCAGAGAGCTTGGGAGGATCGTCGATACCTACATATAAAACCAAGATATCAGCAAGTAGCAGTAATCAGAAATGAGCAAAACAGGATCCTAAAAATCCTAACCAGATATATCAGACCAAACGACCGAGAGAGTACGACCCATCGGGACAGTTGAGGGATCAATCTTAACAAAGAAGTACTTTTTCCTCCAGTCATCATCACTACCCGAGGATTTAAAAAGACTAAATCCAGGGCGACAAGGAAGATAGTAAGTACTGCTACCACCCTCCTTAGTAGAGCTCTCTTTGATCGTGTAGAGACTCATTAACTCGGTTAAACCGACAACGATTCCTTCCTCTCTGGCCCTGGTAATAAATCCGTTTATTACCCGAATGACCGAGGGACAGAGCTGAGAGAGAGCTAACTGGTAATGGTCTAAAAGATCCAGCAAGAGGTCCGGGAGCGGGAATCTGAGGTGGCACTTCGAGATATACTTCTCGTGGATGCAAAACCAGCCCTCGGGGGCAGATTCCGGAGTATCGTCGGAGGAACAGGCCTTGGCTAACTCCTTTCGGCCATGAGCCTGAACCATGAAGTTAACGACCTCTTGAATCGTCAACAGGGAAGGCGAGTGAGACCCCAAAGAGGAACTCCCGCCGGAACCATCCTTCTTCTTCATGCGTTTAGAAGCTCTTGTCGCGACTAAATCCTTCGCCTTCTTCGTCTCTCTTTTGGCTTTCTCGCCTATCTCTTGCTTGACCTTCATTAAGCGTTTGCTGGCAGGGGGAATCCCGGTTTCGCCGGAGCCTTCTTTCGGAGGGTCCATTAAACAGAGGGGTAAGGTTGAGAGGATTGAAAGGAGAAAAGAGGAGGATCGAAATAGTTCTAAAAGCTTCAAGGAATTCTAAGGGATTCGAAGAAGATCAATGGCGGAACAGAGAGATGAAAATAAAAAAAAATAACGCAGTAAAAATAAAGGAGTGGAGGAGAAGTTACCTTGGGAAACGAGTGGAGGTGTGGAGAATATGGAACGAGGCAGTTAATGCCCATCACTTTATATCACGTCCCGTCTCGAGTCTCGGAGTAAATCAATCAAAAGCTTCTTTCATCCGAACCGTCAATTTTAAACAAGAGAGATCTAGACCGTCGAATTAAACGAATAATATTTTTAATCAGATATCCTGTAATCATGATCTCAACAGTAAAATCTAGGTCGGCGACTTAGGTTAAGCTTCCGAGTAAGAGAGATCTTATCTCAAAAGCTTGGGGGCAACTGTTGGGCCCAAATATAGCCCATTAGCTAACGACGGAGCCTGAACGAGTTCTGGGCTAAAGCCCATTGCGAATCAGCAACTTTAGCTGGAGCTCAGCATGGAGCCAAAGATAGGAAGCTGATCATAGTTTCTAGAGGCTACTTCGAAGCGGAGGCTAACATCATAAGAAGAAAGAGCGCAGGACCCGGTCAAACGGGAAGCTGTTGCGAGTTCCTTAACAGAAGGAGAAGATCCCGGAGATTAGTTACACGTGATCGGAGGAAGGTTCAAAGCTATAAAAGAGGACCTCGAAGATTACAAGAGGGGGAGCTTTCCATTAGACATCAAATATATATCTCTTTCAGATCTTGTAAACAAGGCAGACGATTCTTTTCATTTTCTCTGTAATCATTGTTATTCAAAGTCATCAATAAAAAGCACTTATTCATCTTTAAAGCTCTTTACGGGATTCAGCCCACGCATTTCCTTGTACCTCCTTTTTGACCTAACCTAGAATCTTAGGGTGAAACCTTGTCTCTCACATTTGGTGTGGATTGCGATGTAACAGATGAATCGTATTCAATGATCTTTTTAGAAAAAAAACATTTACTCACAAAAATTGAGAGCCACAAAAAAGATCTTACATGACCAAGAACAAAATGGAAGAAAGCTAGTGAATCAGCCTATCCTACGAATGCGTTAGAAAGCATCGTGTTACTGTTTTTTCTGTAACACGATGCTTACAATATGTTTGTTGAAATTTATGTTTCATGTAATATATATGTTACATTGATATGATATTAATAAAGTTCAGGTGTTAAAAAAAACTATAAATTTTATTCGATCCGAAAAATCCGGATATCCGTAAATTTTCGAAACAAAGTACATATTAAAAATTAATATCCATTAAAAGTGAAGCAAATCACAAATATTAAAAAAAATTAGAGGCAGATATCCGATCCGCTTGACTTCTATACAGATATATGAATATATATAACTTAATATAAAGCTTTCAATGTATAATCTTATATAAGTATTGTTTAAACATATAATTTTATTAACTTTGTTTATAAAATTACTTATAAAATATAAAGTTAAGAAAAAAGTATACAATCTTTATGGAAACTACATTTTTCTAAAATTACTAATTTTAACAATTAATAAAACAAATAGTTTAATTTTTAGTTTATCTTTTAAATTATGTAAAATATTTTGTAAGAAAAAAAAAGAAATAACATTATAGATTTACTTGTATTGAATAAATTGAATAAAGTATCCATAAATATTCGTGAATATTCACAAATATCCATAAATTTTTCGGATATCCAGAAAGCCAGATATCCACATTGTCTCAGAGAAAAACATATTGAAAAATTAGATATCCGTATTATTTTACGAAGCAAATAATAAATGTAAAAAATATAGTATTATATGATCCTTGCCTACCCCTACTAATGATCTTGTACAAAAAAAAAATATTTTGTTGATATTATGAGAAGGTACACAGCTCCAGAAAGACAAATGTATCTGTTCACAAAAGACTGCAAAGATATTACTATAGGTTTGATCGTAACAAGCAACGTGATCTCCGGTGATCCCCGATGAGTCACTAGATGCCTTCATGATCGTCTTTACTGCCTCGATTCTCTATACATTTTGATTTGAAAATGTTAGCTTGGCACTGAACCTCTTTTCATCTTGGGAATGGGGATGAGCATGTAACTTTCGTGGGCCTATTGTCTTCTTTCAAGTTTTAGCAGCGCTAGACCAGATTTTTGGACCGGATCTAGAGTGAAATGAAACTCTTCTCCAATAGTGACATCATATAAATTGAATACAATCCCTCAAATAATCAGATTTGTGTATCTTGAACCCAAACGTGACAAGTAACAAACGATGTCAACAAAAACCGTAATTTTCTTTCCGCTGAGAATGTAAATTTTTTTAGGTGAATAATGAGCAGATTAATATAAAATTATGAACTTGGATCTCAGGATGCTTATCAGCAGACAAAAACCTAAACATCCCAAAAAAAGGTAAGAAACTTAGGCATGATGGTCAAGGTCTAAAAAAAAAACTCAAACTAGAGCCTAACATATTATAAAGCTTTCTCCGAACAAGTCATGCCCAGAGAAACACGCTGTTATAACTGCGACCCCAACCGAACCAGCAACTCTCGGATAGTGAAGCGCCCGACTATCTCCGGTGAAGCAGGCAGTAGATGGCATGCTTATCGAGCCACTCCACACTGGAAAGAGCTCAAAAGATTACCTGGAAGATAGGAGGTCCAAGGTCACTGAGACCTAACCTAGATTTGTCAGTGACGGACCAATTTAGTGTATCCAAGGTCACTGAGATTCCCTTTCTTTTCACATGCTCGCTAGCCCTCCAGGGAAGCTGAGCCACCACAACGTCCGATTAGATTCGAGAAAAAGATGGAGGTCCATATCAGTTGGAGCAAAGAGGAAGTAACGAGGTAGCTAGAGAAGAGTGGGAGGGTCAGAAAACGTAAAAAAAAGATGGAGGGCAGCGGAGGAGACTAAAACTGAAGTTGGCTAGGGTTTTTGAGAGAAACAAAAGAGAGGATTAAAATAATCTTGTAAAAATTCATTATTCAATGGATATACATATAGAACATATGAAGATGCGGAAGAAATCTCTATACCAGGTGAGGTAAGGGCGCCAATTGAAATTTAAGCTTTGCTTTTAATCTTGAAATATATTTTCCAATGTATAGATCATAGCTAATACTAACACAAATAAGAAATGGCCACTTCCTGACGTTAATAAGTCATCATCAAGCTCTCTGTCCACACTCTCCGACACCAGTCATGAGGAACAAGCTATCTGTCCACACTCTCGGACATCAGTTTGTGAGGCTATCAAAAGAACTAGTACTCCATGTTGTTTTGCATGTGGATCTCAAGTCACATACAAACACAAAGCTAGAACTGGACGGGTATTATACACTACCGTAAATGGTGACAGACTTTGTTTTTATCTTTTTAAACATCAATTTCATTTTTAGATTCCTTCCCTTACGTGAGTCAAAATTGATATACATACAACTTTAAGTAAAACAATTAAATCGGTTTATGTAAATATTTCATTTCTGTTCCAGCATAAATTTTTGTTTTGATGACCAAAGATTGAGATTAGATGGATATGTTGTGTTTGCACTTTGAAGTGAACCTAGAGTCCAGAGATCTCAAATGTCGAGACAAATATTTGGCTCAATTTTTGTATCTACTAATAAAGCAATTTGACCATCGATTAGTTGAACTTAAAATATTTAGAATTTAGAAAGTCATATTTGTTGTATTTTTTTCACTAGACTCGATTTTATTGTGAAACTAACTTTGACATGCACGTCCTTGCAGATAATTCTTTTACTCTCTCCATTTCAATCTGGTTGTCGTTATTAGAGTAAAATTTCTGTTTTAAAATAAGTGTCGTTTTATGATTTCAGTGTAAAATTAATTTACATTATATGCTACTTTTATTTTGTATTGGTTGAAATGTAGTTAGGTGTATAAATAATGATGTTTTTATATATTTTTAAAAGTTTAAAAGTAATTATATTTAAGATTTTGTTAATTTTTTTTCTCTAACAGATTTTGTTTAACTAAAAGTAAAATTTAAATCTATACTATTAAAACATAATTTCTAATAGGATTCTGCCATTAGGTATACTAGGTTCGTGTCCGCGCTACGCGTGGATTATGTGACTATATATTTATTTAAAACAAAAGACATATTATTTTGTTTACAAAAGTCCGTATAATAACTATAAAGTATGACGTAATAATGATGATAGTTAATGGCTAGCGACAAATCTTATGGTTCTTTCATACCAAAATTTTAAAATCTCATCCAATACTATTATATTTCATGTGCTTCTCAACATATTTATCTATTAAATTATTGTGTATTTTTTTTTGAGAAATCTATTTTAAATTTGTTTAAAAGTAATTATATTAAGGCATATTTAAAAAAATTTAAAATATTATATTGAAAATAATATTTAAGAGTTCAATGTATTTAAAAGCTCATAAAGTTTTATTTTCACTGGTGTATCCTATACATGTAAAAGATCAACTTCATATTACTGAAAAATATAAAAGAAATTTTCGGGCTAACAATGACTATATTGCTTCAGCTTCAGAAATATAACTATATAAGATGAGAAGACTACGATAGACCATATTGATTCATCTTCTGGAATTGTCATTAGCATTGTTGGGTGTGTGTTTCTTAACAAAGAATGTGTCCAATTCAGGGAATTGAGATCCTCTCACTTGGATCTTTATATTCAAGTTTGGTGTCATTCTTTGACAAGAATGATATATCTGGGCGGCATTTAGGAATCATGATACTCTTGAAAATCTTTTGAAATATTTATATGAATATAAAGCAATATAAAAAGAAATTTCATATGAAACATTCCAGATAACACGTTTAATGAGAATTTGATACTATAGGAACTTAAAATGCATAGAGAGTCGCTTTCTACGGAGCACAATACTTCAGCCTTTATATTAGTAAATTGAGTAGTCACAACTCATAAGAGGAAGGAACAACAAACAATTTGGTGTCAAACTTAATTCAACGAATCATTGCCTCTAGTATTGTATATATCACATACTAATTTCCCCACCTTACCATGTATGCATTTCTTCCCACATCTGGAAGGTATTTTCAAGCATAAAAGTCTCCACTTTTTCATCTCGTACATATTTAATAGAGACTGGAGGGAAAAAATGTCATTTTCCCTCCCCCCCCCCCCATATGTTTTAACAAACATGACTTTTAAGGTATTGTTTTCCTTAATATCTATGTTTTGTTTTGTTGTTTCTTATTTGGAATTTTGTGTTGATTTTCCAAAAGATTTGATATAACTAACTTTAATAATTTGTTATATTTTAGTTTATCTTATGTTTTAATTTTCAACAAATGTACGATTAAGTTAACTCTTTCACCTAATTTATATTAGGAAATTCATAAAGGCTGTCACCTGGTTCACTACAACCTGGATTAAAAATTATGGTAGTCTCGTATCAGATATGTCTGTAATAGAACTTAATATAGTAATCTTTACCATCTATGTGTGATTGATCAGTTTCTGTTATTATATTGATTTTTATTTTTTTGGTGTAAATGTTAAAAAATTATATTTATTTTTCTGTATTACATGCATATATGAAACCAAAAATACACTCAGAAGTCAGGAACAACCCTACTGGAGATTTGAAAGAAAAAAAGATATAGCAATGATGACTAAATATACAGTGACAAAATCAGCCGCAGGTGTCCGTGTGTTTGTCTTCAATGGGGTCTCTGTTTTCATCATCTGCTGAAGAGTTTTGTGAATAGAATATAACAGTTACCCCCATGACTAAGTTCTTCACTCCGTCTAAATGTAACAGTGACCACCAATAGAATATGCCAAACTAATTAAACTCTATGAGCTCATACATGACAAAACTGAGCTGCATAAAGTTAGATACTCCAGATATATGGACTGCTTATGGATGATGAAAAACTATGGTAATACCAATACTAAGGAACTACGTAAGCATGCATGTTCATGTGTTCAAATAAAAAAAAAGGAACTACATAAGCATAGAATCATGTCCCAATCAACTACAGATTGTATATGATACCTCTGCGAGGAGCCCGGCTGTTTAACCAAAAGAATTCTTAGAGTGAAGCTTCTCGTGGTCAAAGACTGACGGACCTCCTAGCTTTTCTAAATGATTCTGAAGCAAAACAAACTTTGATCATAAGAAAACAACACTCAAGAGATCGGATTGCCATAAACCAAAAACCAAAGAAAGCATCATATAGTCGGAAGTAAAGATTTAACAGAAACAATATTGCAAATCTGCATTAGTGAACTTGGAAAACAAATAAAAACTGTGATATAATTTTCTCGAGGAAAGCTATGCCTATGATTCAATCTAACCCAAATTCCTATCAATATTCTAGAGAACATGATTTAGTTCAACCTTTCACTTATTTATATTAGGTTCATCAGTTCATATAATCTGGCACATTGTTTACTAAAACGGTTAAGCACAGACTAAATATTATGATAGTCTTTTAGAAACTATTATAAAATAGTTAGAAACAAAGTACATGTCAAGTAACTTACTCAAAATTATACGTAAGTTTGTCATTCTTCTCAGTCAAAGCAACCAGAACTACATTTCAAAATATTATAAATCAAATTATTTGTGAGAAACAGATCAAAGTATTCCACAGAAAAAAATGGCAATAGGTAATGTTGGCTAAAAGCAGATCACTCTATCAATTATCTCTAATGAGTTTTTTCTTCTTGTGAAGATGACATTGGAGTTTATATAGAGAGAGTGAGTAAACTGAAGAGTTAGTAGTCATGAAGGTGCTTTAGAGGTTTGGAGAGCAAATGAACCTAAAAGTGGGGGAGGCGGCTAGACAAAAATATCAAAAGTTCGACGTTATGCTTTGATGGTGGGGTTGACGGAGACCAAGAGATTACACATTTACGAAGAAGAAGTCAGAAGCAACAGAAACGTTAAATTTCAACAGCCAAAAAACCTTTGCAAATGGGATGGTTTTTTTTATTGTTTTGAAGCCTAAAAATATAAAACCCGTGATGACATGGCAAAATAATTGGTGGGAATATTTTGCCTATGTGGCAATCCTTAGAAGCCTCAAAATTAACTTCTTTTATATAGTAGTGATGATTTATTAATGTAAGTCTTCCCTTATTATGTTTTAAAAAATCTCCTAAATATATACACTCCTATAATTATGGCATCTTTTTATTTTTCAATCAATTGTTTAATTCTTGAAAATAGTTTTTGACAAAAAACCACGGTCCCATTTAGGTCCAAAATCTCACTGTTTTCATTCTACCATACTCTTCTGATTCCAGTTAGTAAGAGGATCTTGAATTACTAATTACTAACTACTCTTTATACTAAATCTTTCGTATATCATCTCACTTTTATTGTGTTTCCTTGATGGAACCTTTCCGTCACATTATTCAAATTTACTAATACTGATAGTTGAAGTAATTTGAAAAATTTACAAGTAGAAACGAATTGACAGTAAACGTTAAATGATTTTGTTAAGAAACCAATTAAGAAAGCATCTAAAGTAGGCTGGAAAAATGACCATGCAACATTAAGATAATGGTAGATACTGCAACATTCGGTGATAGATACTCATGCATAGATCTAATTATTTTGTCTTTGAATGATCTAAGACAAATTTGGTTTTTGATTTCTCTCCTCTATAATGAATTTATTAATTAAAAAAAAACTAGACCTTTCACGTTTATGATCTGGATGGAATTTTTTTTTCTATTCTTAGCGGGCCGGGTTTTATTCACTCATGAGAAAAGCACTAGTTTAAAATTTCTCTGACTGGTTTTGGGTTTGAACTTGGACACTTTTTTTTTTGTTTCTTGGAACCATAACGTCCCCAAGTAACATAAAGCTATGCCTCTTCTCGAGACACAAAACTCTCATTGGCACTAAGCATTATTATCAGCTACTGTTCCTCAACTCAGAGCAGAGGGAGACTGTTACGTTATAGTATTCAATGAGAGTTTTGTGTCTCGAGAAGAGGCATAGACTATTTCGTCCACCATCCCCAAGTTAAAACATTATGTATTATACTGGTAGAGAAGAGTAAAACAGTCTTAAGTCCAAGTAACATATGTATTATATTTGGAGTCCAATTTCGTCCACCATCCCCATCGTCAACCACTGTCTCTCACCAACCATCGTCTTGAGCTTTGTTTATCTTGGTCCGGTCGTGCTTTCTGTCTTCGTGACAGCACGGGCTCACCAAAACGGAGACAATCTTTCAAGAGAACATCTAATGAAATCTCCGGCACAGCAAAGTCTCTACCCATCGCGACTCCCCAACGTTCTTACCCAGAAGTTTACAAGATCTATATGTCTACCAGATTTACGAGCCTCACCGGATGAAGAGAGGCTGAGTCGGTTTCAGAGAACGGCGTTGGCCAGTCTCTCAAACACAAAACCCTAATCTGCAGTCTCTTGGAGGTATGGGCTTGGGCTTGGTTACAACTGTTAGACCACAAATATACTTTGAGAGGTTCTAAGGCCCTAAGGTATTTGAAGCAGCCTCAATTGCACGGCTTCACCCGACAACCCTCTCCGACTTTGCCAGCAAGTATGCTCGATTTCAACGCTAAATTCATCAATGGCATCGGAGAAGAAAAGTGTTTCAACCGACTTATCATTCTGCTTACCGATTTTTTGCTTCATGGAACCTTTGAGATTCACATAGTCTCCCGGGACATATTAGACGGTTGCAGAGCTGATCTCTTTTGTTTCTACATGAAAAACATTAAACATTCGGTTAAATGGGTGGAAGACTAGTAGTAGATGATTTTGCAGCTGACCCAAGTATGTACTGTAAGCAATAAGTAAAGACCGAGTCTCTGTCCTGTTGTCAGTAAAATAGGAGTAGGTCCAGAGGGATATTGCCTTCTTTCGGTGAACGTTCGATATATTCACTACACAATTTTTTTCTTGACTTTAGAAGAAGCGAACAGTAATTTGATAAGAGATAGAGCCCTTGTAGAAATCTTGTGAGAAGCATGCAGACGCATATATAAAATTGAGGTTTTTTGATCAACAAAAGAAAAAGAAAAAATTGAGGTTAGGATTTATGTCAAAATTTTCAGATAATAAAAGAACACATGCCATAGATTCCTGTTAGTAAATGTAATTTGAACAAAAAAAATGTTTGATTTACTGCTAAATTTAGTCCATCCCAAACCAAATGACATGCATATATGTATAGACCTGGCTTTGATAGAATTTAATGGCTTCTCAAACAGGGTGCTGGCAAAATTTTCTTAAAAGGTATTCCCTCTGTTTATTAATAGATGATGTTTTGTGTTATGCACAAAGTTTAAGAATTTTACTTTTCTTTAAAAAGTACTTTTAGAAATATAATTTAAAAACCATTCAACCAATTATAGAAATGACTGCAAAATTTGATTGGTTGCACAGTTTTCAGAAAAGGTAAATATAATATAAAAATATCAAAACTTCATCTATTTTGAAACAAAAAACATCTTTTAAAACATCATCTAATACGAAACAGAGGGAGTAAATGATTTGGTCGACCATCCCAGAGATCATAAAATGATTTCATCTTCCCAAAGAGGGGACCACTGCGGTGCTTATGGTTTTGTCCTTAAGTAACTGGTTAATAGCGCAGAGGAGAAGTTTTCCCTGTTTGTGTCAAAGATCCATACATGATCGTTGCATACTTGCATTCACCACTGAGGATTTACTTGATGATAACAAATATGAAAATGAACTACTACGTACAAGGTCATATTGATTTCTTCTTATCTTTATATTGAAACCGTGCAAAGCCCAAACTTTCCAACAAGATCTATCACCTTCTCTTGTGACTAACATCTATCAGTTGATTTGCTATGCTAGTATGCTTCTCTGAATCTCAAGGCCTGTTACAACCGCTTGGTGCTGTTTGATAACAGGGTTAAAGAAAGTAAGAGGGAGAAAGCTAAGCAAGTTCAGGAGCTTCTTGATAATATATTGTTTATTTGAAAACCATAATATAATTTGGCAATATTTTGAAAAACACAATATAATATATTGTTTGTGTCTGTTGCACAAAAAAAAAATAGCTGTGTCTTATAAAACGTTGTCAAACATAACTTAATATATTTATGGAAACTATAAGGTACAGGCATGTGGGTATTTATCTCAACCCATTATTTTAGGCCATGGACGAGTGTCTGGCTTTACATTACATGATTTTGGCTTGTTGACTAGTAGAATGGGAACATCCTTAGAGGTAACTTCTCCTGACTTGAAGTAGTAGTATCATCATGAACCCTATGGAATTTGACGAGGAAGGTCTTCGCAGTATCATTGGTGATAACTAGTTGTGGTGCATTTTCCCAAGGCCCTGGGACGGTTCCAATTGTTCCGGTTAAGGTGCTCAACTTATAAGCAACTCCTCCTACAAATTTTTCTTTTCTCTCAATTTTAAACCAGCTGTTTCGTTCCCGCTTCTTACCACCGATGAGTATCGCAGGCTCCTCGGAAGCCGATGAGGATTCATCGACTTCCCAGTACTTGGAAAACTCCTCGCAGCCCGGCCATGCTTCTGACTTGTCTGACTTAAACTCGATATTTACAGCTTGCCCTTCGTTAACATAGGTGTCCATGAGCGGGTATGGATATGAGAAGCTAACGGGTAGACCTGGTAAGGCTGTAACTGAGGATTGGCTGATGCCAAGTGGACAAAGAGGAAGTAGTTTAACGGGGACTGGGAGAAGACCACCTCCGTTACTACTCTGGGAGTACGGTTGGATCAGGTATCGTGCAGTCGTTAGAACTGGATCTTCGGCGGTGTCCAGCACGTATTGGTGTCCTCCGTGGGTGCATACAGCTGCAGCCAACATGAGAGTGATGAGAAAGGAGACCAATGGGAATGATGACATCATTGTGATTAATATTTGTCTGTTGTAGGGCTTAGTAGTTTTTTTCTTCTTTTCCTTTTGAGTTGAGTTGTAGAGAGCAGAAACATTGCAGACATATTTATAGGAAGCTACTGCAGTATAATCTAAAATAGCGTGTGCAGTAAAAAGAAAAGACTAGTCTCTCATTTCTATAATTAATAGATTATCACATCAGTACTGGTTTTCTTTGACATCAGTAACCGATTCAAACTATGATTTTCAACACGAGGAACATGAAAAATGGATCATTGTAACTAACAAAATGGTCCACTGTAATAAAGGATGATCAAACAGAAAGCCACGAATGATAGAATCAATCAATGTATAAATGAATGAATCTGTAAATCTCCTTTTCTTTTTGCCAACAACTTTTTCTGTCAATTTAATACAACAAACTATTTCAACGAAAACCAATTTCTAGGACATAAGAGCATCCACCATCATACTTTAAACGAGACTCTCCACCAAAAAAAAATAATATTTAACAGATTTTATCTTTGAATTAAGGTTTAATGATTAAAAGAATGATGAAAATTGATAAAAAAAAGTATACTCTTTTTATACCATAAAGTCTCAAAAGAGTATTGTGTTTAGGAGAAATATCAGTTCAGACAGAAGTTTTGTCAAAAGAATTATTTTGGCATGAAAATTCTTTTTTTTTTCAATTAAATTTATCAAATTAATACAGTTACATAAGATGTTAAGGTTCTAGAATCGTTAATGTTTGAGAGAATATAGTTGTTAAGATAGATTGAGATAAGGACAGTAAGTTATTTATCTATCTCTGTTGAGACTTATATATATATATTGTACATGAGATATGTAAAAACAAGTTATCTTCTCATACTTCTCTTTGTCTTTTATGGTATCAGAGAACCAAATTATAACTTTGATTTAGAGCTAGTTGACGAGAGAAGAAGAATGGGAGACGGGAAAACGATGGTGAGCTCATCTAGCAGTGCAGGGACAACCCGGGGACATCGACTACTCCAGTGACTCTGACTGGAGAAAATTATGCGAGTGCGCATCAGAACTAGAAAATGTTCTGTGTGCTAAAGAAGTCTATAGAATATGGTATCACAAAAGCCAAAATTATTAAAAACACATTTGAATCATAAGAAATATAATGACAAACAGAATAAGACTCACGCCTTGCGTGCGATGAAATTTTTATATTTATTATTTTTTGGAGATTAAACAATAGTTTGGTTTTATTTGGATTAGGAGTGTTAAATCCGAATATTGGATTGGTTTTGGTTCGGTTTGTTTTTTTTTGGTATTTCGGTTTGTAAAATATAACTAATATTCTAAATCCATATTTATTTTAGTTCGATTTGGTTTATATACCGTCGGTTTTCAATTTCATCGGTTTTATGAAACATAATTATTTAGTTTCATATTATATATTATACAAATTTGGGAGTCGTGTTGTCAAAAAGTTATTTATTTTTTAAAAAATATTATATATTTAAATAAAAAAATAAAAAACAAAAAAAAGCTTATATCATCTGATAAGATAATCAAATTTAAAATTAATATCAAAACTTTAAATTTAAAAAATAAAAATAAAAAACAAAACAGAAGCATGAAATATTTTTTTTTATTCTTTCATATTTATTGTTCATCAAATTAATATGTCTTCGATTGAACACAATTCTGTTTATTTTAAAGATAAAAAAAAAAAGTTGTAAAGAAATTCAACTAATTGTTATCCATCAAATTTATAATATTTACATCAATTTAGTTACTGTTAAAATAAAGCAAAAAAAAATCAAAAAGAAAGATTAAGAAAATAAGAAGTCTCAGTTGCAATAAATTGTTACTAATTATTTTTCAAGTGATTTAATATATAAGGGATATGTTCAGCTGTACATTTATAATTGTAATTGTGGACCAAAATCTATTATGATATGATCATTTGTATCTTATTGTTATCCATCAAATTTCAAATAATTGTTATCCATCAAATTTGAATATTTATTTAACAAAAATTAATATTAATAAAATTTTATGATAATTTGTATCTTATTATAACAAAACAAATTAAGCTATTGATCACAAAATTTTCAAAGTGAGATCTTCAAATTTCTATAAAAATTTATAAACATTTTAAAAAATTCAAAATATAACATATAAAACAAATTTTAAATGTTTGTATTATATAGTTAATGTGATTGTTTAATATCTTTTACTAATATAAAACAAATAAAAAGAACTAAGATACAAAAATGGTGATCAAATATTTATTATTCATAATAATTAATCTTCATATATACGTTAATCATATTAGGTAATTTCGTTGCTTTTATTTAAGAAAGTGCAAGATTATTTTTTTGTAAATTATTTATCAATTCGATAGTTGGTTTAATAAAAAGTGCAATATAAGTTAAGATGAACCAATCTATTTTTATAAGAATAATATGTTTTATATAGTTATTTATTAAATGAGTCTTCATAATCATACGGTTCTATGAGCATTCATATCGTTTTATAACAAAATATTTAAATCATTGATAACAAAATTTTTAGTGTGAAAAAATTAATAACTTTATAATTTATAGATGTTTTTAAAATTCATTGAAAGTTATAATATTAAAATATTTATGTAATCTTATATTGTATATTTTTTAATCTATATATATTTTTGTTTTATTATTTTTATAACATATATTTGTTTTTTTATTAAATGATACTTTTTACTACTATGAATTTAAAATCATGTGTATCTTTTTATAATAAAAATGTTAAACCCTTGATCATTAATTTTAACATAATAATTTTAATATTTTTAGTCATTTACTTTCGTTTTTTTTTAAATTCAAAACATAACATATACGAAAAATATGAATATAAAATGATGGAGGAGATATAAATTTGGTTATTTAATTTATTCTAAAAATATAAAACTAAATAAAAAATGATGGAGGAGATATAAATTTGAATCAAATATTTATTATTATATTAATTAATTGACATATATATATATATATATATATATATATATATATATATATATTAGTCATTTATGGTAATTTCGTATATTTTATTGAAAAAAAGAAAAAAGAATTAAATTAGATCATTCAATTTTTCAATTTCAATCTAAGCATAACACATAGGATAAATTAGTATTCTAATTGAGTGACATGTGGACAATGGAGTTTTTTAAAAAATATTATAAGTTGAGGTAATTATTTTCAAAATGTGTTTCTTTTAATATATAGGGGATATGGTTTCGAGAGAAATTAGTGATAATCTCCATCGAAATTGAAGTTGTGGTTTTCACAATAAATTGCTACCCAAATGATTTCGTTATGCGCTTTTTGACAATATCAAAATATTTTCTTGCATTGCAACAAGTTTCAGACATGTTCTTCGCCACCCGACAAAAATTCTCCATATGAAATGTTTTTTGGTTAACTCTATTTTGGAAGAGGCTACTTCAATAAACTTTGATATAGATACTTTCAAACAATATGTGATACAAAAACAAATATTCGAAAAAAAAGAACATTCTCAAAAACTAAAAAAAAATCAAAAGAAACCATAATACTAAAAAGGCTATGAAATAAAGGAAAACATAAGAGAAATACAAAGCTGGTGCTACGAAAGCCACGAGCTCGGAATCACAAAATCTTTCTCATATTTTTTAAGAAGTGATGGCTTAAAATTAAAAAAAAAAGAAGAAACAAAAGTATTTAAAAAAAATAAAATAATTCTGAAATAAAAATTAATAGTATTATTGCTTCAAGTTTTTTAAATAGTTTTTGTTTTTCCAAAACCAAATTTTTTAAAAAAAATATTATCCTAAAATCTAAAGAAACTACTTATAAGAAAAATAAATTTCCATCTCTAAATAAAAACCAAAACTATTTTTTTCTATTTTTGTTGTTTGAAAAGAAACTTATATTTGATTATTATCACAAATATATGTAAAAAATCTTTAACCTTAGTTTTTGTTCTACTAATTAATTGTTGATGATAAAGTATTATCACCACAAAGGCACAAACCTATTTTTTTTAACACATCACCACAAAGCTAATATCGTTTTTGTACTATGTTTTTATCATATATTAAATGTTGATAACAAAAGATCCCCTGAACATATATAGCTAAGGCATTTACATCTATGTTAATCATTGCAAAACTTTATTGTACTAAAACCATTATAATATTTGAATATTTAATAATTAACAGATGTAAACTAAAGAATAACTCCTTTAAAAAATTTAACTAAAAAATTAAATTAATTTAATAATTTAAGTTAGTCATTACAAAAATTATATATATATATATAATGTTATTTAAGAAGTCAGTTTCCTATGTGTCGCGCTCACGTTAACTCTTACGGTGTTGTTTATGATGATACTTTTATTGAATAAAAAATATTATATATAATTATTATACTAAATTTTGATTTTTCTTTTTTGAAAAATAATTTCTGTTGATTAGAAATTTTTCTTTTTTTCAGGTAATATATATATAATTAAAAATAATAAATTTAAAACAAATTTACAATAATATTTAATTATTATAAATATCGATATGCGTTCATGAGCTTACAAAAATTGGATTTTTTCGTCAGTTTGTTCAGGTCTTGCTTCTCTTTCGTCTCCTTGCCATGGCTGTCTTGTCGGAGCTCTGGTCCAGGCGCTGTTATTGCCGGTAACTCGGTGAGTAAAGCGACACAAACGGTGTTTCTGCGTCTGGAGTAACGAAGCGGTCGTGTGGAAGACGAGAGGTGGGGAAGCTATTCATCAGTTTTAAAATTTTTCGGGAGGCGGAGGCTTTAGTAGCTCCGTCGACGCCGGCCCTTGTCAACGGGAGGAGGAAGCTTCCACAGTTTCTCTATCGCCGGCTCTTGTTCCCGGGGACTTGATCTCTAAGGCTTGCAATCAGATCTCATCCCAACGACAGTTAGGCGGTGAGACTGATCTGCAAAGCGATCGCTACCACGATAGTGGAACGATCCGGTTGAGTGATCCGAGTCCTAGAAGGTACTTCATCGTGCTTGAATAATTGTTTGGCTCTATATCGACACCCAATGAAATACCCTAGGTTAGCTCTTTATTAATTTGAACCAATCTTAGTTTATCTTGTTAGCTATTTGTCACTTCTTAAAATCAACATACTTTTCATCTTAGCTTGATTTCGAACTTATAGAAATAAAGTGTAGACTGGTCCTCTGGATTTGAATCTTAATTACTACAATTACAACTGTTAGCTTGGCAGTAGCAAGGATTCATTTTTAGTGTATCAGTACCATCATATAATTAATCATATAATTAATAGTATTTTACATGTATCATCATATAAATAGTTACATATATTATATTTTAAAAACTTAATATGAAATATAAAAATCATAATTTGAGTTGGTATTTCAAATTGGGCTTTGTTTTGTATTTTTATTATATATATTAACAACATTTTTTTTATAATGGACTTAATAACTTTATCCCATTACTTTTTTTCTTAAGTTAATAACTTAAGCCCAATACTTTTTTACTTAAACCCACTACTTTTTAGTTAAGTCCACTATTTTTTAATGATTACAATCAAAGTTTCCAAACACTCTAAATTTTTTTAATAGGCTATTCAAATAACCAAACACTCCGATTTTGTACTTCTACTTTAATAATATAGATAATTTTGGTCATTTTTGGTTTTAGAATGGGATGAATTCAACCATCTCAATTCCTTGTTTACTACTATTTAGTTATCTTTTATCTCTCAAGTTTTCAACAGTCGGATGTATCTATTTGCAAAAAGAGTTTGCACGCAACTCTCTGTCTTTCTCATGTATATGTATACATTATAATCCCCCCCCCCCCCCATGGGTGCTAACAATTCAATGTTATATATGAAGGATGTTTAGCACATTAAGTTTTCATGAAAGCCTCAACCCCCAAATGCATACATAATAGTTTCTTTTCTTTGACAAAAAAGTTAAGTATATTAAACTGTAAAATCATTTTTCAAAATTGACTTTTCTTTTGAAGAATTATCATAATTGTTAAGATTAATTTTGTTGTCATTTCAATATAAAAGAGTGAATGAGAAGGAAGTTTATATATTAGTACTAATTAAATCTTAGAATACATAATAGCAAGGGACATCAAGAATCTGAGAATGGTTACTGGAAGTTGCAAAACCAGAGTATAAACCAAGTTAAGATAACTTACAAATAAATGCTCCTACAAATCGTAAGTCTCACGACATATGTTACACTAGATGAAGAAGGAAGTTTATTATAGAAACGTTGATTTATTATTAAAAGGCTAAATGTATCATTAAAATGTTTTAAAGTGTTAAAAGTTTGAGATGATCCCTTTCTTGAAATTGAAGAGCATTTCATTTGTCTTTCTTTAGTCGACAATGCCATTTAAGCTCCAGTAAATGCATTGATTCTCTTAGAGCACAATTATTGGGGTTTCCCGAATGAGTTTCTGGATCCAAAAAGCAAGTGAACCCCACCAATTTGGGGAAAACCGGTGACAAAAGACGTGAGTAGATGATCTCTTTTGGTGGGTTTTTTGCACTATTTGCGGTTTCCACCGACATATGGCAGCCTACGATTGATGCAATTTTTATTTTATTTTTATTTTTGAAACCGGAAAAATAAAAATAAAAATTAAAGAAACCCCCTCAACGTGCAGCGAAGAAAAATCCTCCCTGTCGCTCTTCCCAAGACACCCATACCTCTTCCCTGACTTTACTTCTTCCATAGCTCAGCCGTATCCCCGCTGCGATTCCGTGCCGGTGACCACCGTCTCAACTTTCCGATCAGAATTTTCTGCTGCTTTTGGAATCCTGATGTCGAGTGTTACTGATTCACGGTGTCAGTTTTCGTATGGGTGCTTCCTCTGTGCTAGATCTTGGATCTAAATTTCTCTACAATGGTGATTCTAAACGAAATTTTCCTCTAAACTTACTGTCCATTACAGTTCCTGTCTCATCTCTGAGGTTTTGGTTGCTATTCCGTCGCTTAAGCATGAGTCTTTCCTCCGCTGGTCTCGACGTCCCGCAGTCATTCCCGAAGCTGTTCCTCTAATTTGTCAATGCAGTCTCCTAAAGATGTTTCATCTGGTTCTCCTCCCCTTTTACCTGAACCACCAGATCCCGATCTCGACTTGATGCTCCTGGTGGATCCTCATGTGCCTCCAGTTCCTCTTGACCCTCCACCGATTCTCATAGATACAAGTGTGCTATTTGTCCAGCCTCTGTTGATGCATCCTTCCCTTGCTGAAGCTGCTCTCTCCAGCTTTCTCACCACTACACGTGCCTCCTCCTTCCTCCAAATAATCCTGGTGTCAAAGCTGAGAAACATAGTTTCTTGTGGGGAACATGTTTCATTTATTGAGATATTTGTTGCAAGGTTTTTGTGGTTACTGACAGCTGCCTGCGAGCTTACCCCCCCCCCCCCCTCCATTACTCATCACTTCAAGTTCTCGAGTACTGGACTTTGAAGGTTGAAATATTGGCGGTGGTGGGTCTTTGGTATTCAGCTTCTCTTACCTCAGTGCAACCTTATGTAGTGCAGCTCTCTACTGCTTTGAGCAGTTCTCAGTCAATGGCTAACCTCCATTTGAACCCTTGGTCACATATGGTTGGACCCAGCTCCGCTTGCTTCATGCTTTCGCAAGGTATGGTGTTCGTATCTTGCTGGAATGAGTCATTCTTGTTCGATCTTTGCCTCCGAAATGATTTTAATTGTCTTAGTATGAGATTCTTGTTTCCCGGCAAACAAGAGATTCTGCTGTTTAGGAATGGTTTTTTACCTCGTATTGAAGAGTTTAGTAATCCTTTGAGCTTCAGGTTTAAGCTCACTTTACTTCAGTGTGAGGCTGGTATCTGGATTTCTGTCTTTGTAGCTATGAATGCTATTGTTTTAGGTTTGTCTATCTGGTCATGGTGTTTTGCCTCACAGCAATTAATCTTTTGGAAGAGGTGTTTGGTCGTCGCTAAGTTTGTAGATGTGTCATTCCCACTCGGGTATGTTGAGAACTTCCCGACCTGGTCGGCTAACGAAACATGATCGTTACTTCTACTCAAAGCACCAAAGCTGTAAAGCTGCAGAAAGCTCCTCACTTAACATTATCATCTGGACTCCCAAGTCTTCAGATTTTAGTGGACTCTATTGTCCTTTATTTGCTCTGCGCTCGGGGTTGGTTTTGATTGAGATTACAGGCTCCTTCATTGTTAGGAATCTTGTCCCTCTCATCATTCTGTTATCTTATTTTTATAATCTATGCATAACTTTTTGTCTGGCTCGATTAGTTGTGTAATATGGACTAGTATATTTAATGAAGTTTATGTTTGACAAAAAAAAATTAAAGAAGCCCCATTGGATTTCTGTGGATAATCATGTTCTTAGCACGAGGGTCGCCTAAGTTGTTAAAGTAGTTTTCAGCCACGCCTAGTTAAGCCTTTTAGTCATGCCAAAATATGTATATCTCGGGAGAAGTGAATTATACAACAAGTGCAAACATACCAGTAATGTTACTGTTGTATCCGAGTATCCCAGGTTGAAACAAGACTAGACACGGCTGGACTACGTAATAGACTAGTAGGTATATTTTGAGTTTCATTTGTTTTGAAAAGGATTCGTTATCTTATTTTATATGCATTTTCTATTAAACGCACTTGGTTGGCTCAAATTTATTTTGCTTGAATTTGTACGTGCTTGAATGACAATGCTAATCATTGAGATTATAGTTTAATGGGGATTATAGTTCTGTAGTTGAATATAACCAAAAAGCTAACTAATGATTGCCGATGAGTTGAATAAAAATATACTAATGTTCAAAGAAGTTTCACGGGACTGCATCGGTGATCAATATAGTATCTTCAAAGTTCCAAGACGCCCAACACGTAGACATCTATCTGTAAATATTTATGATTGCATGCATCAAACATTACTGGTACGGCTTAATAAAAAAATTGAACAGCTGTATGTAATATGAAGTGAATCATATGGTATGGAAGTACAACACGTCTTTGTCCTCTTACCGTACATTCTTTCTGGCAACTAGAGTAGAAGTCATACACCAGCCTATCATATCATGGCTCTTATTTATTTATGGAAAATTTAAACTCATATGCATAGTAAGAATTATATTGATTATATAGCCATAGTATTCATTAGGCTATGATATTTATGTATTAACTTTTATATTATTCTTTCTTACTTTCATCTTCTTCTTTCAATTAACTTTATCAATTTAAAATTATTTATTTGAATTTCTTAAATACCTATAAAAACCATAGATTTTTTTCTGTATACGAAATATTTTGAATTTGTAAAACTAACATATATATAAATTGTACTTTTTTTTTGTCGACGCCCATTTCATAAGATCAAGTGGTAGTCGGGCTTGAGGCGTTCCGAAGAGACGTTCTGTCCGGCTGGGTATGATCTATATAGGGAAAAAAAACACCGCTACGTCTTGCCTCCTTGACGAGAGAATCTGCTCGAACATTCCTCGTCCTAGGTATACGGACGATGTTAAACTCTAAGAAACCACCTCGTAGAAGGCGAAAGGACACTAACTCAGAGGCAAAGGCCGGCCAGTTAGTCGGATTTATAATATATAAATTGTATATACATAGTTAGAATAAAATGTTTGTCTGTTCTATTTACGAGATATATAATGGAACTAAAATTCTACAATATGTATTTGGTGTATTTTTTTTCTATTTAGTTTTTCAATCTCAGTATATACTCCCCTCCCCCCCCCCCCCCTATTTGACATTATCTTCATCTTCTATCTATTTGGTATCTTCATCTTCTTTCTATCTATTTGACATTCTCCATTTCCTTCCTCTCCATCTTTCTTTCTCTCTCTCTCTTTTCATTGTTTTCTGTAAATTTCATTTTTCAATTTTTTTATTTTCCTTTTACTCATCATCTTTTCATTTTGTTTATATATCCTTCCATGCACTATACTATATAGTCATCAAATATATAATTATATATATTTTATTCTTTGTAATATATCAGTTATATTATTTTTCACGTAATATCTTTTACACTAAATATTTGTTCTACGAATAAATATGTTATTTCATATTGTCCACTGTTTAAACTGCATTAATCCATATAAATAAGTAATACTATAGAACTCAAATTATTTTCTAACATTAGAATTATGGTTGGAATAATCTATTCTAATCTATGTTATATATAGAATAGTATACAGCTCTAGCGTTCGAATTATCAAATGCTCACGCGCCGTAAAGAATTATAATGTTTGATTATGACATAAAATAACATATTTCCCCATATATGACTATATTCTTAATTGTCAGGATTTATATGAATGTTGAGAAAATTGACCTTTTATTTAATGGGCATTCTTTTATTGTTCTTAAAACATATCATACAAATGTGCATTCAAAAAAAAATGAAACGTGAAAATAATTATTATTTTTTATTAAACTTTTGTGTCCTGACATTTACCTAATTGCCTAAGTGTTTTGATCATGAGGGTATCCAAATATATAGATATATTGATGCGTTATTGACCAAGAACGTTCAGCTCAACTGTTTATATGGCTCAAATTTCGTACTGTGTAATCCAGTGACTTGACTGTCAAAAACACATTAAATCACACCACCTACGAAAATT
The DNA here is from genome assembly GCA_026261945.1 of Hirschfeldia incana. NCBI lineage: Eukaryota > Viridiplantae > Streptophyta > Magnoliopsida > Brassicales > Brassicaceae > Hirschfeldia > Hirschfeldia incana. The sequence continues at coordinate 896,864 of JABCMI010000087.1, read as the reverse complement.
GTTATGGTTTTCTTTTTATTTCAATTTTTTGTAACAATATTTTTTTTTGAGGTCTGCCGTTTTCTTTTTCCTATTACAGTAAACGTTGGCAAAAATAACGAACTTTCTATATATTTCTTTAGGTTTCGAACTAAAAGCTATCTTTGGTTATAATAAAAAATTGATGTGTGAGATATACAAATTATATATACTATTTTAAAAAAATGAATCTATTAAAATTGGTGGAAAAGTGCAGAAAATCATTTTTAATTAAAAGTTAGCTGTGTTTCCTTTTACGGGTTGGTGATCTCCGGAAAGCTGCCGGCTTTGGATTCGAGTACTATCTCAGTTCGATAATAATCAGTACTGATAATAATGAAATTTAATCGAACCCTAAACAAAAATAAAACTATTTTCGTGATGTGGGATTCTTACATTATCTGGTGAAATTTTCACTTTTAATCACTAGAGATGTCGTGATTAAGCAAAACATATGCACTGGCACCACCGACGTAGATTACAACCAAGACTTTTGAATTGTGATCAGTGTGATGTATCATTAATAAAGTAAACAAATGACTTTTCACTTCCTTTATTGGCTTACAACAAAAATTTTAAAATATATAATTTTGTAGATATAAAAAATCTTATGCGATTTGACTGCTTTTCTGCATTTCCTGAGTGACCAAGAAGAATGCATAAAAGGAATTATACCAGTAGTGTGAATAAAAAAGAGCTTAAAGAAATTAAAGAACTAATCTACGATGGATCCGAGCAATAATCTGAACAAAAAGCTATGTTTCTTCCCATCCTTCCTCTTCTCTCTGTACCGATATTGCAATGGAGACGAACAAGAAGAGACCGAAGAAGAGGAATAATAAGATGAGACCGATGTGGAAGATGATGTTGATGAGCAGTACGACGACGCCATTTGAGCTGCGTTCTTAGTGTAGCTGTAGTACTCTAGGGATACTTTAGAGAGCCTCTCAGTGAGACATAAGGAGCAGATTCCAGGAGACTGACTATGTTTCGTATGCTTCTTGCATGAGAAGTTATTGTCTGAAATGGAATTTGATCTCTTTTCTTGAGGCTTCTTTGATTTCATTGCTCTTCGTGTTCTTCTTGATCCACTGGCGATAAGGAAGATGTTTTCCATTTTATTTTATTGTTTCTTGTCATTTATGTTTTGCCGTCTCGTGTTTGTATTTATAGGTGCTTTTTTTTTGGGACAAGTATTTATAGGTGCTTTGTGTAGTTAATGCAGCTGGTTTTGATATTCCATGATGGTTCCGAGTTCCTTCTCTCTCTCTCTCTCTCTCTCTCTCTCTCTCTCTCTCTCTCTCTCTCTCTCTCTCTCTCTCTCTCTCTCTCTCTCTCTCTCTCTCTCTCTCTCTCTCTCTCTCTCTCTCTCTCTCTCTCTCTCTCTTTTTTCCTTATTCTTTCTCATTTTTAAAGAGCCAACAGAAGTTACAAAACTAAAGATCAAAAAGATATGTTTTTGTAAAATAAATGTAGAACTTTCATATTACAAATCTATTTTCCATAATATATAATGTAAAAGATCTTTTTTTTTGCCAACAAAGAGATAATAAAAACCTATACTATGATCCAAGCTAATCGGGAGCCCAAACAAAATATTTAATCCATAATATAAAAAGACATAATTTAGTTAATTATACATTTTTTTATGTTAATCACACAGCATCCAAAAATATAGTTTAAAAGAAAAACAAAATAGCTTATACTCCTTCCGTTTTTTAAGAAGTGTCAATCCGACATTTTTCACACAGATTAAGAAAATTGTTAAAATATATGCAAGTTATTATTAATTACACTTCTTTGACCATTAATGTTTGAGATAAATAAAATTATTATAAATTCAATGCAGTTTGCGATTAATTTTTAGCTGAAAATAAGTATAATTTGCATTAAAATTGTAAAGTAATACTTTTTGTGTAACAAAAAAAAGACAACTAGAATAACATTTATTATAAAACAGAAAGAGTTGTTAACTGATTTCATTTAAAACAGTAAAGTAATTTTCTTTGCTTTTGTCTTTTTTTTTGTGCGACCTTCATTGCTTTTGTCTAAAATTCATATAAACAGTAATACAAAACTGATCAGACGCACTCTGATATCTGCTTTTAACTATAGTAAAACTTTTATAAATTAATAAGATTGAGACTTTGAAAATTTATTAATTTTTTGAGATACTAATTTACCAAAGTTTCTTTATTTATATTTTTTTCTATTTTTATATCTTTATTTATAAAATAAAAATATTTGACTTTACTGTATGTATATTATTTAAATTTTAGAAATTTGAATTTCATATTGTTTTATTATCTTATTTGATGTATATTTTTATGTTTGATAGAATTGTTATGTAGTTTCCGATATAATTTTACTAAATATTATCAAAATATATTGAAATGTTAAGAAAATAAAAGTATTTTCATTGTGAATATTAAATCAACAATTTAATGTTTATTTTGTACTTGTATAAAATTATATATAGATAGATTATTAATTTATAATTTTAATGGACTTATATATTTACGTGAGAATTTTACAAAAATCCTATTATCTTATTATTTTATCGATTTGTGTCATATTTAACATTGACTCAATTTGAGATCAGCGAAATTTATTAATTTATAGTGATTATTAATTTATTGAGTATTAATTTATAGAGGTTTTAGGTAGTGACAAAATATTAACGATACTAAACAATGCTTGTAATTCTTAAAATTAATTAGCACATCATCAATATTTAGAATATATTAAAACTTAAGATAAGTAGAGTTTTTGTTAGTACTGTATATGTGAGTAAGAAAAGGTTGGTTAACTCTAGAAGATACAAACATTATTAATTCTGACCAAACTTTTTGTTATATTGGTATTAGTTAGTTTGGTTTGGTAATGAGATGGACGGCTTAGATGCATTAAGAGATCCGTGGGTCCATCAAAGTTGGTGAGTCGGTGTGCCGATTATCTCGGGGGCCTTTATAGCTAAAAATGTGCTCCGGTGTCAAAGTATCTATCTGGCTGTGTCTCTTCCGCCGTGTCGAGACTGTCAAACTCGTGACACTTGTCAGTCCATTATTCTTCAGACGATCGTTCGTGATATTAAGCCCATGTCTAATTTTGTTTCAAATTCACACTCCTTTTTTTGGTCAACGTATTCACACTCCTAATATGTTATTAGAAAAGTCGTCTCCCAAAATTATAATATATTTTAGGAAGAAAAGACTCGATTGATTATAATCAAACACAGTTACAGACAGAACTGTGAGATATCAATGGCATATAGATTTTTTTTTGACTCAACAACGACTTATAGTTAACCAATTGTGAATACATGATTAGTGGTAGATGCAGAAACATTTTGTATTAGGGTTAAAAATAATTTAACAGAGACAAATTTTCATTTTTGATGGGGTCAATATAATTTTTCTTAAGCGGAAACATATATTTATAAATTTTCTTAAGTAATTATTCCTTTGAAAAAAATAGTGGGGTCGGCTGACTCTCCTTTAACACATTGCTTCCGTTTCTGTACATAATTACAACTTCAAGAGATTTTAAACCCAACATACAACCGATGAGATCTAGTATCGTCTAGGAACACGGAGTCGAACTGGAATACCCAATCTAATTCATTGGTATATTTTTCACCACAATAAAAAGAATTCCTCTCACAGTTCGAGAGAACCCGTCTTTTAACCCTTACTTAGACTAGATGAGACGACAATTCTGAAAACCCGACACTACAAAGTTAAAGCTAGATTACAAATCAGCCCATGACACTAGGCTCCTAAAGATTAGAATGGTAGGCCCGGCCCAACATCTCATCACCTTGCGGCACCAATCCAGTGAGAACCCGTCACCATTGAAGTTCAGAATTCGCTCCTTAGCCATGAACCGGGAAACACCAGTACTGAAAATCGGCGAACGTACGGTGGCCGGCCAGTAATGAAGTGAATAATGGCATGAAGTTTCACCGGCGCTGGGATATGAACCTCCACCGCGTTCGTCCTCCGGTAGACTCCTCTGGTGAAGCAAAACCCTGCGACGCGTCTTCCCCGACAGGGGCGGACTCATTCAGAAGGGACTGGGTTCAATTGAACCCACAAAAATTGGATAAATAAAAGTTTTATAGCCAAAATCTTTAATATCACTTAGCATAATTTGTTTAAAGCCTCTCTTTGAACCCACAAACTCTGTGTTCGATTCCCCCAAATGACATATTGAACCTACTAATTTTTTTCCTGGGACCGCCACTGTTCCCCGAGAACCGAGGACTAGATCCATCTTCATATACCGTCGCATCATACCTCTGTTTGGCTCGCTGTCACACCAGACTGTAGATCCAAGGTGGAAGAAGTCTCCCGCTGAACCATGCGTCGTTGCCGTAAGAGGAGCACCGGAGATCAAAAATGGAAAACCGACTCGTTGTCTCCTCTCAACCGTAAAAGCCGACCTGTCCCACTTCTACCTACCTACGACTCACTGCTCCTCCAAGAATCCCGTGAAAATTCCCTTAACCACGCAAGTCTCCGGAGTCACCCCGTCAAACCAGAACAGCATGCATCTCGCCTTAGGTTAGGGTCGGAATGGAACAGGCAAAGTAAAAATAGGAAAAAGGGGAGGAGGGAACCTCCGGTAGCGAAGAGATGCCGGACAGGAGGTAGATCTGGGATTTTTTTTTTTTTGCAGCCGAGAGAGAGAGAGAGAGCTTGACTTGATCTGGGGAGAAAGAGTTTCCTGGTTTCGTTTAATGGCATATAGATCTTAAATGAGTAAAATTGTATATTTTCATCTATATGATATAATATTGATTCAAGAAATACAAAATCGAATACATAATCTCTAAACTGGCGGAAAAACTTTAAATTTCCAGAATACATAATTTCAAAAAAAAAAAAGAGATGCTAAAACCCATACTCGTACTTCCAAAAGGTATAAATACCAAATCATCTTCTGAATTTTGTTTGACACTAGTTTTATTATCTTATTTATATATTGCAGACCAGAAATGAATGTGCAATGTAAAAATTGATTCGTATTCTAATGTTCAGAAATTTGGTAAACATGTAAAGTCCAGTATGAATAAATACTATCTCTGGCGTTAAAAACACTGGCCCGTAGTCTGCATACTCCACCAATGGAACCACCTCAGTACCTCACAAGAACAAATAATTTGTAACTTATGAACAGTGCGAATGAGTCAATCTACAGAAAAAATAAATAAAATTAGTGAGTTATTTTTGTTTTTATTTATCATTACTGTATTTTGTTTGCTAAAAAACTAATTGTAATATTATTACATTCCACGTGAGTTATAGACATTATTATATTGCTTAGCATACCTTCTGCGTATATTATCGTTCACTAAACTTTTTTCTTTACATATCTACTAAACATTTTCTTAAACTCTACTTATGCTTTTCTGACACGTCTACGTATTTTATTTCACAAACATAAATAGAGAACTCTCAAATATTGTTCATGGCATGCACATTAAAACTAGGGCTACAATAACATAACATTTTCATATTCCTATGTTATTAATACTATTCATAATCATATTAAAATAAATATTGTGTTCATTTTTTGAAGTGATCATTTTTAAATTTCAACAAAATTATTTTAGTATTTTATTTTTCTTCCAAATAAAAGTCTAACCACTTTGAGAATATAGATAATTTAATTTGTAACAATATACTTTAAAACCCAGTTAAAAATATATATTTTATAACTTTGAAGAAGGCATAGTTAACTTCTTAGACGACAGAAGCCGGAACTACTGCAAGTGAGAGAAGTCGCTCTGCTACTGCTAGGTCGAAGCAAAGAAGGTTAAAAGAGAATAAGTAGTTCTGAGGGATTTAAGTTTTGTATGTGCTCTTTAGCCAGCTCTAACTCTCGGTCTTCTGGCGAACAAACTAACCGAATTCAAGTTATTGAAACACCTGACCTTTTTCCACTTGGGTGATGACATTTACATAAGTTTTGACGAGCATCCTCGGGTGGTAGAATGGTGTTGGTCTATGGAAATTAAAATATTTAATGTCTTAATGGATTTCCGTTAAAACCATTTATTAAATGCGGTTTTACTTAAAATTAACGTAAATTCTATTACTCTGTTTACATAAAAAAATAATTAAATATACAGAAACTAATAAGAATAAAAAATTCAAATAACAGTTTAAAAAAAAATACAGAAATTAAATTAAAAGTTTTAAGGAAAATACATTTCAAATAAGTTTTCAAAAATTGAAGAGAATGATTTTGTAAATTTATTCAAAAACAAAATTAGAAGATTTAAATGGTTCTTAAAAAAATATAATTATCGTGGATCTAAATAGGAAATAATAAAATATTAAAATAATGGACGTAATCCTGAATGAGACAAAATTACCTTTTTGAATTGAATGCTAAATCAAATTAAAATATATATACTTTGTACATCAAGTGTACCTTTTCTTAACTGTGTAAAAAATAGAAATTTATTCTACTAACTATCTGTACCCCCTTCACAACTCTATCTTGTGGCAAACCAAAAATTTACCTCTTTTAACATCAATAATAAAGCATTTGCTGCTTTTATTAGATATTTATGACGTAAAATTTCCCGCTTTTAAAGCACATATCCTAATCTAAGGTAGTCTAGGGTACAATTATGTAGAAGATATATATATATATATATATATATATATATATATATATATATATATATATATATATATATATATATATATATATATTAGGAACATAATCACACAAATATGAATTATCACATACATGTTCAATAAAAATTGGATTTTGTTCCACATATTTTATTTTTCATAGTTCCACATTAAAAAAATAGTATGCATGTTGATATTATACCAATTAAAATTATACTTATGTTTACTATAAAATTCTAGCTGCTCATATTAATTTTACAAGTTAATTCCAAAATCAATAGCATATTTGTTCCCTCTAGATTATATTTCTTTCGCTAAACTAGCTACTAGTATGAAGAATTTTATGCAGTTAATCACTAAACTTTTTTTTATTCATACTTCTTGCCGGGTCAGGTAATTTTCCATGATATTAACTTATATGTATGTAACCAAATCTGCTAATATACTCTTATATTTTTATACTTTTGTTTGATATAGTACACTAGCTTGCATGCTTATACTAAATGTAATACTTACTAAATGAGATATCAATATTTTTTTACAGCATCATCTCATACTTTATAATATATTTCTGTTGTACCAAAAATGTAAGATATAGTATTGAAAACCCATAGTTTATAAAATCGTAATATATAACAAAATTGTCGTCATAGAACTGAACACTTTTTCTACTTAGCTAATATTAAAACTGCATTATTCTGATGAACACATAGATTTTGGTTATAAAAGTGATTAATTTTTACATAACCTATTAAGCGAAGTAATTTAAATATATTTGTTGTAATTATGATTTTTGTTGTTCCTGATTACATTTATGGCTATAAATTTGAATTCTTAATGAATAATTTTTATAGGTATGAAAATGGTTCAAGGACAACAAATGTGCGAAGCAAATAGCATAGATTTTAGGGGAATGTGTCTGAAATGGAGGAATTGCAAACAAGTATGTATCAGTGAAGGTTTTCCTGATGGTCGATGTAAGGGGTTTATCCGCAAATGTGTTTGTAGGAAGCCTTGCTTTTTAAACTAAAAGTTATTTAATCAAATAATATCACTTTAATTTGATTTAATAAAAGAGAAGAATACATGTCATGTACGAATAATACCTTAATTCTTAAATATGATTACTTGCCTTCATCAATATCGCATATACATTTGTTTTCATCAATTATAAACTATTAGTAATAATATAATTTGAAAAAGCTAACATGAGAACTTTTTCCATCATTTAAGATATTCATTAATCGTGATTTTGAATCATTATAAAAAAAAGAGAAAATTGAGAAATAGGTTTTATGATTGTACACAAAATGGTAGTTGATGGGATGTGTTAGCTCAAAATCAGATATGGGTAAAATGCATTAAATTTATACTACTAAAACAGGATATTCCTGCTTTTTCTTTAATAAAAATATTTTTTACTTAAAATGCATCTAATTTTCAGTTTTTATTAATTGCATTTCAGTCTTCTAGTTTTGGGCATGTAAATACAAATGCATCCCAAACAAATCACAGGTTTGGATCATAATAATCAAGTTTATTCATTAATTAAATGTTTGAATTTGAAAACCATTAGTATCATTTGAGAAAAAATACTGTACACAAATAAAATTCAATATTAAATATATCCCATAAAATAAAACTTTTAGTAGCCATACTTTATTATACATATAAAATTCATCAAGAACTATATCTTTATGAAAACCCTTTACACACAACTATAGTTTATATACACAAAATCAGTAGGGAAACAGTTTAACCACATGCATTCTTTATATATATTTACTCAAAATTATAATATAACATTGTACTACAACAATATGACTACAACCCATCATGACTGTATCAAATTCGAACAAGTGATTTTTTTTCCTAAGAAATCAGATTCATTTATTTGATATCACGGGTTTGTTTCTTTTAGATTTGTTGAATTCAAATCATTTTTATAACCTCCAACTAATGTATTACATATTTTTAAAATGTTCTATCGGAATTTTAATTGACAAATTTTTTATTAATCCAAACTGGATTATATATAAGATGATGGGTCTATCGGTTCATCCACAAGTATGTGTCAGATATGGAACCATATCTTGAAACTAAAATACTAAAATAGCATAACTTTTAAATTATTTGTTTCCAATAAAAAGTTATAAATTTATGCAAATTATATCGAAATGGTCAACAAAAAGATATATGTGCTTTAAACAAACTGGTCAAAAATAGTAGTAACTTCTAAATCGATTAGGGATAAAAAGAGCGTTAATTGATGGTTATAACTATGATACAAATTATAAGATAACTCATTTTGAATCTAAAATTGATAATTCATATTGTTACTTTATTTCAATGATAAGAACAAAATGTTCTTCAAAAATGAATATATATATATATATATACTTATAAATCACACATAAAATCTTAAATTTATTTCAAGCAAATATCATACTTTGAAAACTAAAATAATTAAAACTCAATTATTAATTTCAAAACAAAAAAATAATGGTTGTTCTTAAATCAATTTTGAATCAATAACTGATAAACAAATCTATAAAGCGCAGTTTAACATCTAGTATTAATTTAATCTTCAATAGGATCTCTCTTTTTGACAAATTGTATATGTATTTTTATAATTTCACAAAACTTAAAAATCGTAGCCCAACCAAATTATTATTTTTGTGAACTAAATAATCGAATTTTGACATTCTTAGCTTAAATCTTTCATAATTTTGATGAAAATTTTCATGACCTTGCATTATATCAGTCTTATAATTAAGGGGTGGCATTCGGATATTCTTTTAGGTTCGGTTCTGATCTATGTGATTTTGAGTTTTCAAGGTTAGATATTTAAGCCACATTCAGATATTATAATTTTTGGTTCGGGTCTTTGTGGGTTCGATTCAGACATTCTCGGTTCTCGGATTAATTTGGGTTTGAATATCCATTTAAGGTATGTAATATATTAAAGAATCAATTCTAATTTAAAATTAATAAAACACGAGAACTATGATCATATACAACATATAAAATTGATATTATATGACTAAATACATAAATGGACATTAAAACTGTCCCAGGTGAGTATTTGAGTGGAAAACAAGTAGAAATTTAGCGTATTTTGGTGTTTTAAGTAACTCATAACTATATTTATATATTTCTGTTTTGTTATTTTGGATTTATTCAGGTATTTTGAACAATTATAAATATCTTGTCAATATTTTTGGTCTCATATATTAAAAGTAGTTAAGTTATTTAAACATACCAATGTGGTTCAGATATATTTGATTACCCAAAAATATTTGGGTTCGATTCGGCTTTTCGTATACCAAATTTTTTGATCCATTTGGATTTTCCTGTTACAGTTCGAATTTGATATAACATTTTGTGGTACGTTTAGTTTGTTTTTTAGTGTTCTGGATATTTTTCCCAGCCCTACTTATAACAAATTAATAAGCTGTAAAGATAAAAAGGAAAAAGAAATCTAATAAGCGACGCGTTTTGGTGAACTTTTCAGTTTTCAGTAAACGGTTTGTAACAATAAGAAATACCTCAGTAGAAAACAATTAAGAAATAGAACCGCCAGAGAAAAAAGATGTAAATACGAAACAAAGAAAAATTAAATATCATAGAATAATTACAAGAAGCATATAGCAATAGGGCTCATAGCACTGCCTCTAGCCTGGACTTTCAAAGGAGCCAAACCAAACCAAAAAGAAATTAAAGACAACTAAGAAAGAGCCAAAGCATATGATAATACAACAGCACAAGTCACAAACAAAGCCTTGAACGGCTTCAACACAGCAGTGGCAGAAGCGCTAGGAGCAGCCTTCCTGCTCTCTGAGGTTGGAGAAGGTGTAGTTTTGGGGGTGGTACTGCCACCACTGTCGCCGCCACCGTCTGAAGAGGCTGCTGCACCTACGTTAACAGAGAGCTTCATGCCGCCATCACAATGGCCGGGGATAGCGCAAATAAAGTAGTGAGAACCAGCTGTCTTGAGAGCTATGCTTGTGGTTCCGCTACTGTCTGAAGAAATTGAGTTCCCCAATGTGCAACTTTTGTAGTCACTTTCACTCACTTCGTCCACCGTGTGACCCGCCCCGTAGTTGAACACTTTATGCAACAGAATGGTTTTTATACATATATAATATATTACAACTCAAAATATGATCTCTATATTCTTTTTTTTAAAAAATTTATGATTATGAATTTCTAAGACCGAAGGCCAGTACTCTCCATAGGACAAGATCTAAACCATGTTAAATTAACTCTCTTTGAGATAGTAGATGTCTCCTAACAAAAATCGAATATGCAACCTTATATACTTTTTTGACAGTGGATCAACTCTTCGTTGGTATTTTTGTTCTCGTTTGCAAGGTAAGATTTTCCAGATGAAACACAGTGTAGTGTTTTCATCAAACTTTAGTTTTTCTTTTGTTAATTGTAAATGCAAACATTAAGAAACAAAAATAATGGTTATCCTCTTAGTGTGATAATTTCACATGTAAATTCAAATGCATATATTAGCGTTTGACAAAAAGAAATTTATGCATACAGAGGCTATATTGTTCATACCGATGGTATCGCCAATGGCATAAGGCTTCCCGGTAGCCAAGGAGCTATAGTCCTTCCCGAGCGACCATTCGACAGAATGAGTGGCTGAGAAGGCAGGTGCAACAACGGTGAAGAAGATGATGGCAAGGCAACCAACGAGTGAACTCAAGTTTGCCATCTTTGTGTGTGAGTGTAACAGTATATTTAATTAAAAATAATGTTACTAAGGAAACAATCCTTGTGAGTTATTTATAAAGAGAATGGAAACAGAGGGTATGTTGGAGTTAGTAGAGCATTAGGTCCACTAACCTTCCAACTAATGTTTTCATCATTTCACTTTTGAAATTATTTTTCATATTTTGAGATAAAGACTTGTTCCTCCTCTAGCTTTAAACATACTCAGCAAAGGAAATAATTGCTAGACCCCAAGAATATGGGTCATGGGGTTTGGTGACAGATCATAAAGTCACACTCAAGGGTTCTTTGTAAGAAGATAAATGATGATGGACACCAAAGTAGTCGCGATGTGTCATCAAATCCCCTTGATGATTCAATACTATTGACCAAACCAAAGATGAACTAAATTTTCTTACGAGCAATCACTAGGCTTTGCAACAACTGAAATCGAGTATGTGACATAATTATTGTTTAAATATTTTTAAATGAGAGTGGATACGTGACTCACAATGTCATAGGAGCCCGAGACTTCTATGTGATTAGTAGAACGCTTGCTCTACTATAGGTGATTTCTTATAACATTGTATGTAGCTAATATTCAATTAGCATGACAAAGAAACAAACTAGATTTCTACTTTCAAATCAGTTATATGCAAAATTTGTACTTTCTTGAAAATTTTATAATAATGCTTCAGTCTTACTAAATTTAATATCTAAGTTACTAAAAAGGTGGTAGTTTGTTTGAAAAACGAAATTAATCTCAACGAAAGGTGCAAGAAAAAGCATGGATATGATATGATAGGGACCGTGCAACTTATCACAGACGGGATGAGCCAGCTCAACCGGTTTCGACTCTGTGGGCCAATTGTCATGCTCGCGAGTTCGAAACCCGGCTGAGGCGAACTGCTCTTCCATATCACCAAACGCGGATATGGGCTATGCTTTCGGCCCATTTGAATACCCGGAGTGAGGGTCCATCCGCGGGCCGCACCACCCCTTGGGGATTAGTCCGGGCGAAGCCCGGGATACCCCCCAGGTTAAGCAAAAAAAAAAAAAAAAAAAAAAAAAAAAAAAAAAAACTTATCACACTGGTCATAACTCATAACACAGCCGACATAATAGCAATATATCAACTAGACCATGATTCATGACGACTTATCCTCGCTTTTACCTCAAAACTCAATGTGTTTTTTAGATATATCCAACTCACCCTTTATGTTTACGTTTAAATGTTATTATAGAGTACATTTTTCTAATTGACCTCTGTTTCTACTATTTATATTTGAAGATTAAAAACAGCATTCGTGTATTCTAAAAATATATATTGGAACAAAATTGACATATATTTTCCTAAAATTCTATTTTAAATAAAAACAAAAGAATTCAATGAAAATAGTTAGTAGCCTATGGTCTTGCTTTTGTTTTGTTTTTGACACCATACAATAGTAGAACTATAGGCCTGTTTAGTTTGTGTAACGGGGGTAGTCTGATGAAACTTGTTCAAGAGTATGCAATTGCTAAGCGTCTTGAAAAGAAACATAAAGAAAATAAAATAAATTTCATTACAGGAAAAGTATCTCAGCAATTTAAAGTGTAACCACCTGATGGTGGTCTAATGGTAATCTAATAGTACGCGAATTTGGGACTACTATCAACTTGAATATGAAGGTATCACACAATACTGGTCATGTGGATATGGATCTATGGTTCATGGTCTATTTATGTTTCATGGTATATTTATGTTTTCTCATATATTCTTGCAATCTCTTATATATTATTTGAGAAATGATTTTGCCACATGTGTTTTTTACAATCCGTTTCACAAAAAAATTATGACATGGCTACTAAATTGATAACATAGTTTCCGGAAAAATATGACATTGATTATTCCATTTAGTATTGATATATTTTTGGTAAACTTTTTAAAATATGATAATATCTCATACATCATCTATAAAACAAATATACTCAAATATGTTATTATTTATCTATAATTATACAATTTTGATTACTAAAGTTTTCGAAATTGCTACAATCTAAAAAAAGATTTCTAATCGTAAATTCATTGGTTTCTTATGTATCTACAAATTTTATAAATAATTTTTAGTTTAATTTTTTTATAATTATACAATTTAATATCATTTTGTTAGTTTTATACAAATTGATTTAATTTGTGAAAAATACAAATTTATGTAATATATTTAAACAATATAAATAGATAGAAAATACTATCTTAGATTATAATTTAGATATATATATATATATATATAATCTTCAATATATTTAAAAAAAAACAAAATCATTTTATCTTAATTTAATATTTAACTAAATCAAATATATATATATATATATCTAAATACTGGTAAAAAAATCTATAACATTTAATAAACTTTATTTTTAAATATAAATTGAATTTTGAAAACACCTAGTTGTATAAATATGTATAGATACGAATAAATTGAAATATAATATTAGGAAGGGGAGATCGACAAACAATAAAAATAAGAAGAAGAGATAAAAAAGAAATAGGAAAATGCTTATGAAACTTTAAATTTTAAAGAACAAAAGAGAAAGATAAATCGAAGAACAAGGATGAAGAATTGAAGAAAGATAAAGAGTCTATCCAGAAATAATAACCATAGCGACAAAAAAAGGAAAAACGAAAGCAAAAGAAAAACTGAAAAAAAAAATATTTGAAAAGAGATTGAGGGAAAAAAAAGAGTGAAGAGAAAAAAAGATAGGTATGAGTCTAGATTTGTCATTTGAGAGAATAATCAATTAGATTTTAAATAAATGATATAAGATACAAATAGATAAACTTTTTAAGGGAGTTTAGATTTATATAATATTTTATTACGTGTTTGTTACGTGATATATCACGTTGTATCACTACTAACGTGTGGTAATTAAAATTAAATTTAAAAAATCGTTTAAATTTTGATAAAAGTTCAAAGTATTACTTAATTACATTAATATATTAAACTCTTCCGAAGGCCACTAAAAAGAATAAACATTACTTAAACTTCTAAAGCCAAAGAGTCAAAAGCTCAAAGGTAATATATGGCTTTCATGACTAAGACTCACCACCAATTAAACAATTAAAAGATGCTTCATTTTGTCACAGAACAAGTCAATACCTAAGATGAGAAGACATTTTCATCTTCCTTCCTCTTGAATGTGCAATAAACCCAAAGATAAAATCAAATCATCTTCTACATTCTCATACCCTAAACTTCAATGAACATTTCACTTCTCTGTTTTCAACCACTTACCCTCACAAAATCTCTCTTGATCTTACTTCCTTGTACCCCAAGAAACAATACCATTTTTCTTTAATGGCCAAGAAAAAACATAGAAAGCTCTTCCCTATGTTAGCCTCAGAGACAAACAAAACATTAGATTGCTCCATAGGAATCTGCGACCCGATTTGTCCTTACAACTGCTATCAAGAGCCTGATTACTACACCATATCTCCACAGCTACCTCCATGGTCATCTCCACAACCGATCGGACCACCATCTCCATCAATTTCAGCCGTGTATCATCCATCTCAAGATTCTTCATCTTCCTTAGGCGCCATAACCATCATCATCGTCACCGGTGCGGTCTTAGCCATCCTTCTAACCGGTTTCTTTCTTGTAGCAAAATACGTTACAAAGAGCGTAACCCGAGTCAACCTCGAGAGCTATCAGTCCCAGAGAGATGGTCACGACGGTGCAATAGATGAGGAGTATCAGGACACGGAGCAAGTAGACCATCCGATCTGGTTGATCAGGACAACAGGGTTGCAACAATCGATCATAAACTCGATCACGATCTGTAGTTACAAGAGAGGAGATGGGTTGATAGAGAGAACAGATTGTCCTGTCTGTTTAAACGAGTTTGAAGAAGACGAGAGCCTTAGGCTGTTGCCTAAATGCAACCACGCGTTTCATATCTCTTGTATTGACACGTGGCTTAGGTCTCATACGAACTGTCCTTTGTGTCGAGCTGGTATAGCGATCAGTACTCCACGGTGTTCTGGTCCGGTTGATGTAACTCCTGGAGGATCAGGATCTAGTGATGTGGTTGATGAAGATCGTGGAGAGGTGGAGAATGATGAATCGGGTTCTAAAGAGACGTTGAGTTCAAGTCATACAGGTCAGGATTCAGATGTAAGGATTGAAATCTATGGAGATGTGAACGAGGTTAACGACGGTGGTGGGTTCGAAACAGAGGAGAGTGAGCAAGTTTGGGTTTTGGGTGAGTGTGTGGATTCAAACGTGGGAGAGTCCAATGATTCTCCCTTAGGAGATGAAGCAAGCTGCCCCGAAGAAAACAAAGGCCACAATGTAGAGCCAAACGGAGAAGAAACAGAAGATAAAGTGAAGGTTCGGGCAGGAAGCTCATGCTTCATTTCAAACAAGAGTTCGGTTTTTCAGGTGTAGGAAAGTATCTACTACGAAACCATTTTTAGAATACATAAAAGGAGAGGAACTTAAACAGCAATGCACAAGTGTGTATGTAAATCCATATAGAAAAGGCCAAAAAGGCGAATAAACACTCTTTTTCGTTTTCTTTTTCCTCTCTTGTGCTCACATTTGTTGTTTGATATGTACTCAGTATATTGTTGAAAATTTAACAGCGATATCATATGGTTTTTTCAATGCTAACATGGCTTTTTCGAAAATTTAAGAAACATACATACAAAACTGTAAATAATACTTCACATATTTTAGTTTCTTTTTAGTAAACAAAAGCTGAAAAAATTATAGTTTCTCATTAAAGTTTTCTAGACAAATAATATTAATATTTAGGTATACAGCATAAATTATACACTATTAATATTTTTTAATCTATCTTTCTATAATATTATTTGTGAATTTTCGTAATGGAGTCCTCACGTTAAAAGTTAGAACGGGTATTTTCAATGAATATTTATATAAAATTTATTTTATAATTAAAATTAATTTTATATTAGTTGTATTAGATTCATATGTTCTATTAGATAATTGACAGAAGAACACGTGTGTTCCTAATTATTTTGTTTTTTTTTTAATCTTTGGATAATAGTAATGCATACACAAATCATACGATTTGCTTTTCCTTTGCAAGTTGTGTAAAAATTGATAATTTATTAAAACTAATACCTCAGTGTATAACATAGAGAAAACAAAACTACACGTGATTTTCTTTAGCACTGGGGAGAACAAAATAATTACGTTTATCTATACTTGATATAACTGATCATCAATTAATTATAATGAAAATTTACCAAAATAAAGAAAGAGGACGTTTAAAGGTTAGTTGGCTAAACCCTAACCATAATCATTAGTTTTATCATCAATCATAAAATTATAAATCCATTATATAATAAATTAAAATTACCTGTTTTCATAAAAATTACAACTTATGAAATTAGAAGATAAGTTTGTGTATGTATTTATTGAGTAAACCAAAAAAAAAATCATTATTTTAACAGTATTCACTTTTCTTAAAAAAAGTTTATAAGTTAATCATAAAATTTTATTGTTATTAATTTTGTAGTTAATTTGGTTTCATGTTTTGAAAGCTTATTTGAAGTTTTATGCATACTGATGTTTTAAAAATTAAAAGAATTCCAAAAGAGGACGATTTATATTTTTATTTTATTTCAATAAGTATTTGCAAAATAATTATGTTCATATGTGCATGCAAAATACCTAGTAAATATATAAAAACAAATAAATCGTCTATTTGGACATCAAATATATATGGGTTTTTGTTGGTAGACACAGTCTAGTCTATTTATACAAAACGAAATAATAAAATGTGAAGGGTCCACAACTTTGTCCATAAAAGCCCAATTCCACAGATGGCTCTCATGTGAACCCAGTAGAATATGTCAAACGTCGTCATTTTCAGTGCGACAGCCTGTTACTCTTATTGGAATGAGAAGAGAAGAGAATTCAATCTCTTTCGCTTTATCAACGTCCATTGCCTTTTTGGTTACTTTGGCGTATTTCGAAGAAGAGAAATTTCCTACTATTTCGGAAAAAAAATTTATCTCCTGCTGCCACACTTATGTTTATTATCTCCTACATCAGAAAATATACGCACACCTCGTCATGGAAACTTCCGGATCAAGGTTTTCTAAAATGTAATTACGATGTAACATATGATTTAGATACACACAAAGTACGAGGGGCATAGATTATTCGGAACAGCTATGGTCATCTTTATATGTGGGGTTCTGCTGACTTGGGGTTTGCACATTCCAGTTTAGATGCTGAAGCGAAGACTTTACTTGTGGCATTGCAGAATGTTTGGGTCGGAGGATATAGAAATATGATTTTCGAAGGGGATTCAGAATCATTGATAAAAACAAAAACTGAACTACTAACTGATTCATCCATTCAAAACATTTGCGAAGAAATCAGTAACTGGAGGAACAGATTTTCGACATCAACATTCACTTTTGTCAAACGTACCGGTAATCAAGCCGCTCATCTCAGCCCGACAAGGACCAGCTAATTCTATTTTTGAAAATTGTAAAGTTTATCCACCTAGATGGTTAACTCCAACTTTGTATTCAGATATTATATTTTTTTATTAATAAAACTGAAGTTTGTCGTAAAAAAAAAAGAGAACTCACGACGAAACGATTATAATGTATACAAGGTTAAAAAAATAGTATGGTATTGTGGCTTGTTTTCAGTTCAATCTGAAAGTCTTTTTTTTCAATTAGATCATATAGATTGGTGCTGAAATTTATCCATTTTCAATCACATCCAAACAAAATAACAAATATTATTTACTCAAGGAATTCAAAATCTCAATCATGAAAAAAAAGATTCTAAAACAGAACACTCAGGTATATAATAGAGAGAATAAATATTTATTTTGTGGTGTGAACAAAAAAAAATATGTTGATTCCGAAAAAAAAAGAAAAAACAAAAAAAAATATGTGTAATCGCATCGGTAGGTTTTACTTTATTACTATTTATGGCTTTTGCTTTTCAACTCAGAAAGTGAAAAACATAGATTCTAAAGATCTTTGATAGGTCTTCGTGATACGACAATCATCAGCATCTACATTTTTAGAGAAAAAATTGTTCAACAAAAAATATATTGTTTGAAGACTGATTGGGGGAAAGAGAGTCAAGAATAATAATCCTAACATAATTTCAAGATCTTAAGTTTATTTTTATTTTTTTTTAGATCTTAAGTTTCTTGTTTTCTACTTGATCAGTTTCTTAATAACAAACTGTGAAAAATTACTTGAACTATCTTATATGATGCTAAGCATTATTGATCTTTAACAAACTGCCAAACAAATTTTCATCTAATTTCATACAGTAATGTTAACACAACGTATGAATTTTAGTAACAAAACGAAAAATGAAGTCTTGGATGATGAGATAAAATAAAAGCATATGACACACATGAAGCACCGTCATACATTAACGTGAGCAGTAAAATACAATACCAATCGAAAGTTATTAATTTTTATTTATCTTAATATGAAAATAGAGTACAAGATAACACATGAAAATTTAGAATTCCTCTAAATGTGTTATAACTAAAATACCAACTATATTAGCTCAGGACGACTCTTCTTCAATTCTCCTTAGGATTTGATTCATGCCTGCTGCAATATCTTCCACTGTATTCAACTGGCTCCCTTCTTCAACCTGAATCAACCCAAACTTTTATTAAAAAATCATTGAAATCTTTAAATAGAAGTAACATAATTAAAAGGATTGACACATCAAGAAAAGCCAATGTAAAAATGATATATAAAAGAAAACGTATATTATTTCGAGGAAGAAGCTTATGAATGTGTCCTGAAAGAAGTGGTGTCATTTCGCTCTGCCGTGTACAGTGCATCCACAGTTCTGTGACAGCCAGTACTTCCACAGAACACATATAACACACATACACCCATGTATAGGCAGGCATATGTCATATTTTTAGTCCCTGATTCTTACAAGAATCATTACCCATTTTCGTTTTGTTTTTTTTTGGTTATATAAAAAAATATGCTGATTTTGACCCCCCCCCCCCAACCAATAATTGAGGCCAGCCCTAACCAAGTAAAAAGAAAACGAAAAACGATTTAAAATTGTTCTTCAAAACATTTTGGCCCAGAAAATTAAATCACAGAACATACAAACAGGAGACAAACTAAATGTGTGACAAAAAGACACATTAAATGAATAAAACATTTGTGATGAGAGGAAGAATCAGTGAATCATTGACCCAAAACTAAATAGAGATATCAGAACAGTGATTATATTAGTGCTCCACTAAGACCACTTTAATTTGGATAATGCCAGTTTAATTTAAATTTGCAACACAATATAAAACCCTAAATGCGGTATTATATGTCTCTCTAACTCAATTTCGCTATGAAGCTACAAATATGAAAAAAAAAACAAAAATAAAGGAGGAGAAAAAGTGTACCTTTAGGCTGATGGAATAGAGGACGAAGTCGTCACGAGTGGTGACATTGAGATGAAGAACAGAAAGCTTTAGGCTCTGTATCGATGCCGCCAGTTTAAGAAGCTGTTTCGGTCTCTTCTTGGCGAGTATCTTCACACTCGCGTGGCTCTCCACCATCGTCACCTCTATCTCCGCCATCCCCTCAGCCACAGACGGTGAAGAAGGTCGGTTCGAGTATTGAGGAAAAGCAAAGAACTGTGAGAACGGTCCCAACGAGCTGGCGGCGGTAGTGTTGATCTGGTCGGCGGCGGTGGCTCTGGTGTCTACTGGGACGGTGGCATTCTTTAACGGAGGCTCGATTGATTGTAGATGATGCTCAAGCTCCTTTAAGTAGTTAATGGCTCCGCCTACTATTGACGCTTGATCTCCCTTTAACCACCACAAACCATAGGTTAAGCCCATAGAAATTGCAAAAGGTTTTTTATAAAACAATCAAACTTTTAGATTTAGTACATTGTTTTAATATTAAAGTATTCACAGTTTTATATGATGTCTATAGTCCTTTTTAGTGCAATGATGTTCAAGACTTTATTTGTGCTCCCACAATTCCACTACCCATAGTTTCCATCTATAGAGACTACATGAGCTTATACTATGAAAGCAGTAACGTCACTCATTCGTTATATCAATTTTCTTGTCAACATTCATCATTTTTATCAAATTTATGTTTAAGTCTATATAGATGTGTCCTAATAAAACTAGAAGTCTAGAACATAGGTTTTGCCTTTTTCTTTGTTTTCTTCACGCGTTTAGCTAAGACTTTACACGCTCAAAAGCACATATACATATATAGTTAGCTGTATGTAGAGACTAACCCTTTGAGCATAAGAAGGTGGCATGAGAGAACGGAGAGCGGCGAGGTACTCGTTCATTTGTTTCCGACGATTTCTCTCGACGGCGATGTGAGTCATCCTCTGGTTCTCGACCTCTTCCTTGTTCTTGCTACTCTTCATCCTTCTCCTCTTTCTCCTCCCCCCTCCAGCAGCCACATCCGACGGTTGAGGTTGGTCCAAGGCAGATCCATAAAATAGGTCGTCCCGTGGCCATTGAAGATCCTCCTGATCGTTGTAGTTATAATCATCACTGGTAAAAGTATCTCTACTTTTACCATTATTATTAATACTCGGAAACCCTTTTCTTTGCTCTTGCCCTAGCTTAATGATGTTCTTGGTGTCTTGTGGTTCTTGTTTGTCTTCTTGCTGAAAGTATAAGTCGTGAAACTTAAATTCCTTGCAAGAGATGACGGAGAATGGATCATGTGGGTAAAAAACAGCCTCTAAGGCCATAATTAGCTACAAAGTTTGTCCAAAAATAAAATACATTCGTAGAAAGTATGAAAAGGGTCCTAGCCAGAGAAAGAGAGAGGAAAAAGATAGAAATTGTTTGTCTTTCTCTTTTGTCTCGAGAGGGTAATGATACCTCCTCTAAATACAAAAAATAATAATAACAGAAAGCTTTAAATCTCTAAAAACTTAGCAAAACTGACGAAGAAAGGAAAGAGAAGAAAATAAACAAGAAGGTCAAACAAAGTTGTGGTTTTGATGGATGAAAGAGAGGAGAAGCTTGTGAGCTTATAAAGCTGATATGTTTTATGTCCGGAAAAAAATCTAAAATAGTGGAGTTGTGAAAAGCAGAAGATATAGAGAGAGACATTGTATGTGTTTTGTTTTTGCACGTGAGATTATTGACCGGTCCACAGAACCAGAGAAAAGATTCTGTGTGTTTCTGCAGACTTTGGGGTTCGTCTAGTTACACTCATGTCCAAGGAGAGAGAAATATAATATGTTTTTTGAAACTATAATTTGTTGAAGTCTCGACTTTATACGTTGCTGTGAATTAACGTTTTTTCCCTTATATATATTTTTTATTATACACAGTTTTCCCAAAGGCTTTTTAGACCCAATAGACTAATCTGTATCGCTGCGGTCCGAATATGAATTTCGTAGTTGTCGGGATTCGAATTCGTGATGGCAGACACTTCAATCGAGGTTCCATTACCACCGGACCACTGAGGCCCGGTTTTTTTCCCCTATATCATAACATGTGAGTCGCTAATCAAATGGAGCTCAAATTAGTCGCCATAATTATTTGGTATCAGTCACCTTTTAGTGTTCAATTAATATTTTGCTTCTATGGTGCGTGGTAATGTGTATAGACTACAGTAGTATTAGATAGAGAGATATAAAGTGAGCTTGATGTCAAAACATTTTTTGTTTCTATGTATCAGCCGACGACGAGTGTTTTTTTTTCTCCGCGGACCATGCTGAGATTATGACCGCTGATTAATTTCTTCCTTTTATGAAACATATCGTTTATCAACCCTCCCGTAATGGAATAACCATAAAAATATCCAAAATCATGCATGAGTCCGAAAGCTTATCTTATAATTTATAGAGTGAAATTTCATTTTCAAACCAACGATATATCTACTACTGTATGTTTTTTTTGAAAAGTATCAACACTTTTTTTACATCAAGTATGTATATCAAATTATAGTACGATATCCACTACTGTAGTTGTGTATACAAAGCAGTAAGGATATATATCAAATTATAATAAGTATACAAGCCACACAAATTATTTTATTTTTCTGTATGAATACACTAAGTAAAATAATATATTAGAAGTAATTTTTTTCATTTCGTTAAAGTTGAAGGAAAATTTGCTCTTTTAGTTATTCTCTTTTGGAATAAATGAACTGAAATCATTTTTTCACTTTGATTGGATGGAATTAAAGTAAATATGCTAAAATGAACTTTCATCTATTTTATTTTACATTAATCATACCGTACAGTCGGTCCTATATAGCATAAACAACACACTGGTCTTGTATCAATTTTGTTGCTAATTCCAATTAGAAAAAGAACAAACGAAAGTTATGGAAATTTGATTGAACATTATATAGTTAATAATCTTTGGTTCGAAGATTTTTTATACTAAACGTTTCGGGGATTATAGACGCGAGACAAACCTTTGATAATTATTATTTTTATCATCTCTTCCAAAAGGATCAAACTAGTGATGCAAAATTACCTGTTTAAAGGAACGATCGAACAAACAACACAAGACCACCAACGATTTGGTGGTTCATACGTCTTTAATAGCATTATATTATTTAAACAACAAATTCTGATCAAGCTATAACTCTATTATCTTTATTATTCTTTTTGCTAAATAACTCTATTATCTTTTAACCATTTTAAACAACCTACTTGCATTTTAATTAAGAGAAAATATGAAATCAAATGCAAATTGCCTTTTCGGCGTTGTCGACTCCCTACTTTTGTCTGCTTCATGCATTTATTTCTTTAATATGCTTCAAATACGGGACTGATCTGTACTTTTTTCAGATTTCTGAATTTTAATTTTAAGTAGCTAGTTTTTTTTTAATATAAAAATTACTTGACTATCAAAGTATTTGCATGTTTAGAAAAAAGTATGACTGTAGCTATCCAGATTCATCTAAAATTTTCAAATTAAAAACATGGATTTTAAGTCACATTTGCTTTCCAATGACGCGGTCAAAATTAATCATAAAACAGAATTCACGGATAACAATAGGAATAACGTTTCGGCGTGTGGGGTAATTTTATTAATGTAATCATGTCACCTTTAAACAAAGTATTGTTGATGTTGACATATATAAGAACTAAAGAAGATGATGTGCGAACTAATTTGTAAATTAACTGGCTAGGTGTCACCTTTCCATTAGTCTAATTTAAGCACTGCATTCTTTAGTAATTACTTAAATTTAATCCGGAAGAGCAGATGTGGAAATGGTTCGGGTGTTGTCGTGAACATGTGGTTTAGATGAGGTCTCAGCTCTTCACAAAGAAGTCTTTTACGTTGTGTGTTTTCTTGCTTAGTTCATTGCAAAAATTCTGGTAGTCATAGTCTTTTAAGTCTTTGTTCTTTTATCTATTGAGTGTTTGCTTTCTAGTTTTTCTGAATGAATATTAGGATTTGGTTTATGTTTCGGTTGTTGGTATGAAGCATGTCTGTTTGGGTTTTTGCTCACCTTTGTTGGGTTTAGTTTTTGAGGATGTCTATGTGATTCGCAGGTTTTATTGTTTCAATCATGTATTCTTCCAATGCTATTAGCGAAAACCAGACGAGAAATAAAAAAGATGTGAGAAATGGATGGGTATGATAAGACTTAGGATTGCTATGTAACAAAATTAGTTGGTTATTTGAACTAATCGAGGGATAAGAACTTAAATGTGATCCACCTAAGATCTTAATTAATAGGAAAAAAATAGAAACCATTTCAATGAATCCTATTTAGAAACACGTTGTAATATAAATCTTAAGCTATGATTCTCTCGTCGCCTTTAAGTCCGTGTACCTATAGTTTTTATTTTGTCTTTATTAGACATAAAAAGATCCCATAAATTCAAAACCATCTAAGTACCCTAGTAGGAAATATATTCCCACGATATTGTAAACCCAGCAGAACCATGTAATATTTTTTATGGTCATGAAAACTCTCTAACTGATATAACAGGGGACATTTACAAGATTTAGTACAACGTCAATTTAAAAGGGGAAAAGAAGACAATAATGTTTGTTTGAATAATAATTCCATATCAAAGAGAAAACATGCAGTTTCTTTATCACCTTCAGGTAACTGGATATCCTACTAATACTAATACAACTAGATTAATCAGTGTTATGCCTCCAAAATATTAATGGCCACTCCAACGTATTATAAATAAACGATTTGCTGTTAAAATATTACGATCAAATTAATTAATTACAAATTCATGACACACGTATGATACGCATGCTATGAGA